>CAMPDV010000120.1:0-600000 GCA_946699065.1 Loxodes magnus | reverse complement strand
GACCACTCATGGTCTTACAGGTACCTGTCTTGACGTCCCATAGTCTCACCGTCTAATCATAACTTCCCGATACGATGAACTCTGAATCACTGGATATAGCCACAGATAATACAGAATCTGTGTGACCACTCATGGTCTTACATGTACCTGTCTTGACGTCCCATAGTCTCACCGTATTATCAGAACTTCCCGATACAATGAACTCTGAATCACTGGATATAGCCACAGCATATACATAATGTGTGTGACCACTCATGGTCTTACAGGTACCTGTCTTGACGTCCCATAGTCTCACCGTCTAATCATAACTTCCCGATACGATGAACTCTGAATCACTGGATATAGCCACAGCATATACATAATGTGTGTGACCACTCATGATCTTACATGTACCTGTCTTGACGTCCCATAGTCTCACCGTATTATCAGAACTTCCCGATACAATGAACTCTGAATCACTGGATATAGCCACAGCATATACATAATGTGTGTGACCACTCATGGTCTTACATGTACCTGTCTTGACGTCCCATAGTCTCACCGTCTAATCATAACTTCCCGATACGATGAACTCTGAATCACTGGATATAGCCACAGCATATACATAATGTGTGTGACCACTCATGATCTTACATGTACCTGTCTTGACGTCCCATAGTCTCACCGTCTAATCATAACTTCCCGATACGATGAACTCTGAATCACTGGATATAGCCACAGCATATACATAATGTGTGTGACCACTCATGGTCTTACATGTACCTGTCTTGACGTCCCATAGTCTCACCGTCTAATCATAACTTCCCGATACGATGAACTCTGAATCACTGGATATTGCCACAGCATATACATAATGTGTGAGACCACTCATGGTCTTACAGGTACCTGTCTTGACGTCCCATAGTCTCACCATCTAATCATAACTTCCCGATACGATGAACTCTGAATCACAGGATATAGCTACAGATAATACAGAATCTGTGTGACCACTCATGGTCTTACATGTACCTGTCTTGACGTCCCATAGTCTCACCGTCTTATCTCTACTTCCCGATACGATGAACTCTGAATCACTGGATATAGCCACAGATGATACAGAATTAGTGTGACCACTCATGGTCTTACAGGTACCTGTCTTGACGTCCCATAGTCTCACCGTCTAATCATAACTTCCCGATACGATGAACTCTGAATCACTGGATATAGCCACAGATAATACAGAATCTGTGTGACCACTCATGGTCTTACATGTACCTGTCTTGACGTCCCATAGTCTCACCGTCTTATCTCTACTTCCCGATACGATGAACTCTGAATCACTGGATATAGCCACAGATGATACATAACTAGTGTGACCACTCATGGTCTTACAGGTACCTGTCTTGACGTCCCATAGTCTCACCGTCTAATCATAACTTCCCGATACGATGAACTCTGAATCACTGGATATAGCCACAGATAATACAGAATCTGTGTGACCACTCATGGTCTTACATGTACCTGTCTTGACGTCCCATAGTCTCACCGTATTATCAGAACTTCCCGATACAATGAACTCTGAATCACTGGATATAGCCACAGCATATACATAATGTGTGTGACCACTCATGGTCTTACAGGTACCTGTCTTGACGTCCCATAGTCTCACCGTCTAATCATAACTTCCCGATACGATGAACTCTGAATCACTGGATATAGCCACAGCATATACATAATGTGTGTGACCACTCATGGTCTTACAGGTACCTGTCTTGACGTCCCATAGTCTCACCGTCTTATCTCTACTTCCCGATACGATGAACTCTGAATCACTGGATATAGCCACAGATAATACAGAATCTGTGTGACCACTCATGGTCTTACATGTACCTGTCTTGACGTCCCATAGTCTCACCGTCTAATCATAACTTCCCGATACGATGAACTCTGAATCACTGGATATAGCCACAGCATATACATAATGTGTGTGACCACTCATGGTCTTACATGTACCTGTCTTGACGTCCCATAGTCTCACCGTCTAATCATAACTTCCCGATACAATGAACTCTGAATCACTGGATATAGCCACAGATAATACAGAATCTGTGTGACCACTCATGGTCTTACATGTACCTGTCTTGACGTCCCATAGTCTCACCGTCTAATCATAACTTCCCGATACGATGAACTCTGAATCACTGGATATAGCCACAGATAATACAGAATCTGTGTGACCACTCATGGTCTTACATGTACCTGTCTTGACGTCCCATAGTCTCACCGTCTAATCATAACTTCCCGATACGATGAACTCTGAATCACTGGATATAGCCACAGATGATACATAACTAGTGTGACCACTCATGGTCTTACAGGTACCTGTCTTGACGTCCCATAGTCTCACCGTCTAATCATAACTTCCCGATACGATGAACTCTGAATCACTGGATATAGCCACAGATAATACAGAATCTGTGTGACCACTCATGGTCTTACATGTACCTGTCTTGACGTCCCATAGTCTCACCGTCTAATCATAACTTTTCGATACGATGAACTCTGAATCACTGGATATAGCCACAGCATATACATAATGTGTGTGACCACTCATGATCTTACATGTACCTGTCTTGACGTCCCATAGTCTCACCGTCTAATCATAACTTCCCGATACGATGAACTCTGAATCACTGGATATAGCCACAGCATATACATAATGTGTGTGACCACTCATGGTCTTACATGTACCTGTCTTGACGTCCCATAGTCTCACCGTCTAATCATAACTTCCCGATACGATGAACTCTGAATCACTGGATATAGCCACAGCATATACATAATGTGTGAGACCACTCATGGTCTTACAGGTACCTGTCTTGACGTCCCATAGTCTCACCATCTAATCATAACTTCCCGATACGATGAACTCTGAATCACTGGATATAGCTACAGATAATACAGAATCTGTGTGACCACTCATGGTCTTACATGTACCTGTCTTGACGTCCCATAGTCTCACCGTCTTATCTCTACTTCCCGATACGATGAACTCTGAATCACTGGATATAGCCACAGATGATACAGAATTAGTGTGACCACTCATGGTCTTACAGGTACCTGTCTTGACGTCCCATAGTCTCACCGTCTAATCATAACTTCCCGATACGATGAACTCTGAATCACTGGATATAGCCACAGATAATACAGAATCTGTGTGACCACTCATGGTCTTACATGTACCTGTCTTGACGTCCCATAGTCTCACCGTCTTATCTCTACTTCCCGATACGATGAACTCTGAATCACTGGATATAGCCACAGATGATACATAACTAGTGTGACCACTCATGGTCTTACAGGTACCTGTCTTGACGTCCCATAGTCTCACCGTCTAATCATAACTTCCCGATACGATGAACTCTGAATCACTGGATATTGCCACAGCATATACATAATGTGTGAGACCACTCATGGTCTTACAGGTACCTGTCTTGACGTCCCATAGTCTCACCATCTAATCATAACTTCCCGATACGATGAACTCTGAATCACAGGATATAGCTACAGATAATACAGAATCTGTGTGACCACTCATGGTCTTACATGTACCTGTCTTGACGTCCCATAGTCTCACCGTCTTATCTCTACTTCCCGATACGATGAACTCTGAATCACTGGATATAGCCACAGATGATACAGAATTAGTGTGACCACTCATGGTCTTACAGGTACCTGTCTTGACGTCCCATAGTCTCACCGTCTAATCATAACTTCCCGATACGATGAACTCTGAATCACTGGATATAGCCACAGATAATACAGAATCTGTGTGACCACTCATGGTCTTACATGTACCTGTCTTGACGTCCCATAGTCTCACCGTCTTATCTCTACTTCCCGATACGATGAACTCTGAATCACTGGATATAGCCACAGATGATACATAACTAGTGTGACCACTCATGGTCTTACAGGTACCTGTCTTGACGTCCCATAGTCTCACCGTCTAATCATAACTTCCCGATACGATGAACTCTGAATCACTGGATATAGCCACAGATAATACAGAATCTGTGTGACCACTCATGGTCTTACATGTACCTGTCTTGACGTCCCATAGTCTCACCGTATTATCAGAACTTCCCGATACAATGAACTCTGAATCACTGGATATAGCCACAGCATATACATAATGTGTGTGACCACTCATGGTCTTACAGGTACCTGTCTTGACGTCCCATAGTCTCACCGTCTAATCATAACTTCCCGATACGATGAACTCTGAATCACTGGATATAGCCACAGCATATACATAATGTGTGTGACCACTCATGGTCTTACAGGTACCTGTCTTGACGTCCCATAGTCTCACCGTCTTATCTCTACTTCCCGATACGATGAACTCTGAATCACTGGATATAGCCACAGATAATACAGAATCTGTGTGACCACTCATGGTCTTACATGTACCTGTCTTGACGTCCCATAGTCTCACCGTCTAATCATAACTTCCCGATACGATGAACTCTGAATCACTGGATATAGCCACAGCATATACATAATGTGTGTGACCACTCATGGTCTTACATGTACCTGTCTTGACGTCCCATAGTCTCACCGTCTAATCATAACTTCCCGATACAATGAACTCTGAATCACTGGATATAGCCACAGCATATACATAATGTGTGTGACCACTCATGGTCTTACAGGTACCTGTCTTGACGTCCCATAGTCTCACCGTCTAATCATAACTTCCCGATACGATGAACTCTGAATCACTGGATATAGCCACAGCATATACATAATGTGTGTGACCACTCATGGTCTTACAGGTACCTGTCTTGACGTCCCATAGTCTCACCATCTAATCATAACTTCCCGATACGATGAACTCTGAATCACAGGATATAGCCACAGATGATACATGACTAGTGTGACCACTCATGGTCTTACATGTACCTGTCTTGACGTCCCATAGTCTCACCGTCTAATCATAACTTCCCGATACGATGAACTCTGAATCACTGGATATAGCCACAGCATATACATAATGTGTGTGACCACTCATGGTCTTACATGTACCTGTCTTGACGTCCCATAGTCTCACCGTCTAATCATAACTTCCCGATACAATGAACTCTGAATCACTGGATATAGCCACAGCATATACATAATGTGTGTGACCACTCATGGTCTTACAGGTACCTGTCTTGACGTCCCATAGTCTCACCGTCTAATCATAACTTCCCGATACGATGAACTCTGAATCACTGGATATAGCCACAGCATATACATAATGTGTGTGACCACTCATGGTCTTACATGTACCTGTCTTGACGTCCCATAGTCTCACCGTCTAATCATAACTTCCCGATACGATGAACTCTGAATCACTGGATATAGCCACAGCATATACATAATGTGTGTGACCACTCATGGTCTTACAGGTACCTGTCTTGACGTCCCATAGTCTCACCGTATTATCAGAACTTCCCGATACAATGAACTCTGAATCACTGGATATAGCCACAGCATATACATAATGTGTGACCACTCATGGTCTTACATGTACCTGTCTTGACGTCCCATAGTCTCACCGTCTAATCATAACTTCCCGATACGATGAACTCTGAATCACTGGATATAGCCACAGCATATACATAATGTGTGTGACCACTCATGGTCTTACAGGTACCTGTCTTGACGTCCCATAGTCTCACCGTCTAATCATAACTTCCCGATACGATGAACTCTGAATCACTGGATATAGCCACAGCATATACATAATGTGTGTGACCACTCATGGTCTTACATGTACCTGTCTTGACGTCCCATAGTCTCACCGTCTAATCATAACTTCCCGATACGATGAACTCTGAATCACTGGATATAGCCACAGATGATACATGACTAGTGTGACCACTCATGGTCTTACATGTACCTGTCTTGACGTCCCATAGTCTCACCGTCTAATCATAACTTCCCGATACGATGAACTCTGAATCACTGGATATAGCCACAGCATATACATAATGTGTGTGACCACTCATGGTCTTACATGTACCTGTCTTGACGTCCCATAGTCTCACCGTCTAATCATAACTTCCCGATACGATGAACTCTGAATCACTGGATATAGCCACAGATGATACATGACTAGTGTGACCACTCATGGTCTTACATGTACCTGTCTTGACGTCCCATAGTCTCACCGTCTAATCATAACTTCCCGATACGATGAACTCTGAATCACTGGATATAGCCACAGCATATACATAATGTGTGTGACCACTCATGATCTTACATGTACCTGTCTTGACGTCCCATAGTCTCACCGTCTAATCATAACTTCCCGATACGATGAACTCTGAATCACTGGATATAGCCACAGCATATACATAATGTGTGTGACCACTCATGGTCTTACATGTACCTGTCTTGACGTCCCATAGTCTCACCGTCTAATCATAACTTCCCGATACGATGAACTCTGAATCACTGGATATAGCCACAGATAATACAGAATCTGTGTGACCACTCATGGTCTTGCAGGTACCTGTCTTGACGTCCCATAGTCTCACCGTCTAATCATAACTTCCCGATACGATGAACTCTGAATCACTGGATATAGCCACAGCATATACATAATGTGTGTGACCACTCATGGTCTTACAGGTACCTGTCTTGACGTCCCATAGTCTCACCATCTAATCATAACTTCCCGATACAATGAACTCTGAATCACTGGATATAGCCACAGATGATACATGACTAGTGTGACCACTCATGGTCTTACATGTACCTGTCTTGACGTCCCATAGTCTCACCGTCTAATCATAACTTCCCGATACGATGAACTCTGAATCACTGGATATAGCCACAGCATATACATAATGTGTGAGACCACTCATGGTCTTACAGGTACCTGTCTTGACGTCCCATAGTCTCACCATCTAATCATAACTTCCCGATACGATGAACTCTGAATCACAGGATATAGCCACAGATAATACAGAATCTGTGTGACCACTCATGGTCTTACATGTACCTGTCTTGACGTCCCATAGTCTCACCGTCTTATCTCTACTTCCCGATACGATGAACTCTGAATCACTGGATATAGCCACAGATGATACAGAATTAGTGTGACCACTCATGGTCTTACAGGTACCTGTCTTGACGTCCCATAGTCTCACCGTCTAATCATAACTTCCCGATACGATGAACTCTGAATCACTGGATATAGCCACAGATAATACAGAATCTGTGTGACCACTCATGGTCTTACATGTACCTGTCTTGACGTCCCATAGTCTCACCGTCTTATCTCTACTTCCCGATACGATGAACTCTGAATCACTGGATATAGCCACAGCATATACATAATGTGTGTGACCACTCATGGTCTTACAGGTACCTGTCTTGACGTCCCATAGTCTCACCGTCTAATCATAACTTCCCGATACGATGAACTCTGAATCACTGGATATAGCCACAGATAATACAGAATCTGTGTGACCACTCATGGTCTTACATGTACCTGTCTTGACGTCCCATAGTCTCACCGTCTAATCATAACTTCCCGATACGATGAACTCTGAATCACTGGATATAGCCACAGCATATACATAATGTGTGTGACCACTCATGATCTTACATGTACCTGTCTTGACGTCCCATAGTCTCACCGTCTAATCATAACTTCCCGATACGATGAACTCTGAATCACTGGATATAGCCACAGCATATACATAATGTGTGTGACCACTCATGGTCTTACATGTACCTGTCTTGACGTCCCATAGTCTCACCGTCTAATCATAACTTCCCGATACGATGAACTCTGAATCACTGGATATAGCCACAGATGATACATGACTAGTGTGACCACTCATGGTCTTACATGTACCTGTCTTGACGTCCCATAGTCTCACCGTCTAATCATAACTTCCCGATACGATGAACTCTGAATCACTGGATATAGCCACAGCATATACATAATGTGTGAGACCACTCATGGTCTTACAGGTACCTGTCTTGACGTTCCATAGTCTCACCGTCTTATCTCTACTTCCCGATACGATGAACTCTGAATCACTGGATATAGCCACAGATGATACATGACTAGTGTGACCACTCATGGTCTTACATGTACCTGTCTTGACGTCCCATAGTCTCACCGTCTAATCATAACTTCCCGATACGATGAACTCTGAATCACTGGATATAGCCACAGCATATACATAATGTGTGAGACCACTCATAGTCTTGCAGGTACCTGTCTTGACGTCCCATAGTCTCACCGTCTAATCATAACTTCCCGATACGATGAACTCTGAATCACTGGATATAGCCACAGCATATACATAATGTGTGAGACCACTCATGGTCTTACAGGTACCTGTCTTGACGTTCCATAGTCTCACCGTCTTATCTCTACTTCCCGATACGATGAACTCTGAATCACTGGATATAGCCACAGATGATACATAATATGTGTGACCACTCATGGTCTTGCAGGTACCTGTCTTGACGTCCCATAGTCTCACCGTCTAATCATAACTTCCCGATACGATGAACTCTGAATCACTGGATATATCCACAGATAATACATAATGTGTGTGACCACTCATGGTCTTACAGGTACCTGTCTTGACGTCCCATAGTCTCACCGTATTATCATAACTTCCCGATACGATGAACTCTGAATCACTGGATATAGCCACAGCATATACATAATGTGTGTGACCACTCATGGTCTTACAGGTACCTGTCTTGACGTCCCATAGTCTCACCGTCTAATCATAACTTCCCGATACGATGAACTCTGAATCACTGGATATAGCCACAGCATATACATGACTAGTGTGACCACTCATGGTCTTACAGGTACCTGTCTTGACGTCCCATAGTCTCACCGTCTAATCATAACTTCCCGATACGATGAACTCTGAATCACTGGATATAGCCACAGATAATACAGAATCTGTGTGACCACTCATGGTCTTACATGTACCTGTCTTGACGTCCCATAGTCTCACCGTATTATCAGAACTTCCCGATACAATGAACTCTGAATCACTGGATATAGCCACAGCATATACATAATGTGTGTGACCACTCATGGTCTTACAGGTACCTGTCTTGACGTCCCATAGTCTCACCGTCTAATCATAACTTCCCGATACGATGAACTCTGAATCACTGGATATAGCCACAGCATATACATAATGTGTGTGACCACTCATGGTCTTACAGGTACCTGTCTTGACGTCCCATAGTCTCACCGTCTAATCATAACTTCCCGATACGATGAACTCTGAATCACTGGATATAGCCACAGCATATACATAATGTGTGTGACCACTCATGGTCTTACAGGTACCTGTCTTGACGTCCCATAGTCTCACCGTCTAATCATAACTTCCCGATACAATGAACTCTGAATCACTGGATATAGCCACAGATGATACATGACTAGTGTGACCACTCATGGTCTTACAGGTACCTGTCTTGACGTCCCATAGTCTCACCGTCTTATCTCTACTTCCCGATACGATGAACTCTGAATCACTGGATATAGCCACAGATAATACAGAATCTGTGTGACCACTCATGGTCTTACATGTACCTGTCTTGACGTCCCATAGTCTCACCGTCTAATCATAACTTCCCGATACGATGAACTCTGAATCACTGGATATAGCCACAGCATATACATAATGTGTGTGACCACTCATGGTCTTACATGTACCTGTCTTGACGTCCCATAGTCTCACCGTCTAATCATAACTTCCCGATACAATGAACTCTGAATCACTGGATATAGCCACAGCATATACATAATGTGTGTGACCACTCATGGTCTTACAGGTACCTGTCTTGACGTCCCATAGTCTCACCGTCTAATCATAACTTCCCGATACGATGAACTCTGAATCACTGGATATAGACACAGCATATACATAATGTGTGTGACCACTCATGGTCTTACAGGTACCTGTCTTGACGTCCCATAGTCTCACCGTCTAATCATAACTTCCCGATACGATGAACTCTGAATCACTGGATATAGCCACAGCATATACATAATGTGTGTGACCACTCATGGTCTTACATGTACCTGTCTTGACGTCCCATAGTCTCACCGTCTAATCATAACTTCCCGATACGATGAACTCTGAATCACTGGATATAGCCACAGCATATACATAATGTGTGAGACCACTCATGGTCTTACATGTACCTGTCTTGACGTCCCATAGTCTCACCGTCTAATCATAACTTCCCGATACGATGAACTCTGAATCACTGGATATAGCCACAGCATATACATAATGTGTGTGACCACTCATGGTCTTACAGGTACCTGTCTTGACGTCCCATAGTCTCACCGTCTAATCATAACTTCCCGATACGATGAACTCTGAATCACTGGATATAGCCACAGATAATACAGAATCTGTGTGACCACTCATGGTCTTGCAGGTACCTGTCTTGACGTCCCATAGTCTCACCGTCTTATCATAACTTCCCGATACGATGAACTCTGAATCACTGGATATAGCCACAGCATATACATAATGTGTGTGACCACTCATGGTCTTACATGTACCTGTCTTGACGTCCCATAGTCTCACCGTATTATCAGAACTTCCCGATACAATGAACTCTGAATCACTGGATATAGCCACAGCATATACATAATGTGTGTGACCACTCATGGTCTTACATGTACCTGTCTTGACGTCCCATAGTCTCACCGTCTAATCATAACTTCCCGATACGATGAACTCTGAATCACTGGATATAGCCACAGCATATACATAATGTGTGAGACCACTCATGGTCTTACAGGTACCTGTCTTGACGTTCCATAGTCTCACCGTCTTATCTCTACTTCCCGATACGATGAACTCTGAATCACTGGATATAGCCACAGATGATACATAATCTGTGTGATGATACATGGAATCTGTGTGACCACTCATGGTCTTGCAGGTACCTGTCTTGACGTCCCATAGTCTCACCGTCTAATCATAACTTCCCGATACGATGAACTCTGAATCACTGGATATAGCCACAGCATATACATAATGTGTGTGACCACTCATGGTCTTACAGGTACCTGTCTTGACGTCCCATAGTCTCACCGTATTATCAGAACTTCCCGATACAATGAACTCTGAATCACTGGATATAGCCACAGCATATACATAATGTGTGTGACCACTCATGGTCTTACATGTACCTGTCTTGACGTCCCATAGTCTCACCGTCTAATCATAACTTCCCGATACGATGAACTCTGAATCACTGGATATAGCCACAGATGATACATGACTAGTGTGACCACTCATGGTCTTACATGTACCTGTCTTGACGTCCCATAGTCTCACCGTCTAATCATAACTTCCCGATACGATGAACTCTGAATCACTGGATATAGCCACAGCATATACATAATGTGTGTGACCACTCATGGTCTTACAGGTACCTGTCTTGACGTCCCATAGTCTCACCGTCTAATCATAACTTCCCGATACGATGAACTCTGAATCACTGGATATAGCCACAGCATATACATAATGTGTGAGACCACTCATGGTCTTACAGGTACCTGTCTTGACGTCCCATAGTCTCACCGTCTTATCTCTACTTCCCGATACGATGAACTCTGAATCACTGGATATAGCCACAGATGATACATGACTAGTGTGACCACTCATGGTCTTACATGTACCTGTCTTGACGTCCCATAGTCTCACCGTCTAATCATAACTTCCCGATACGATGAACTCTGAATCACTGGATATAGCCACAGCATATACATAATGTGTGTGACCACTCATGGTCTTACAGGTACCTGTCTTGACGTCCCATAGTCTCACCGTCTAATCATAACTTCCCGATACGATGAACTCTGAATCACTGGATATAGCCACAGCATATACATGACTAGTGTGACCACTCATGGTCTTACAGGTACCTGTCTTGACGTCCCATAGTCTCACCGTCTAATCATAACTTCCCGATACGATGAACTCTGAATCACTGGATATAGCCACAGATGATACATGACTAGTGTGACCACTCATGGTCTTACAGGTACCTGTCTTGACGTCCCATAGTCTCACCGTCAATCATAACTTCCCGATACGATGAACTCTGAATCACTGGATATAGCCACAGCATATACATAATGTGTGTGACCACTCATGGTCTTACAGGTACCTGTCTTGACGTCCCATAGTCTCACCATCTAATCATAACTTCCCGATACGATGAACTCTGAATCACTGGATATAGCCACAGATGATACAGAATTAGTGTGACCACTCATGGTCTTACAGGTACCTGTCTTGACGTCCCATAGTCTCACCGTCTAATCATAACTTCCCGATACGATGAACTCTGAATCACTGGATATAGCCACAGATAATACAGAATCTGTGTGACCACTCATGGTCTTACAGGTACCTGTCTTGACGTCCCATAGTCTCACCGTCTAATCATAACTTCCCGATACGATGAACTCTGAATCACTGGATATAGCCACAGCATATACATAATGTGTGTGACCACTCATGATCTTACATGTACCTGTCTTGACGTCCCATAGTCTCACCGTCAATCATAACTTCCCGATACGATGAACTCTGAATCACTGGATATAGCCACAGCATATACATAATGTGTGTGACCACTCATGGTCTTACAGGTACCTGTCTTGACGTCCCATAGTCTCACCATCTAATCATAACTTCCCGATACGATGAACTCTGAATCACTGGATATAGCCACAGATGATACAGAATTAGTGTGACCACTCATGGTCTTACAGGTACCTGTCTTGACGTCCCATAGTCTCACCGTCTAATCATAACTTCCCGATACGATGAACTCTGAATCTCATTAATAACTGCATTTTCATGTAGTCAATATCATACAATTTTTTTTTATATAATTTTTAAAGTTAATTTTACTTTGATAAATTTTTTTTTTAACTGTATTTTTTTTTAATAAGTTATATTTTTTTTTTTTTTTTTAAATATGCTTAATTCTTTACGTTTTTTTTAATTTTTTTACATTTTTTCATAATTATTTCTCTTTTTTGTAAGATTTTTTTTTGTTTTTTAATTTAATAAGTTTTTTTTTTTCTGTATATTTTTTTTCTTTGATTTCATGCTAAGTTTGCTTTTTATAATTTATAAATTTAAATGCTGACTTTTAACTTTTTCTTATTCTATTTTTACTTTTAACCAGGAAAGGTTTATTTAGGTTTTTTTTTTCAGATTTTTTCATCTTTTTACTTTTTTTTATCATTTATGTTTGTAACAATTTACTTTTTTTCAATGTAAGTTCTTTACGTATTTAGTTTATTATAGAAATCTTCCTTTGCGATATTCATTTTAATTTGCTTTTTTATCCTGTCATCTCATAGTATTTAAGTTACCTAGCTGCTTTTCATTTTTCACGAAAGGTATTATAATTTTCTCAAGAGAGAGCTTCAGTTCGGGCAATCTGAAATCAGTTTCCCGTCTAAAACTCTTAATAATAATAATAATATACATAAAGTCAGTAGAGTTTTGCATTCTCTGGATTTTAATCAGTTCCTGCGTACAGTTTTTTAACGTGGGTTTGATCCACGAACTGTTTATTAAGTGGAAGGTTACCACTGTAACCGTTCTAGTGGTCTTGCAAAAACTTTTATTTGTAAATCACTGTCGGAGTTATTCATATTTTATTGATTTGTCTCCAAGTTCTTTTCTTGCTCTTATTCTTTTATTTTCTTTCATTATCAACAGTTTTTTAAAATATGCTGATTTGATTTGCAACATCAACAAAGTTTGTATTATTGTCTTTATTTCTTTCTTTTTTATGATAATTTATTTTCTATATTTTCTAATCTTTTAATGAAACTTGTAGCAATCATTTCTTTTTCTGGATTCAATTCTTTTTTAATTCTATTGGTATTTTTTCTATTTCCATTTTTGTGTCGTATTTAAAATTTTATTATGATTAAGTACAGAGTTATTCTTCCGTTATAAATTTGCTACAAATAAGTTATCTTCTAAGTATTAGTAATTCGTTGTTCTAATCTTCTATGTTACTCATTAGTTCCCGTATTTTTTCGCCTAAGTTCTAAGTTGTTTCTTCATAATTTTAGATTAATTTTTACATTTGGTCTAATTAAATTTAAAGTTTTTGATTAGTTTCGTTTTTATGTTAACTTATCTCTATTTATCCTACCATAACTTTACCTTCTGAAGAAGAGCTTGACTCCTCCTATTGTTATTATTTTTTCTAAATTTCTTTTGCCGCTTTTCTCTTTAGGTTTCTAAGTTAATTTTTTGAGAATCGAAGAGATTAATCCATTTTTTTTCCTGTCTAAAACTCTTTTAGTATAATTAATTTTTTTGTAAATGCGAAGAGCGAAAAAACTCTTTTCTCATCAAAATTTTTAAGCTTTTTATCTTTCCGAAATTTCTTCATTTTCAACCCTTTGAAGTTATAAATTTATCTATATTGAATTATTGACTTTCTTCTTTTTAGGTTAGCTCTTTATTAGAAATTGCTTTTTCTTGCCAGTTTTTTTAATTTTTAAAGTTTAAAAATTTTTAAACCATAAAATTGTTTATTTTCGAAATTTTGGATTCTCTATTAACTTAAAATTTTCTCTATGATAACTTATTATAATCTAAACATTTAAAATTCTAGACCAATATTGCTTTACTTATTTAGTTTATAAAATTTTATTTATATTTTATAAGCAATCTGGTTTTAAATTCTAATCATAAAAACAGTTTTTTTGAAAATAAAATTTTAATAGTTACCTAACTTAATATTTATAAACTTCCTTAAATTAATAATTAAATAAATAAAACAAATATATATTAATAATTAAGAAATTCTTAGCTAACTTTGACATTATTATAAGTTGCTGAACTTTTCATTTTGAAAAAAATTTAAGAAATCTTAAAAGAAATCCCAAGATGTAAAGAGGTAGGCTTTAGATGAAATCAAAGTAGATTTGTGAAGTATGCAGTTGATTATCTTACAATGATACTACACTCTTTTCTTAATAATATGCTATGATTTGGGAGATTACTTGATGAGCTTAACAATTCAGTCATAATTCCAATATTTAAAAAAGGTAATAAATATGAATGAACAAATTTGCGTCCAAATTCACTTATCAATACTAGATTTAAATTATTTGATAAAGCTCTAACAAAAAGATTAAACAATCTAGACTACTAAAGAAACTTAATACATTCAAGTCAAATGGGATTCATGAAGAAAAGATAAACAACTTAGTAGATCTGGGTGATCTAATAAATAATAGATATCTTCCGCAAATAAGCTTGAGGAAAAACTAATTTAATAGCAACTTTAATAGATGTTGAAAAAATGTTTGATTCCATTGAGAGAAGATTACTATTCGATTAACTAAGAAGAGTTAAACTACCATTGGGACTTGCTAAAGCATTTGAATCTTTTTACGAAAATCTTAGTTCATCATTTCTCATAGATGGAAAGAATTCTAGATAACTTTAATATAGCAATGGAGTTATGCAGGGAAGTTCACATGGATCTGTATTAGCTCTATTATATTATGACATCGTGATTCGTTATTTAGAAAAAAAGATAATTTTATAGGATTTTAATGTACAAATTTAGATAATAGTTTCGCATGTAGAGGATGGGCAGATGACTTAATTCTTTTATCAAAATTAAAAAAAATGCAAGCTTTAATAAACGAAACGTATAGAGTTTTTACTTGAACCCATTTAAAGATAAATATACCCAATTACGAAGCTATCTAATCAAAAAAAAGAATAAAAACAACGAAATACAATTAAATCTGAAGATTGGTGATTAACCAATCATTTAAAAATAATAAGTCACATATTTGGGAGTTCTTCTACACTAAGGAAGAAATTTGAAAAATAAGTGTAAGGAAACTGCCTTTAGGTATTTAACTGTTATGAAAAAAGTTTTATTTCATTGCTTTGGTATAAAAATATGACTCCTTGGCATTTCAAAACTTTGTGCAGATTTTTCACTCTTCCAAAAATTGAATATGGAGGTGAGCTAGTGCCTTGAAGCACATAAAAAGGAATCTCTGCTGTAAAGAACAAAATAGAATCAGGTATTCGATTCATCTCAGGAAAAGCTTTCTAATCATCAGGATCTACATTTATAAAATCGTATTATATTGATCTGTTTTAATGTCCTTTAACCACATTATGACTCTGAGATTCTTTAAATTTTTTTACAAAATAAGAAGAGAAAACATTAATTATCGACAATCAACTATAGATACGCTTTTCTAAAATAATTGTAAAGAAGGATTTCAGTATTTTGACGACTTAAAACATGGCTGCATATTATAATATTTAATTGGATAACTCAGAACATAATTGCAGTTTAAAATCATTTACTAAGCATATAAAAATGTAAGTTTAACATAAAATTTATACAGCTGCAACCTAAAGATTTAATAGAATGCCTAATGCTAAAATATATACTGAATAATTTCAAAATCTATATTAATTTCCAGGATTTAACTATATTAAACTGAACAAATCATATAGAAGAGAAATTATAAGTATATATAAGCTCAGAACCCAATCATTCAATTTCCGAAAGGATCTTTAAGACTGTTATTACCTTATTGATAGCTCTTAATACATCTGTGGAGATTATGAACCCTTTGAAAATATAATGGAATGTAACTATTATTCAGACATAAGGGAATGACTATAGTATAAGTTTGGGAATTTTAAATGAAACGGTTTATTCGTTATGATTAAGTTTATATAAGTATGTTTCATAGCAATCAAGCAGTAGAGATAGATTTACAAATCAAAATATTTCGTCGATTTCTATTGAATCGAAGAATGGAACTATTTAAAATAGAAAAGAAGAACTAATCAGAAAATGTATGGATATGAAGATCTGATGAAGAGGAAGTGATGTGATGTGATGAAATTTTTTAATTCAAATGTCTTTAATTAACAGAAGAAATTCTTACAATTAAAGATGTCCAAAAATCATTTTAGTTTAAATATTAATATATATAGTTAAATAAATAAATTCGATTATAGAATGCATATTACTTTCGATGGTGTGCCGCTCTTTAAATTAATTTTATTTAAAGTTAATAAAATTTCTCTTTGGAAGTTTCCTTCAGTGATTCACTCCTTTGAAAATTCTGTCTTCTAATAGAGCATCGTTGGAATGAGGCCCCAAGAGACATAATCGTCTAAAAACTTTCATCAACCGTAACCAATATCCCCAGTTCTTTCCTGGTTAGCTTCTACCAAGATTCTTCCTCATAAATAATAATAAATTAATAAATAAATTGGATTGTAGAGCGCGTAGCATTCTTGTTGGTGCGCAGCTCTTTAAATTAATTTTATTTAATGTCGAACTTTTTTTTATGGTTCTTTCTTTCCTTGTTTCCTCATCCTACAGTAAGTCCCTGTAATTTTTCCTTCCAAAGCATAGGATGAAATATGCAATTATTGGTGCATTTCCCCGACCTATGATGAATAAAGTTTCCTCCTGGCATTCAGAGTTCTCCAGCTTGTCACATCTTCCTTCTCTTGTAATTGATTTCTCTTCCTCCGATTTATCCTCCGTCTGCGCTCATTTTTTAGTTGCCTTGCTGGGCCTCCAAGCAGCATCCGAAGGAAAGGGCTTTCCATCCTATTCAAATTATTTTTATATTATAGTAAACATTTAAACTTTCATTGCAAGTTTACTCTTTCTTTTAAAATACTCATACTATCTTCTATTAATCCATCATCTATTTTTATGTTCTTATAAAGAGAAAAATATAAAATAAAATGGAAGGCTTAAAGAAAGGTTTCTACACCACCTCCAAGAAATAGGAGAGGAAACCAGAAGCCACTCTTAATCAGTCGTCTTACACTTAACCCTAATCTTCTTCTTAATAAGACTAAACTCCGGTGAAGTAATATTAATCTTCCTTACCCAGGGAAGAATATCCAATTGCTAGGACAAGCCATGAACTCACTCCGTCAACGCAGGAAAAGCCAAGGAAGCAGCCTAAGTCGGCTCTACATTAGGAGGTGTCGGAAGTCTATCCATCCGGGTAGTTGAGCATAGAACAACTAATTAAGGTAGTCATAAACCTATAGGAAGAGGTTAAGAAGTTCAAGAGGGAAAATACGAAGCTAATGGATTTAATTGAGCAACAGGACTCAAGAGAGCTTCGAATGGCAAATTGGGAAAGGGAGCTTGACACTCTCTGGAAGTATCGGTAGGAAGAGTTGAAACAGATGAGCGCCTCAATAAAAACGATACAAGATTAGAATAAGGAAATAATATTAAGTTAGAGACATGAAATTCCTAAGATCGACAAAATTGAAATAGAAGAAGAGCAGGTAATCAAGATAGAGCCAGCTAGAAAGATAAAGAAGAAATGTTACTTTTGTAAAAGGCAGAATCATCTGTACAGAAGATGTAAGAAATTCTAGAAATTCAAGAAATTCAAGAAAGAATACTGAATTAAAGAAGAAAAGGAAAGGAAGAAACTGTATTGCAATAAAGACGGACAAATATACAAGAAAAAATAAAAACAATCAAGAACTTCAAGAATAGAGAAGATGAGAATTGGGACAAGAGAGAATCAAGAAGAAAAACCACCAAGATTAAAAAACTTTTATTTTATGCGGCGGCTTGAAACTACTGCAGAACATTTAAATTGAATTGAATTGAATTGAATAAAGAGTAGAAATTGTATACCTTTTCAATCATTAATCAATTTTTGTTAAATAATCCATAATTTTTTAATTTTGATTTTGAAGTTCTAAACTCTAAATTTAATTTAATTTATAACTACTAAGTTAAATAACCTTTATAATTAATTAAGCCTTGTTTAAAAGAATAAAACTAGATTATATTCAAAATCCATTTAAATAAAGAAATACTTAATTTTTAGGGTATAGAACAAAGTGCGTATGTTAAGAAATAACCTAAAAAACTAAAATTAAAAAGGATTTAAAATTAGAAGATCCTTCTATACACTTTTAGAAGCAAGCAATTTTAGTTTGGTAGAGATTAAATAAATGATGAAGATAATTATCGAAATGAGAAATAATATGAAATAAATTAAAATATCAATATCTAATTAATTAAAATAAGATGAGTATATTCCTTATTTTTTATGTCTTTACATCAGTTTCTGCTTAGTGAAGATAATTCCCACAAACTGGTAGTCCTCCTTAAAAACGCTATTTACATTCTGGAGTCACAAGTTAAGAATAGGGATTTTTTCTTATAACAATGGGAAAGGGTTAAGAGGATTATCTTTATGAAGATACATGAAAGTTTGATATGATTAAGAGAAAATGAAAATTTATGGCATTAACTAGTGAGGTAAATCCAGAACCTAGATATGGATCTTGTACGGAATTTCTTGAAAGAGATCAAGTTATGATTTTGTTTGGAGGTTAAACCAACTTAGGACCTAGGAATGATTTATGATTATTCGATATAAAAAACTAAAAATGAAAGCAAATAAATGTACAGGGAATAGAGCCTGAATCTAGACTAAAAGCAAGTTCTTTCATTGTAACTAAGAAGAATCAATATTTTTTACTCTATATTTTTGGTGGATAAGGCTTCAAAGGTTCTTTTAATGATGTTTGATTATTTGATTCAGAAAAAAATAAATGAAAGTAACTTTAGACAAATGGTTAAAGACCTTAACCTCAGTTAAACGCTAACATTATAATAGACAACGACGAACTTATTTTAAGAAATCAAGGTGAGCTTGAAGATTGAGATATTTATATCTTAAATCTATTAACTTTAGAGTGAAGGAAATAATCAGTTAATCCTCATCCACAAGACTAATAATTAACAGGATTTTGTTACATAAATAAAAGTAAAAAAATGTATATTACAACAGGATGATCTGAAAAAAGGGAAATAAACTTGTAGGAAATATGGGAATTAGATTACTAAGACCACAATTCATTAAAATGAAGAGAGCTTTAGGTTTAGAATTGATTCGATCTAGAAAGAGATTCTACTTTTACAGCTTGTTATAATAATTAGATTTGATTGACAGGTGGATGATAGTAATAGAATTTAAAAAATGATATAGCTGTTCTAAACTTAGCTTAGCATAATTTGACTTGAGAAATCGTTTTATAAAACTTCGATTCTCCAAATCCTATTTCTTTTCATAGTATGAATGTAATTTCAGGGAATGCTTATGTATTCGGAGGATTAGATTCCAACAGCATAGCCTAAGATAAACTTTGAAAACTTGATTTAGAAAATTGAATATGATCCTCACCTAAAGTAAAAGGGTAGTTACCTCAAGCAAGATACTCTCACATTTCAGTTGTTTACGGAAATTTTATTATAGTTTGGGGTGGGTAAAAAGATTCGAAAGCATTATTAAATGATATGCACAAGATTAATATTAACACTCTAACATGAGAGCATATCTAATAAAATAATACCCCAACTCCTAGATACGGAGCTTGTGGAGTAATGTGAGACCATTATTTTTATATATACGGAGGATAATCTTCTTCTTCAGTAATGAGCGAATTATGGAAGTATGACTTGAGCTCCAATATATGGACATAAATTAATTAAGATATGACAATTCTAGATAAGATATTTTTCTGTAATCTTTACTAGTATAAAGGAATAATTTATTTTATGTAGGGATAAAATACTGAGGACTATCATAATATAAATGTATTCTCTTATGATATCTAATAAAACTCTTTCTAAAAAAGAAATAATATATCTGGAAAGGGAAAAACTGCTTATGGAGCTGTTGACTAATATTTAGCATATTTTGGTGGATAAACGTGAGGATAGTATTCAGATAATGAATTTTATGAAGGAAACATTAATTTATAACTTTATTAGTAGATTAAATAAGCAAATGATGAGGAATGGCCAAATAGTGTGTATGGCCATGCAATGACTTACTATAAAAAAGAATTTTTGCTTTTTGGAGGAGTGTACATCAAAGGAATTCAAAGTCTGATAAAAAGAACTTAAAACGATTTTTGGATTTATGAAATTCCAAAAAATTGCAAAAATAGTAGCTTACTATGTTACTGGCCTTGCAGCATAGGCACATACTTTGATGGAGAATGCTAACTTTGTCCTCCTGGTACATATTCAAACGAATCCCATCAATGCTAAAAATGCCCAAAAGGAATGGAACAACCTAACAAAGGAGCTCATTCTTCTAAACAATGCTAACCTTGTTCTTAAGGGTACTATAGTAACTAAGAAGGAAGTCCTTTATGCTTAGCTTGCTCTTACGATCAAGATTGTCCAGTTGGCTCTATATATCCTTCAGTAAGAAAAGAATAATACCAATACACTTCAAAATAGCCTCAGAATTATTAAGATAACTCAGAGTAGATAAAGTATTGAAACTTCTTCATTATATACTTAGAAATCTTGATTGCAATTGTCTTGGTAGTTTCAAGTCTAATAAGCAGAAAAATGCGCCACAAAATAGAGAATTTAGATTTCTTTGAGAGTGAACATAATTATGAACTAAATAGAACAATGATAATGGTAAAGACATTCTTAGGAGGACTTTTCTCTTCATTTTTTCTTATTTTAGCTATAGGTATAATATCTAGTGTGCTTTTGAACTTTATGGAAAATAACATAGTTGAGCGTAAAGCACTAATTCCTCTAACAATAATGCAGGAAACTTATTCCCAAATAAATGCAAAACTAGAATTTTTGGTAAAATTTGGTTTGTATTAAGGAGAGTGTATAGCAGAAGACTAGCCTGAAGAAAAATTTACTTAATGCAATGATGAGATTAATGTCGACTATTTAGGTATATTACATGATGATTTTTAAGGCTACTGAGGAGAGATTTAATGTCAGAAGATAGAAAAAAGCTGCTTAATAAAAATTGAATGCATTTATTGCTATATTCATTAACCTTCTTATATACAAATAAACCTCTAAGAGGCGAACTCGTATTCAGCGCTTATCCAATTTAATGTTACATCTTCTTCCTCTATTCCTAATTAAGCTTCTAGTATTAACTAGACTATCTAAGCTGACTATCAAAACTTGTTTAGAGGAGGAGATCCTACTATCTTAGAGGTTGTGTTAATACCTTCTGCTTATGAAACAAATAATCCTGATTAAATATAATACGATTAAGACACAGGGTATCATGTAATGACTTCTGGGTTTTTTTAGAAGGGAACACAGTTTTCGAGTAGTGAAGTATAATTTAGTTCAAATCTAAATGCGAAAATCATTCTAAAACTTAGTGATAACGGATTGCTGACCAAATAAACTCTAAAGGTATCTTTACTCAATTCAACACTGATGATTCTAAGTTCTGTCTTTGGATTGATGGATTTCATAATTATAATAATGGGATTTTAAGAAGGAAAGCTAAAAGGGTTGTTAAAAAATGTTAAAATAAGAAGAAAAAAAGTAAGAAATTACTACATGACCAATCAAATTAAAATATTCAAGAATGAATAGAAAGATTAGCCTCAGCAAAGCGATAAGAGACTAGTTAAGAAAATAACTATAAGAAAAAGCAAGTTATTTTTTCTAAAATAAAGGTAGAAATATAGGATAAAGCCTATTGTTGATTAATAAGATTTTTAAGTGATTTCTACAAACTCTGCAGAAAGATTCGAAACGTATCATTAGAATAAAATTAAAAATTACCAAGAAAAATAAATTTAGTTATAAGATCCTCAGTTTTAAATGATTAAAGAGATGGAAGAATCCTCTATTATAAAGGAATAAAATAATGAAAATGATAAAATTGATAAGAGTGAGCAATAAAAGTTATCATAAGATGAGAATTTTATAATTAAAGAAATTTACTGCAAAAAGCAGCCTTGAAAAAAGTGTTCACTAATATGTTTGACTGGAAATTGTTATTCAATTATTATCTTTAAGCAAATAAGTCATCTTTTTTTTTTTAATTTATCCTAAAATCTAAAAGTTACATCTATACAACTTTATCATTATAAAAATTTAAAGCAGGGTAATCTATTTTAAAGTTATCTAATATAGCGATTTTATATTTATTTCTATTTAAGTTTTTTCTTCCTTTTAATTTTTGGCTTTAAAGTTTATTCTACCTTTAATAAAATATTTTAAAGTATATAGTTAATGTATAAAAGGCTTATCATAATTATCTATGGGGATATTATCTTTCTCAATCTAAGTTTATAATAATTTAATAACTCTTAACTTTGCATCTTTAATTACATTAAAATTGTTCTCCTTTAGAATTTTTATTTCATCCTTATCTGCTTTAACCTTATTGAGAAAATTTCTAAATTTTGTGTATTAAATTTTATTTCTTGCATACTAGGTGGTTGTAATTTTTTCTTCTCACGATTCAACTTTTGCTTCATTTTATTATATCTCATTTAACTAGATTTTCACAGTTTTAAAATTAAGATAATAAACTTAACTAATGAAATAATGAAATGACTAACAACATATTTTAAATTATTTTTGTGGACTTATATCTTAAAATTAGCTATATCTTATTCCATCTTCTATTTAAAAAGCTGTATTTATTTATAAGAGTAGAATGCTTAAAATTGTTAATTTGCAAGAATAGGAAGAATAAGCTCACTTCTATTTATTTTCTTTAATTTCCTTATTTAATTTATTAGATATTTTAAATTACAAGTCTTACTATTATTAGCATACAGTTGGTACTATCATTACTTAGATAAAATTAACCATCATTGCTGTTTATGCTTGCTATACTTCTTCTTTTTGATATTTCTAGTTTAAATTAAAAAAATTAGAATCACTTTTAGCTTTTGAACGAATAATGCTATGAATTCATAACTATTCAATTGAGTTGACTAATTGGATAGCAAAAGAGCTCAATTTCTATTTTTTAAATTGAAGCTTTCAAATAAAGCAAAGAGCTACAATGGAAATTTGTTTATTAATGCTAAAGAATAAATTAATAATTAGCAGGAGGGGAAACAATTCAGAAAGGTGTTATATAGCAAGAATAATAAAAGGAATAAGTTAGAATTCTTAAAATTTTGGGATTTAATTTAAAAGCAAAGGCAAATATCTACCTTCATTATAAAATAATAAAGGAATTATCTAAAATTTTCGAGAGGGAGAAAAATTTAAAATTTAATTTCCCTTGCTAAGTAAAATTATTAATGTTGAAATTATAAATTAAAACTACAAGAAATGTTAAAACATTAAGATATTTAAAAGGGTTAAATAAAAATCAAAAGGAAATGTTGGGGAAAATAAATCGCTAAGTCTTAATTTATCCTCAAAGAACTTAATATTTAAACTCTTATAACAATTATGATTTTATCAAATCTAATAAGATAGACTCTGATGATCTGTTTTGAATATAATTTCTTAAAGTTTACTTTAAACATATTTAAGGAGGCAAGGTATTAATATAAATTTATTTTCGAACACCCTTAATGTAAAAGATAAAATAGATAATTATTGTAAAATCATAGTGCAAAATAAATAATCAAAATCGATGGAAAACCTAAGATAATTTAAAAATAGGATGATTAAAATAAAATCCAACTATGAAAGAATTAGATTTGATAAATAAAGATAATATTTTATAAGGATATTAAGATTTAACTCAATTTTAAGTATAATTAGTCTAAAATAAATTGAATATTTAGGATATACAAATCTCAAACTTTTTTATTTCGCTTGTAAATCTCTAAATTATATACGATAAAATTTAAGTTAATACTTTTAAAGTCTTTTCCTTTGCTATATCTCATTGATTGGTTTTAGTTATTATATATTTAATTAAAATTTTACTAAACAATGAAAGTACTAAATAAGGCTATTTATTCTCAAACTTATTAAATATATATAACAAGTTATAAATAAATCATAGAGCAAAAGATATATTTAGTTATATCTATAGAGTCTCAGAGAAATTTAAAATTAGGTATATAATCTTAATGCTAATAAAGAGTCTAAGCTTATTCTAGTTTTCCTTTTTAAAACGCTAGTATGATAATATGATATTCTAATTGCCAAATAAACTAATTATAGTTCAATTTTTTATCAATTACTAGCCTTTTATTCACATTCTTTAGTCTTTGCAAAAATAAAATTTTTCTTAATTAAATTATATAAAAAAGCTGCCAAGCTTAGCTTTTAAATTCTACAAGTGATTTTAAAATTTATTTCTACTTACACGATCTTCATTATTTAATGCTCTCTAAATGAAATAATAGTGCAGCTACTTAGTTGAGTTAATTTTAAAAAGTTTTAATCTTAAATATTGCTTTTTATTATCTATCCCCTATGGCTCTTTTTTAGATTTTCAAATTAAAGAATAAACAAATTCCATCAAAATTTTAAAATACCTTCTTTAATGCCTTATAAATTTATTTTAGTTCTATTATAAGCAGCTAAATTAAACTTTAAGTTCCTTATACTACAACTTTATGATTTTTACTAGATTTAAGATTTCTAATAGTTGTATGCGATTTTTATTTTTCTAAGATATAGATAATTAGATAAGTGTATCATCATAAAATGCTTTGTTAGTTAATGTTTTTATTTTAATTCTTTCTTTATCAAATTTAATTAATATCTGTATTTTTATTAATTATAAAAGCTTAATATGTATGAAATAGGTTAAAACTTACTAAGTAAATTAGTTATTTTAATTCTAAATTTTTTTTCTTTAACCAACCTTATTTATTTTTGCCGTTCCTTTCTCTTATTTAAGCATGGATTCAATTTTTTTTCTTTCAAGCTTAAAATTATCATAAGACATTGAAATGTGATAAATGAAAGATCCTCATAAATACCATGTGGTAATAGTTAGGATTCTAATGTTTTAACTTAAGTGTATTATTTTAAATTTTATTAATAAACCTTGAAATTCTTTATTTTCCATTTTTCTATTTTTCTAACACCTAACTAATAAAAGAAAGCTAGCTCAATTTATAGGAAAACTTTATAAGTTATTTACTATCTAATTTGCACCATAATAGGTATATCTCTTTAATAAATTCAATACTTGTAAGAGTTATTATATACTAAATTACTTCATTTAAGATTTTAGTTTATTTTGTAGTGGGGATCTAAGAAAAATCCACTAGAATGTAGGTTTTAAATATTTTATTTTGAAGCATTTGGTGAGTAACTTTATTACTTATGTTGAATCTGAGATGATTTTATCCAGGCTAAAAAGCATCTATAGATGAAATTTTATTCATAAACGTTATTCAAATTTTTTCTTCTATAATTTTCCTATTAAAGTCATTTTTTTATAAAAGCAGAATTTTATATATTATTTAAACTCAAAATGCTCATCTGACTTTGGTTCATTTACTGCTATTTATAATATAAAAATTAATTATAGTGAATCTACCATTATTAGGTTGATCACTTTTGATTGTAAGTTTATTTGTAATATTTCTGCTGCTTCCTTTGAAGTTATTCAAATATAGAAATTTTTTTTCTTCATCTTATTCTGAATTTTAGTTCTCTTCTTCCTTATTGATTATCAATCGTTCTTTAGTTTCTTCATTACATTTTTATTAATGTATTATTTACTTTCGTTATTGATTAGATCAATCCAGTCCTTAATACAGTTTTCTTCTATAGGTCTTATCTTTTTTTAAGCAATATATTTAGCTCAATTTGGTCCATAGTCTTTTTATCCATGTTCTTTATTTTCATTTTAACTATTAGAATTGTCTTACGAGGTGTCCTTTCTCTTGTAGAATCACCATATTAAAATATTTCTCATTTTATAAATATAATTAGTTTTAGTCTTTCTCAATGGCCATAAATCTCCATTTATTTAGTTTTAATGAACTATCGATTCTTGTTTCTTAGGTATGCAGGTTAAGTCTCTATTCTATTCATTAAATTGGAAATTTACCTATTCCGCTTCCAATTTTCTGCTAATTTCCATTTTTAATACCTGATTTTCTTTTTAAGTATACCTCATTGTTTATAACAAGGTCTTAATTTTTCGTTTAATTCCAGAACTTAAGATTTTAAGCTCTGATCCTCCTAGAACAGTTACTATATCTCTTTTGGTATTTCATAGTTATGAACTCATAGTAGTCTAATAAATATACTTAAGAGCATGAAAACAAATAAGCAGCATAAATTAAAATCAGCATCTTCATTAATTAAAGGTAAATATCTTGAGATACTTTCCCTGTATATAATATTCTTAAAATGTCTTTGAATAATATAGAAACGAAATAAAATTAGAATATATAGTGCTAGCTGGTTAATTATCTAAATTTTGAAACTATAATATCTATTTTAGTTATGAAGTTACCACTTCTATCTCTTTTTTAATTACCTATCTTTCTTTTTTTTTTGTCTCAATGTATTTAGAATCAAAATTACTAGGAGAGTTTTTCAAGTAAACCTTATGATATGATAAAGAATTTGATATTATAGTCTCATAGGAATAATTTTATTGCTAGATTAAAATTATAATTAAATATGGAAGTTAAAAAAATGTAGAACTTGAGAAAAATATTATTTTCCGCTCCAAGGAAGGAATATGGAATGAAGTAGAACTTAGAGGAGACTAAAAAAATGTAGAAAATGACTCAAGAGGCAATTATGATTATTTTTGAGAGAAATCGAGGAAATTGAAGAAGTTTGCCTTACACCAGGAGGTCACAAAATTCAATCCTTTTGTACAGATAAGCATGGAATAGTTCGTCAAAGTGGTGCTGAATCTCTAGAAAAAGATTAAGAAACTCCAAAAGGATAATATTAAGCTGACGGAATAAATCAATGCACGGATTTTAAGATACATTTGATCTCAGAATAGCTAAATTGGAGAGGGAAATCGACGAACTATGAAAATATTAACAAGAGTAAAACAACTTAACCAAATCTTAGATACAATAGATATAGAATTAAAAGACATAGCTGGAAATTAAAATATCAAGCCAATAACAAATCGTAAAAGCTGAAAAAACTTAACTAAAACTGCAAAATGGAGATTGAGGAAATGGGAGAAAACAAGATATACGTAAGAACAACGAGGCAGACTAGATTTAGAAAGAAGAAATGTTATTTCTGTTGCTAACAGATCACTTATACAAGTAATGCGGTAATATTTTTAATTCAAGGAAAAATACTGAATCGAGAAAAAAAACGAAAAATAGATGTTTTTTGCACCTGGGAAAGAGAAATTTATAGGAGAAAAGGGAATTAAGACACACTGTGGTTGATTTAGCAAAACCTATAGGAAGAAGACAGTAAGGATAAAAAAATATATGAGAGATAAAACTTAAAAACTTATTTTAAGCAGCAGATTTGAAATCAGCTGCTAAACAATTTTAAATTGGATTTAGAATAATTAATAGCTCTTATACCTAAATTATCAAACATAATTAATTAAATTACTAAAACAAACATAAATAGCATTATAATTTTGATAGCTTATAGAAGCTCTAATTAAAACATAAAAGTAGCTTTATATACAATTATAAATTAATAATTCTATACCTTTTGGAAGTAAAATAGACTTAATTATTATTTCTTGCTAATACGATTATCTTAGATTTGAAAAATTTTTCAAATTCTCTGAAAAGAATAAAAAACCCAAATCTGATAAAACTAATTAAGAAGTAAATCAAATTACATTTATAGCCTTTTTCATTTAGCACATCAATATTTAAGCAAGAGTTTTTGCTTCTTATATCCTATTATTCACCCTAGTTTGAAGATTTAAGGTAAAAAAATTGTTTTAAAAAGAATACTTAAATGCCTACTTCCTAAAAAGCAACTATAACGCCTCTTCAAGAATAAAGATTTATCTAAAATCATTAAGTAATTAATTTAGCTTATAAATAAAAAGGCAACTTAATTGCCTAATTTGCTATGTCTTAAGTTAGATCATAAACATGTAATTTAAGCAAACAGAAATTATATAGCTAGAGTATATCATTTATTTAACTTGAACAGTTAAGCATTAGTTAAAAAAGGGGAATTTATACTAAATTATTTATTATTAAGATACTTAGAAGTATGCATAAGGATCAACTCAGATCTATATTGACTAATTTTTAGAAGATTAAATATAAAGAAAAAATATCTAGTAGATGATGGCTATTTAAATCAAGCAATTATAAGAATTTCTTTTGAAAGTAATTAATAGGCAGGATTTTAAAAATACCAGGTGAATCAAGAGTAAATTAAGTTTATTAAATTTAGATTTTTTATTTAAGAGATATGAAGTCTTAAGTTTAAGTTTTTAACCTACAAAGAAAAATTCCCTTATTTTTGCTTTAGAAATGCAAATAAATTTCAATTTCTTAAATTAAAAAAATAATTAAAAAAAATGGTGAAGGTTTCAAGTCAGGCTTCTATACCACCTCTTCCTAAGCCAAAAAGGAAGGGAGGAAGCAAGAAACTAAGTCTTAATAATCTTAACAATCTTCTCTATCACAACTTTAACCAACACTGAACTAACAACTTGGAATCTAACAAAACGAACAAAGACCAACCTTGAAGAATATACACACGGAAACTCCAACCTCAAGCGAGAAACCGAGGAAACGGATGAAGTCTGTTCTCCACCAGGAGGTATCAGAGTTCAACCCTTCTGGCCAGATGAGTTTGGAGTAGCTTATCAAAATGGTACTGAACCTCCAGGAAGAGGTCAAGAGATTGAAGAAGGACAATGATATGCTGATAGCAAAGCTAGACCTAGCAGAAGGAATTTAGTCAAGACTTATGTCCTAGGAAAGAGATCTTAACGCCTTTTGGAATATCTCACAAAGTCAGACTAACGAATCCTAAAATTAGCTTTAGAAACAGACTGAACTGGATAACAGACTCGGAAAAGTAGAAGAGAAATTGTAAACTTTTAAGAAAGATTAAAACGAAACTGGAGCTATACAAATGAAAATCGAAACCTAGAAAGAGCAAAAAAATCAAGGAAAATAATTCAAAATAAAAAAGAAATGTTTCTGCTGTGGAAGCGTATGACATTTTTATCGGAAGTGTTAGAAATTCTAATGGAAATAAAGAAACTATTGGATAAAAGAACAACAAAAGAAGAAAAAAGAAGAAGCAAGAATAAAAGAATGTATTGCAACCCGGATGGTTCAATATACAAGATCAAGAGGGAACCATATCAAGTAAAAGGAGGGAAAACCTGGAAAAATCCGAGTTCCCAATCTCGCTAAGATTGGGCGACCCGAACTTTTATATTTAACAGCAGGGAGCATGAACTGCTTTATTTCTGACGGGGTTGGAAATCCCTAAAACGGAAAACTTAAAATTAATATTATTGTTATTAAATTAAAAAAATAAAAAAAGATTTCGAGTATAAAATCTTAAGTTAGTAAAAGTTTAAAGATTCCCATCTTTATTTCCTAATTTATTATATATAAATATGTATAATGTTAAAGCATTAATATCTTCTCATTTTGAAGAAACAATAGAAAATAAATAGACTTTTAAAAAGTTATCCGAATGATACAGAATTAATAATCATTACAACACTTTCATCCATTAAGTATTTATTTAATATAAAGATTTCCAATCTAACTTTTAAGATTCTTCTATCTTTTTATATTCTCATGGTTTAGCTTCTAAATCTTTCTTCTTTTTTAATCTTAAAAGAAAGTTAGATTGAAGTGAAGTATTATTTAGAGATTAAGAGTTCTATTATTTTTTAATTAGTAGCATTATTCTTTTTTCTTTAGTATTTAGCTTATGATTTTATAAGTATTTAGCATTTAATAATTTCTACACTATAATTAGTGTATAATAATATGCTGCTAACTTCCTCTTTTTTCTAAGTTTATTATTTTAATATGAACTATTTTTTTATTTTTATATATCAATTTTAGACTAAGTAGGTGGTATAAAGAATCAGAGTATAAATTCCTAGAATCAAGTTTATATATGAATGAACATAAATAGTAATATCATAGTACAACCCATACTATAACTTACAAAAACCAGCTACTTCAGATAATTAAATTTAAGTGGTTTGAGGTTAATTCTACTGATATTGATTCTAGTAATAATTTTATGTATTTTCCATTCCGCTAGAACCTAATGCTTACAGTTAAAAACTTGAGCATAATCTGAGAACTACATTCCTCTTTTATCGAGGGATGGTTTAGTAAAGGAGTGTTCATTTATACCCTATCATTTAAAATGGATAAATCTAGAAATTAGAGAGTTAAATTCTTAATTCTCTTTTAAGTCTTCTTTTCAATAAAGCATTCAAGTATATCTTACTGAAATTACTTAGCAACCATAAACAAATTTTAATAGTAAGTCTAACTAGTTTTTTCGCATGATCTCTATATAATGAAGATTGCTCTACTTACATAATAATAAGTATAAGTTTATATTCAAAATCATTCTAGTTCATTTTCATATAGATTAGTAGTCTATTTCTTAATATTAAGCAGTCATGCTTAAATTAGCTTTTATGAATTTAAAATATATCAATAAATTAATTCTTTATACAGTCATTTGAAGGCTTTCAGAGAAGTATTTCTATGAAAGAATTTGAGATAAATTTCAATCTTCAGTCTACCATAAAAGATTGCCTATATTTTAAATCCTTAGTGTATAAAGACTATAAAAAGATGACTGAATTAAAACTTTCTGCACTAAATGGGAATTAGTCTCTGATGTAAAAATTAACTGACATTTTAATTGCCCACTAACATTTGAGTTGATGTTAAAGAAACTAAACATTTACAGAATTTGTTCATTTTCCTTTTTATCTCTAAAGTATTAAAAATTAAAAAAGGCAAGAGAGGAAAATAAAGTGAAAGGAGACTTAATGTAGCTAACTACTAGTTATTTTAATACAATTAAAGTCAAACTTTTTGGTTAAATAGAAGATAAACTTAAATTGCATTAATAGATTGAAATTTGACTTGAGGTAGATTAAAAATTTATTTTATGTGGAATATAAAATAAAGAGAAAGCTTTGTAGGCTATAAATCAAAGAAATAGCCTACAAAGCTATTATTTAAATAAAGAATAAATAGATGGAATTATTATAATGTTGGGATTATTTCTTTATTGCATTAAGATTTGTTAGCCATTTTAATAATTTTTCATCACTTTTTTTTTGCTTCTACTGTTTTGGCTGTTTTTATAGTTTTAAACTCACAAAAATAAAAGACTTTAAAACTTCTTATACTGCTATCTTATGTAAGAGAGCTTTTTGTGCTACTTATTTATTTGAAATTTTGAAGAGGAGATAACTAATTTCTTAATTTTTTCTATTAATTCCCTTAAGTTTGAGGTATTTATTGAAGAAAAAAAAATCATAAATATATTTAGTTAAGTTGATACATCACTACATATATAGTTGAACTTCTATGTATCTCCAACTTGTTAATTTAGTAAATGTAATACTGTTTATTTATATCTAAAAAAATCTTCATTTCACTTGCATTTCTTTCAGCTTTATATCTTATTTTCTATTTTTATTTGTTGTGCTATTATATCTGAAATTTATTCCAGTCCTTTTTAGTTCCATAATTTTGATTTCTTTTTTGTAAACACATTTTACGTATATGAATAAATGTTTAAATTAGGTATTTTTAAACTCATTTTTTTTCTTTTTTATAATGAAATAGTTATCAATGCTAGGCTTGATAGCTTTCGTTGTGCTATTAAATTTAAAAATTGCTTCAACGGAGTGATCGATGTATCCTTATAGTGGAACACCTCCTCCTGCACGATATTGGAGTAGAAGCTAGTAATTTTCTGATTAGTTTGTAATTTTTTCTCATGGAATGGGAATCACATAAATACTAGATGATACTTGAAAGTTTACTTTTGAAGACTTTAAGTGAAATCGCATGACTCTTACTAATGCTATGGCACCTGAAGCAAGAACAAGTCCCTGCACTTCTAAGATAGAAGAGAGGAATTTGTTCATTCTTTATGGAGGATAAACTTAGAAAGGAAATCAAAATGATCTTTGAATTTTCAATATTGAATACCAGTATTGAACTCAAATTTTCGTAACAGGTGATTCTCCTCCTCCTGCTAAAAAAATGGGATGTACAACTTATTGAGACGAGGAAAGCTAAGACTGGAAAATGCTAATGTTTGGAGGCATGGGATTAGAGTCTTACACAAATGATCTTTGAGAATTATCCTTTTCTAATTGAAGGTTCAGACAAATTATAACCAAAGGGTAGAAGCCTATTAAAATGCGTTAGCCTAATCTATTATATCTTAATGGACAAATACTACTTAAAAATGGAGACTACGATCTTTCTTAAAACGATTAAAATATGTACCTATTGGATCTTTCTACAGGAGTTTGGTAAAGAAAAGAAGTTTATGGAGACTATCCAACTTATACCTATCTCAGCGGAGAATGAGCAGACTTAAACTAAAAGAGGTGGTACTTCTTTTAAGGGTGAAACTTCTAGCAATATCATGATATTAACTAAACCTTTTACGTAGATTATAGCAATTTAGATAAACTAACATGGAAACGTTTAGAAATTGAGAATCCTGAATTCAGCGAGAGAGACGATGCTATGGTCGGGTTTCATAAAAATTGTTTTTATTTGTTCTTTGGATGAAGCTAATATGGGACTAAAAATGATATAATTAAATTAAATATGTCGAAAAGTACCCTAAAATGAGAACCCTTATACTCTTCTATGGAAACTCCAGAACCTAGAGCTTTCCATTCTGCTAACATAATTTCTACTTCAATGATAGTTTTTGGAGGAGAGCATAACTCCGCAAGAAATAATGAAATTTGAATTTTCGATTTGAAGAAGTGAAAGTGGTGATAGCCTAATATTTAGGGTAATGTTCCTTAGTCAAGAAGTAAGCATGTAGCAGCAGTTCATGGGAAGTACTTAGTTATTTGAGGTGGGTTAGGCTATAATAATGAGATACTAAACAATATGAATTTATATAATACTCTAACTATGAGCTGATCTATCCAAGAATACTTCTCTAATAGTCCTTCTGGAAAGTATGGAAGTTGCGGAATGGTGATAGGAAATATATTTTTAGTATATGGGGGAATGAGCTAAAGCGGAATTTCTAGTGATTTATATTCCTTTAACTTTAGTTCTTATAAATGAAAGCTACTTTCCTCTAACGATCTACAAGGTCCTTAAGAATTGTTCTATTGTCATGCCCATGCAAATGGAAATTTATTTTATGTTATTGGAGGAGAGAAGTTATCAAAAACTCCTACAGATGCTGTCTATGAGTTTAACATAGAAACCTTAAAATGGAGATTCGTAAATAAGACTTATGATGAAGGTTATACAGCTTCTTTATATGGAGTAGTAGCATCGCAGAACCAAATAATATGATATGGAGGAGCCTACTGAGATCTCTTAAAGGATAACTTTATTGAAATGAACTTAGACTCTGGATAAGTTAAAGTTTACAACTTAGATAAAAATTCTAGAAGCTGGCCTAGCTTTGTACTAGGGCAGAGTATGGTATTCTATTAGAGGTAAATAATAATGTTTGGTGGCATAGCAGTTGCAAAGTCGTCTATACAAATTTAAAAATCTTAAAATTAATTCTATGTTTTCACTTTTGATTGTTCAGTTTAGTAGTGTGGATGGCAATGTAGCGAAGGAACTTATATTGGTAGAAGTGGCAACTGTATTTCATGTGGCAAAGGATTTTATTGAACTTCAAATGGATCTTGTGTTCCTTGTGTTGCTGGAACTTATAATAGTCTTGAAGCTGCCTAAAATTAAAAATACTGCGATTCATGCAATGAAGGTACTTATGGTCCAACTCCAGGTCTTTCAGAGTGTTACTAATGTTCTTCTTATGAAAAATGCCCGATAGGATCAATATATCCTCAACTTTACGAAACTAGTAACAAAATTACTTTTAGCTAGCCAGAAAGTTATTCAATAGACAGCAATTCAATTAACGAGAAAAAATCCTACATTTATATAGTAACCGCTAGTTCGTTTGTTATAATCTTTTTTCTGATTTATTGCTCTACGAAATTTTACTAAAAGATATATTAAGTAGACATTTATCACAAACAGCACAACTATAAGCAAGAAGTACTCAAATCTAAAAAGACAGCAGTAGGAGGGTTCTTTACAGTAATATGCGTATTTGTAGCAGTAATTATAATCTGCCTGAGCTTTATTCAATTCTATTACAATAATGTTATAGAAACTAAAGCTTTAATCCCCTACTTAATCCTCTTAGAAAGCTATAAGGTTATAACAGCGGATTTCTATTTTACTTTGACATACCTCTAGTATGGAGGTTAGTGCATCAGAGATTTAGATTTAAATGGGACTTAAACTGAATGAACTTAGTGTGTCGAATCTCTTTAAATAGACTTTAATCAAATAACATTCTAAGATACTAAGCAAAAAAAATATAATACCTATTAGATTTCATGCAGAAAGGTTAATGAAAATTGCCATATTTAAGTTATTTTTACTAAGTGTAGCATGACATAAAACGCAGTGCTAACATTTACGGTTCTTGAACCTAAAAGTTTTGCAAGTGGGATAGAATTTAATGTTACTTCCTCATCTTCAATTCCTAATCAATTCAGCACTGTAGTTATGTAAGTTTCTGCACCCCATGGAAAAATATTTAGAGGTCCTACTCCAACTGCAATGACATTAATAGGAATTCCTTCAGTTTTCAAAGAAGACTATGGACATAAGAGAGAAGAAACAGGTTTTCATCTTATGAGTAAAGAGCAGATTGAAATAGGATCAACTTTCACAACTTAGCAAATAACTATAACTGAAGGTGTAAGAAGCGAGCTTAAAATTGAACTTCTAGAAAGTGGACTAAAAACTTTAAGAAGTTCGAAGTATTCTTTATTACAGTTTGCCTAAGCTTTAATAGGATCAATAGTAGGAATAATGATTTCTATAGGAGGAGCTATGCAAATTTATGAAGTGATTCAATGACAGTATATAAATAAGATAAAAAGCAAAGAAAACTTAAAGGATGAATTAAGTATCTTCAAGCAATATATTTTCAATTTGATAAAGGAAGGGATAATAGATGTCAAAGGCAATATTAGAACTAGTTCCTTTTTTATTTAGTAAGGATTCGTACCAAAATCTCCTTCTATTCAGCATTCTTTTAGTCCTAAAATTTACGACAGTTAATTTATTGAGGATAAGTTGGGATCTTCTATTGAAAAGTCAACAACTAAGTTAGGAACTGAATCTCCATTAAAGGTAAAAAATAAAAACGTTCTTAATCTAGTCAAAGTTCATTAAGATCCTAGCTTATTTTAGTAAGCTGCTAAAAGCGAGATAAACGATCAAAGTTCATTTTAAAATATCTAATAAGATATAGAAAACTAACTCTCAATTTAAAAATTCGAGGCGAAGATGAATTAATGCTCTGAATTCCAGGATTCAATTTCTCACGATAAGACCTTCTTCGAGTAGTAACAATAAACTTAAAATAAAAATTTAAAAAGTTTCTTATACAATAAAATGGTTTAGCTAGCTTAAAATTTATCTATTCTTATGAATTTAGAATATAAAATAATCATTCCTAAGTAGCCCTTTTATTTATTATCTACAATATAGTTCTCCAAAACTATCCCCTTAAATAAACAAATTTCTTGTTTTTTGCTTATCTTCTTATAGCAAAAAATGTTAGTGAAGGTATCCATGAAGAATTATGTAGAATTTGATTGATTTTAAGAAATGGGAAGGTTTCTTAATATCTAACTATATACTGTGGTAAATCTACAGGAAAAGAGCAATATCTACTAAATTAGAAATATTAGTTTATCACTTCATTTATTTGAGTCCAGTTCCTTGACTTAAATTGTTTAGACAGAGTAGGATAGATCCACTAGGATTTAAAGAGATATGATTATTATGAACTCAAATGAGTTATAAAATTAGATGATGAGAGTAACCTATGTTCTTATTACCATCTAAGTAGATGCGATTTACATAAATATATAAGCTTTAGTTGTAATTTATCTTAATTAAGCACCTTAATTATTTTATATTTGATTGATGCATTAACAAACGTATGTTATCTATAAAAATCCTTCTAATTTAAAGAATATCAATAAAGAGTTTATATCTAGCAATTTTTATAAGTTAAATCTATTTCTAAGACAATTATTTTTGATTTTAAATTTCATAGTTAATATGAAAGAGAATTATTTCCAACTAGTTATTATACTAAAATTTAGCAATCTATTAAATAATCTCAATGGCTTTCTTTTTTTGAAAGCTTTTATATAACCTTGCCTATTTATTTTCATTTGAGTATTTAAAAAAATTGCGAAAAGGCTATATTAGTCAATAAGCTTGTTACTCTTATCTTTTATACCATGCTAGTTTATAAAGTTAATTTGAATAAAGCTAGTAAAATTAAAATTTGGTTCTTAATGAAATTTAAATGCTTAATAGATATTTTGCTTTTATTAGTTAATCCATTTCACCTTATCTAATTATTTTTCTCTAAACCCCTAATAGACTAAGCTATATAATGTTGATTTACTTAAATTGATGATGATTAAAATTAACCTCCTTTGATTTGAAAGTTAACTAAGTTTCTGAAATGAGTAGGATACCTTGAAGTTATTATCCTGCAAAATTTAAGCTTAATAATAAAGGAATTAGATATAGATTACTTCATCTTTAATATTTCAATTATCTTTGTCTAACTAAGCAAGAGTAACCTTTTTTATTTCACAAAGTGTTACAATAAGTTAAAATTTAAGCAATCCTTATTATGCAGAAAGTAGATATGATTAAGCTAGGATTTCTAGTTACCGTAGTACTTCTATTTTTAAGAGCCCTAGATAAACTTATATTTGCTGTCATTAATGCCCCCAAAAACAATTTCTGCTAGATTGAATTACACCAATCCAAGAAGTTTCTTATTTTACATTATTCTATTCTTATATCTTTTTTATATAACTAAAGTTAGAGTTGAGCAATAAAATTTTAAGGAATTAATCTAATCTAAGTAGATATTATTTGAATATAGAGATCATATTGTATAAGAATATACCAATGCCCCAAATTTTGTTATAGTAAATAAATTAAAAATTTATTTTTTATGCCACTCATTTAATAAATAGAGAAACCAATAATTTTATAATTATAAGAAAAGCGAAGTAGCCAAGTTCTAAATCATGCAGGCATAATATTAAGAAAACACCTTGATAATTGATAACTGCATAATTATCGGTATTTTTATCTTAGATTTCCTACTACTAAACGTTTTACTTTTGGTTGTCTTATTCCTTAGATTTGAAGCAATTCATTGAACTATCGATTTGAAATTCTATCAGCAAATTAGTTTAGATTCTCACATTTTAAGACTGATGATGATAACGCTGTGTATTGCTTCTGAAAAGTTAATTTTATTATATATACAAAAAATGGCTGGCTTCAAGAAAGGTTTTTTTACCACCTCCTCAGAGTAGGAGAGAAAACCTGAAGCATCATCTCTAACCACGTCTTAGCTTTAACTAACCCACTCTTCTTCCTAAGATTTATTAGATCCTCAGAAAATAATTTTTGAAACCCTCTAAAAAATGCAAAATGATAATAACAAACTTTCCATACAACTTAATTCACTGAAAGAATAAATCTAATGCCTGATCAATAACGTGAACACGCTAAGATAAGAAAATAGTAACTACAAGACTGAACTCAGCGATCATCCTTAGTTATTAGAATTTAACTAGAGAATCAAGCAGACAGAAGAAAAATTAAACTAATTCACTGAGATTACTGAGAGTCTGTTTCTAAAAAATCTCTCTCACAACGATCCTATGTATATAGAGCCAGCAATTCAACCAGCAAAAAGAAATAGAATGAAGGAAAAACCTAAATGCTGGTTCTGTAGAAAACTTGGTCATTTTGTAAGACAATGCTGGAAATATTAAAATAAACAAAATGAAGAGAATAAAAGAATTTAAAAAACATTGAATAAATTAAGCAGATTGTATGCTACTCAAAAGGGTAAAATTTATAGACTTAAGATAACAAACGTAAAAAATTAGTAAATCGGTCCTGAAGAAAATATATGATTTAGACCCTAGTAAATAATTAGAAAAGAACTAGATTTTAACAAAATTCCTATAATAAAACCTGGAGAAAAAAGTAATAGTCGATATGTAATAATGAAGCATAAGACAGAAGAAGACTATGAAGAATATATCCAGAATACTTTTTTTAACATTTATAAACATTATATCAGTGATGATCCTAATGAAAGGTGGTATCACTTTAATTGATTAATTATTATTATAAGTTCTTTAAATATTCTATAATATACCTTTATTTATTCTTCATTCTTATAAATTAAGATTAGATAAAAGATATTAGTAACTAAGAATTATATTAAATAACTAGGCTAAATGTATAGATATAGTTTAATATAGGTATATGTTGTAGTAAGCATATTAAATAAATAAAAATAGAGAAAAGCAATTAATGGAATAAGAAGTGAGTATATAATAAAAGATAAGCATAAGCTAATATAAGATTAAAGCTCTTTAAGCTTGTTTGTTGTCATTACCTTATGCTTATAACTTTAGAATAGTAAATAGTTAAATTTTATATCTGGATATAATTTAATTTAGGTAAGCTTGTAACTTAATTTTCTATGTAAACTACTTTACTACCTATAGCCCTATTAATTTGCTTAGATCTATAAAAAAATTATTATGATGCATTGCTTTTAATCTAATTTAGCAAGAAGAAATAAAAAAATGGAAGGATTCAAAAGAGGTTTCTACACCACCTCCAAAAAGTTGGAGAGGAAACCTGAATCCAATCTTGGATAGTCTTCTTACCCTTAACCCTAACCTTTTTCTTAATTCTAACAACCTGAAGAGGAACAGAAACAAGCTCAGAAGACAACATATGAGATAACTCCAACCTCAGAAGAGAAGCCCAGAAAGCAGATGAAGTCTGCTCTGCACCAGGAGGTCTCAAAGTTCAATCCTTCTGGTCAGATGAGCATGGAACAGCTCATCAAAGTAGTATTAAACCTCCAGGAAGAAGTTAGGAAACTGAGAAAGGACAATGAGAAACTAAATGGAAAAACTCGACCAAGCGGAAGGAATAGAATCCAGACTTATGTCCTAAGAAAGAGAAATAAGCGCTTTCTGAAACATATCTTAAGACCAGAGTAGCTAATCCTAAAATTAGCTTCAGAAACAATCTGATATGAGTATTAGACTGGAAATAATAGAAAAGAAATTAGATGAACAAAGGGGAGATCCAATGATGATTGAAGAGACCAATAGGAAGACTAAGGTTAAACTACAAAAAGTAGTGAAGAATTGTTACTACTGAAATTCGACAGAACACTTATGAAGACGCTACAAGGAATTCCAAAATTTCAAGACGTAGTACCGGAATAAATAAAGAACCATACAAGCACAGTAGAGGAAGAAAAAACAAATGTAATGGAGACAAATAAGAGAAAGATTATACTTAAATGAATAAGGATACATTTACAAGAGAAAATTTAATTAGAAATAAGGCTAGATCCGGAAATGACAAGAGTAATGAGAGGAGAGAGGAGAGAGGAGTAGAGACATCTAAAACTTTATTTTTAACACTGGAGCAATCTGGTGTCCAGCATGAAGAGGAGAAAATCCTCGAAAATTGCTAAACTTAATTTATCCTATTATTATTTAGCAAGAAGATATAATGGAAAATATCTATAAAACCTCTGTTTATAAAATAACATTTAAATTTGGATGTGATGAATATAATCCCTTCATTCTTTAAAACTAGAAACTTTTTAAGTTTTTGGTTCCATTTAAACCTTCTCATTCAAATAAAATTTTTTAAACTTAAAATTTCAAATTTGCAAGTAATTTTTCTCTCCTTGTAGTAGATTATTAAAGAGATCTTAAAATCTAATTACATTTTAATAAACTATCTAATTTGCGTATACTTTCATATTTTCAGCTTATTTTCGAGAAAAATAACTAAAAGCAATTATCAGTTTTCCAATAATAGCAAAATTATTCATTTTTAGAAAGCTTAAATAAGTGAAAATATGCAAGTTGTGTAATTGAAATTAAAGGCACTTTGGATATAATTTACCTTCTTGGGTTTTTTATGAGTTTACTATTAATAAAAAGCTAAAAGCTTTAAGATTTTCAAAGAAAGTTATAAAATAGCAATAAAAATGAGAATATGTCTGCTTTTAAGATTACTTAAATGCATTTTTTTGAAAATGCTAGTAGAATAAATTTAAAAGCTTGCAACTCTGAATTTCTTAAAATTAGGATATCTACTTAGATTTGTAAAACATTAAAGTATGAAAAACTTTTATTTCTCATATCTATAAATAAATTACTTAGCTTAATCAATTAATTAAAAAAATATTTATTGAAGATGAGAATCTTTTAACTGCAAAATATCTAAATAAATACGGTAAATATTTAGAAATTATTTATATAATGTTTAGTTTTTTAGACTAATAATTATGAAAAAACTTAGGCCTTTTGATTTAATAAAGTATAATGGGTGATAAAATGAATAAAATCGCATACAAAAATGAATTAAAAAATTGGAAAAATCATTTAAAATTTTATTTTTTAGATATATCGTTTAACACTATTTTATTTAAGAATTTTAAGTTCATAAATTTATATAACTTAACTTAATTTTTTAGATAATGAAAAGTAATGCAATTTTTAACTTATCCAAGAAACTAAACGTATAGCGACTTCTCAATTTAAAATTTTTAAATTGAAGGAACTTCATCTTCAATTTTTTCGTTATTAATAGTTAAAAATAATTCTTAATATAAAGCTTTATTTCTTATTTTAATAGGTATAACTAAATAATGGTGATTTAGATATGACTCTCATTAATATTTATTTCCAATTAGATTTATTTCCTTGCTATTTTCTTATTTTTATAACTACCTCTTTTTGTATTTTCATGCTATTATTATTAAAAATTTAGATAAGTATTTGAATAATAAAAAGTAGTTAGTTAATTATAATCTTTAAAACTAATAAACTTAAAAAAAGCGAAATCCAGAAATAAAAAAAATGATCAGGTACTATTGTGTTGCTTTCTAAGCGATAAAGTTTTTAAATTACTTAAGCATTCTAACTTGTCCTTATGCTATTAATCTTAATATATTTCTAAAGCTTTTTTACTTATAATTTATTTAAAAAGTATATAGATCATATCAAAAAAGCAATCCATTTATTGCTATACAGCTAAGTATTTCTCTTTTTTATTTCGACAAAATTGATTATATTAGTTCTAAAATGCTCTATCTTAACTTAATTCATTTTAACTATTTTAAATCATTTACGAAATTATACTAACTCCTTGTAATTTAAGCTAGTAATTAGATTTTAAGAGTTACTGTTAAGCACAGTTTGAACTTATATCATCTAAGTAATATTCCTTATTCTTATTATTTGAAAAAAGCATAATAAGATTCTTATATATCAACTCATTTCTATTAATTAGGTCTAAGTATTCTAATGATTAAAATAACTAAATTTCTTTGAAAGCGCTATAACTCTATTCCTTTCTAACTGAAATTAAGTAGTTATATCAAGTTAATTTTTATATCATTATGTCTCTTATTTTATTAAATGGTTTGAAAATAGTAAAAGTGATTGAAGTTAAAAGTATCTAATTTTAATTATAATTAGTAAGTTTATTTATTTAATTTTAGACTATCATTATTAATAATTTTGGATGTAGTGATAATTCTTTAAAAATGCTTTAGATAGAGAGAGATGATATTAGTTCTAACTAGATTGTTTTAACTCTTTTACTGCTTTTTATTTTCAAGATATAAGTTAAGATGTCATTCTCTAAATTGTCTAAAAGCCAAGGAAAATATGAAATTAATTGCTAGGATTTATTATGTTCATACATTTGGATTTATTCTGTTTTTTAATTCACACTTGTGTGGTATTAAAAGTTTATAAATGTTTCCAAGAAATAAATAATGCAACTAAGGAAGTTTTTTTAAATCAAGCATAAGCTTTTCAGCATTTTTCTTTCTACTAAGAGAAGTTAAATTTTATAAGCTAAATTTATTTTTCGAGATATGATAAAATGAGTATTACTAATTTCTTTTTTCGGTTGCTTATTTTAAGCTCTTTTATTCTAAATCTATTGATTACCAATGTATGTCCAATTTTTAAAAGATCATATTAGAATCCTTATTTATCTTTATATGTATTAAATTGAGAAGGGAAATTATAACTCTTCTGCATTTAGTTATTTTATTATGAATCTGTGCTTATTTGCATAAAGATTATTTATATTTAACTCTTAAGGAAATTAAGAGAATTTAGGTTTATTACTTTTCCTTCTTATACTAAACTTACTAAAGACTTTAAAAACGAATGCTGCCTTTTTTAAAAGTTCCTATTATTTCTAATTTTCTAATAGTTTCTGCAATAAATACTTTTACAGTTTGCAAAGCTAATTGTTTCTTAAAAAGCATCTATCCCTAGATTTTTTCTTACATAAAGAGCTCTCCATGAATTCAATACCTTCTATACTCAAATAATATCATAACTCTTTATATTTCTCAGATTTGTGATAAATCTTTTCTAGTAGCTAAGATTAGTTTTCTATTCTTTGCCTGTAAAGGATTTATTTATTTTATCTGTTAATTCTATTTTTTATTATTGTTTCTCTACTTTACCCATGAAACAAAAAGTAATACTAAACTGATAAATTTTTAACTTTTTCTTCTATCTAACTTCACATACTCGTTCTTTACGATGATCACTCCTTTAAGTTTAGAAAACTTACTTAGAAAATAGGTTTCTATAATATAAATAAAGTAGAATAGATATGCTTATAAACAGACCTATTTTAGGAATAAAAGCATAATAATTTGATATTCATTATAGAACTAATATTAGTTTAGTCCTTATTTCATAGCATAACCTAAAGGATATTTTAAGTTATACTTAGAACCAAAAATTTATTCGCAGAAGAAGCTTTTTGGTAATAATTAAGTTGATGGTAATACCTATTTATTTTTAACAGGCTATAATAAGCAGTAATATACTACTAGAATTAAAGAGTGTGGAATGAAAAGAAAAAATGGAATAATCAAGAATATAAATTTTTGGCTAATATTGATACTGTAAAACAAAAACACCCTTTATTATATCATCCTTTTGACTTTCTTATTAATAAACTCTAATTATTTATAAATTAGAGCTTATTTAGTTACTACAGCAATAATATAACTGCATTATATAAGTAGAAATTAATACGAATTTTAAGAAAAACACGACTAGCAAGTTTTTTTGTATGATTGTTACAAGAAAATTAGTTTTGAAATTAAATTTAAAAGATTAGTGAAGGCTAGATTTATAATTCCTATCTAAATTTAAAGACTCGCAATAATCAAAAACCTTTCAATCAACTTAATTATATAATTTTATTATTCGCGTTCTACCTTACTAAAAATCTACTAAGATACCTGAATATGTAAATTAATTAAAAACTTTAGAATGTAAACTGAATAAAGCTCACTAAATATCTTTGGAATATAGTTAACTTTTTAATTTTGCAAGATTCAAAAATAAAATCTTAGCTTAAGTATTTTTGATATTTTCTCTCTTCTCATAAGTTAAATTTGATTCGTTTTATCGTTTGACTACTAAATTTGCTAAAGCATTTTCCACTAAAATCTCTATTTTTTGCATGATTTAAATTAAAATAACCTAAGTACATATCTCTTCTGAAAATTATACATTCTTAATACTAATTTAATCTTAACTTAAAGAACTAAGATTGAGAGGCTTAATAAATTACTAATGTATCATAATGCAGTCATCTGGGGTAAGCTATAACAGAATTCTTAAAGAGCTCTTATAGTTTTGCTACTTAATTATTTTAACTCTTTCTATCATCTCTTTTGAATTATTTATTCTAAGGAAACAAAATTTTATTCTATTAATAGATACAAAAGATATAACAATATGATTATTGATTAAATATATGGTAATTAGTTTAATGATCTGGAGGTAAATTATCTAGATTATAAAATAGTATAAATAAAATAATTTAGTTGTTGGTTCTTAGTAATCTTACAGCTTTTAAAACCTTCCTATTAAAAGGTAGTTTTTACGCTTTTATTAACTTAAATTAATGATGGTATTAATAAAAGTCAGAAAACTAATTATTTATAGAGATTATAATAACAAGTACTTCAGTTTAAATTTGAAGCTTAATAAAATAATCTATTGTGTATATCGCTTTTAAAGGCATTTATGTTTTTATAGTTTTTTGATATTTTTTATTGTTTTTGGAAATTAAGAGATTTGGGTAGAGAAGAGATTTCATTTAATTTCTATGAAGCTATATTGAAAAAAAGGCTTAATGTCTTTTTCTGCTTTGGAATCTATTGTTTGAGGATTGCTAAGTCAAGTTTATTAACTTGAGTTTTTATAGATTTATTAGACAATTTCCTAAGCTTAAGTGTCTTTTTATTTCTTAGACTTAATAGAGGAGCTATTGTAGATATAGTAATAATATTATAATAAGAGGGTTCATTTTACAATCATTCAACAGTCTTCTCTCCACGAATTCTTCTTGCCAATTGCATATCTTTAGGTAGGATAGTTGCTCTATTTGCGTGAACTGCACAGAGATTTGTATCTTCGAAAAGACCAACCAAATAGGCCTCTGCTGCTTCTTGAATAGCCATTAGAGCTGAAGGTTAGAATCTATAATCTCCAAGTTGCTATGAAATTTCTCTAACAAGTCTTGAAAAAGGCAATCTTCTTAATAATAAGTCTTGCGACTTTTGATATCTTCTAATTTCTCTCATAGCTACTGTTCCAGGTCTATTTCTACGCTTTTGCTTATCTCCATCTTCTCCTTAGCTTGTTCTCATAGCAGATTTGCTTTAGCTCTTTTGAGAAGTCTTCTTGTAGTTTTATTTCTTAGCTGATTGCTTAGTTCTTACCATTTGTGTCTAATCATTTAAAATCCGCTATTTATAGTAAGAAACGATCCGTTTATTAACTTTGTTTGAATTATTCTAATCTATGAAGAAAAGCGGGTAAATTCAAATAAGAATTGATTCATAATCTTTAAACCTAGAAACAAGTTAATCTTATAGAAATCTAGGATAAATCACCACTATCTTGCTGAATTACTATCCTATTTTTACCATAAATGATTAAATACTGAACAGTTCTTAAGAATCTTTAAAGACAATTCACTAAAAAATGGGTTAAGCATTATAATTATTCTCATATATCTACTTTGCTGTTTTTGACAGAGTGACTATGGATTTAATACTTAAATACAAGCATTTTCTAAGAGATTAATACTAAACATTTCTAGGATTTTTTTATTTCACCTAAACTTAAAATTTTTGCTGCTAAAAGTTAATTATCATCTAACTAATATCTATCTTTAATATTTTTTGACTGTATTTAAATTTTAAAGAGCTATCCTCTTAATAAGTTACCATATTCGAAGAATGAGCTTCATAATTAGAAATTAAACTTAAGCTAATTAATAGAGCTTAGATATCTTAAAAATAAGCTTCCTCTTAAATTTTTAAAATGACTAATTATTATTAAAAGGCTAATAAAAGAACTGCTATTTTCTATCTAATCACTAAAGTTGAAGTATCTGTATATGATTAAATAAAGAAGAAGATAAAATACCCTAATACTTATAAGATTCTGCTAGTTAGTACTATATGATAATCTTTCTACCTAATTTGCTTCTTAAAGAACAATAAGGGATAGGAAGGTTAGACAAACTTAGTACGGATGAATTTTCAAAGAACTAAACTAAAGAAATTTTGAAAATCTTAAGCATGAAGTAGTAAACGTAAAGTTATTATAGACATTAATACACTGCATGTCCTTTTTCAAATAAGCATCTTCTAGTATTTATATACTTTAGCAATTGAATAGAGAAGCAATAGAGATTATTTTAGAAATAAGAGAAGATAAGGGTTGAAGATGTAATACTTATATGTAAACGTGAAATTAGATATGATATTATATATTAAGCATACTTTGCTAACCTTTATTTATATCTACATGCTTGTAAGTTTAAGATATGAAAAACTATTAAATCTGATTTTTAATGATCTAATCTTAATTAATCAAATATATATAAAAATCAATTTTCTTATGATTAAAATAAAGTTCTCTAGGTGAAACTAAGCAAGCTAAGAAAACAAAAAAAGGTTCATATGTGATTTGATAATTTTTTCTCTAAAAACACTTAAAAAATGAATTTGAATGAATCAGAATGGAGACAATATAATAGCATCTCTTATATAAATATATCACTTTTAATCTTAATAAGATGGGATTATAAATAAGCACAACTGAGATCATATCATCTATCTAATTCCTTTTATAGATAAATCACATATAATAAAGGTAGATAAAAGGGTTTAATTACAAAGATTATTTCTTAAGATAAAGATAAAATAAGTTTCTACTTAGATGTCATAGATTTTGAATGAAGATCTATTTTAGTTCTACTTAAACTCCTTATTATAAGACAAGTCCTACATAATATTTTCTCTTTTTCATAGTCAGCTTTCTGTTCTTAAAAAATAATCCACATTTATGCTTGTTAACAATATACTCAAATGAACCCTGCTAAGTATTAATAACTATAATAATTTCATTTTATTCTTTTATAAAGGAAGTGTCATATTCAGATGGAAAGCCCCAAAAATCACTAGAAAGTGAAGAAGTTATTTATGTTGCCATAAATTCATCTGGTGAAAATCAAAATTATTTAAATTCGAAAGCGAATCCATCTTTAGCCTCAATGGTAGTATAGCAATCTTAAAAATTTTTACATTCAGTATTGCATAATCCTAACATGAAATCTTAGCCTTAAACTTGAAATTTAAATTAATATAACTTATTTTGCTGCAGAGAAGGTTCTAAAACAATGCTTTAATACTTATCTTATTCTAATGGTATCTAAATTTGATTCTAATGGATTTTAATTTAATCACCTTTTTTAGTTTAACTCCACTTAAATTAAAGGTAACGAAGATTTTCAAGAATCTCATATCTATACATTTAGAGACCAACTTAACCAAAAAGTTAGCTTAATTTGTTTTTTTTCTGAGTTTTAATTTGATTTCTAAGAAATAGGAGTTATGAATAGTAAAAGCGCTTAGATTTAGTTTTCTCTTTAGAAGACATTAGACCCATTTTATTGTACTAAAATAACGAATTTAAGGAAAATTGATATTTAGTTATAAAATGAATTTAAGTGCTAACTGCTAAAGAGATTTAAGCTTTATTCATTAATAAAAGGAAATTACATTCCTTATGTTTAAATGCCTTTATACTAATACAGAGAGTATAGCATCTTAAACCTTTTTATATATTAACTTATTTTATTGAAGTTTCATACTCCTACTAGATACTACTCACCTTCTAATATAGATATATAAAAGCGATATAAGATTGTGGGAATAAACTAATATTCTATCTGAAAGCTAAAGCTTGATATAAAATAGTTTAACACTACTTCGAAAGATACTTAGTTAAGCTATTAAATGGAAAAATAGGAATAGATTAGTTTTTCTACTTTTAATTGCTATACATTGAAAAATAATAAGCCTACATAGAAAATAGAATAGGATATAATATGATAAGAGTAAAAGAGACAAGCTTATTATATAGTAAGCTAGGTAATTTATCTAATTTCTATCTTAAATTAACCCAAGTAATTAAATTTGTTTCTTAGCTACTAATAATTAAATCAAAGGTAAAAGGTAAAGAAGTTGTCATTAAAATTAAATTTTCTTTTAGCGTAGAAATTATTAAAACGATATGATAAAAAGGTAAAGCGTAATAAAAGTTAAAACAAGCTACTTAGTCTTTAATTTTAGTGAATGTAGAAGCTTGTTATTGTAAAAGCTAATTTTATTAGTCTAACTATTAAGCTATTGTTTACATTGTTTTAATGCTTAATTTTTTCCTGAAAATATTAATATGATATCTATATTTCACTACTTCTAGTAGAACTTGATTAGGAGTGTTCTATTACAATCAGATCTATCAAGAACCAAAATAAATGAGCTTCAGTTGGATATTAATTCTATTAATATCTAATTATCTACTAGTAAGTCAATAGCAGCAAACTATATTAAAAACAACTAGCTTTTATATCATTCTGAATGAAGAAATACAAGCTTTAGATATAGAAATGTATATAGCTTATTTAATAATATAGGTAAGTTAAAGTTTAAATAGTAGTATGATAGCTTAAAGCTTTATTCTAAGTTAGTTTATAAAAATGCTTTAATGGAATATTGCTGCTCGAACTTACTCTTTACAGATAAAGTAATTGTATCTTGTCTAGTTTACTAACTTCTAACTTAATCTAGGTTTATTTTCCTTTATTCAATAGAAAAATAAGCGTAATTGAATATTCAAATTTTCTGAATTTTACTTAGGGGTAAGAAAATAAATTAAGTAAAGAAGTTGGTTAAAATTTGAGAGATATAGGTATTATTTAAAAAGTAGAGATTGAGTTACTAAGATTTTCATATGTAAAAATAGATTAAGAGACTGATAACCTTAAAGGAACTTCTAGCAGGGAGAACTAATAATAACTTAAAATTTTAATCGCTAAGATCATTTTGCATAATTTGAGCTACATATATTTGATTTTTGAAAGAATTGCCAAATGGAAAAAATGTGATGAAACTGGTCAAAAGAGATATTAAAAGTCTAAAGCTTAACTAAGTTCTATAAAAGTAAAGAAAGGAAATAAATCATAAATATTGAGAAGGCAAATCTTGATAAATATGAAGTTATAATAAAACAAAAGTGATATGCTAGTTCTCTTCTAAAATAATTGAAATTACTTAGTATAAGCTTATTATATCAAATGGCGAGCAAACAAATTAGGAATGCTTATCTGCAAGCATAATTAAAATTTTTTGAGTACAGTTATATAAAAGCTCCAGTGTCAAACTTATAAAAAGTTTAGCTCTTAAACTCTACTTTTACCCAATAAAATTGAATTCCAGGATAAAAAAGAAGGTTATATTTAAATTTTTCATTCTCCTATATAAATTAATAGCAATTTTATCCTCTCAAACTGGATAGAAAATAAAGCTTCAAATATCATTTACAGAAGCACTTAAATAAATTTCTTCAAAGCCCTAAAATTTTATTCCCTTAATTGGTATTTCTTAATTTCTCATATCTTATCTAATTAAATTGCCAAACCAATTCTGAATAGATATTTGAATTACTTATTATATTTAATATATAAGAGTAGAAGATTAAAAGATTGAAGTGTTTCAGATCTTTAAAGATTGCAAAATTCAAGTATAGACATATACTATAGCAATGTCTTAAGTATTAATTACCTCTAATTAACTTCTTCTTAAACCAAGTAGTAGCAATAAAATTAAAGGCCTAAGATAAATTTAGATTAATTAAGACTCATAAAAATTAAATTTCATACTGGATTTAAATGAAGCATTGCTATATATAATATTAAACATTGGTATTGTTCAAATCTTTAAGTCTAAATTGAATATACTTTTGTATACATCAAGTAGAACTTTCCTTAAAGAGGTAAATTAAAAGTAGAATGTAAAGGAAGTTCTCAACAATAAGTATAGTTGATAAATAGATTTAAAGCTAGAATTAATGTTTGATGCTTAAATAACTTATTATAAATCAAAGTGTATCTCTTTAAATTTCAGTTCTAGTTTGAGTTCGCTGAGAAATGTATAGAACAATTCCCATCAAAGCTATTAAGCCTAAAAAAAATCATTCACTGGTTAAAATTTTGTATCTGTTGTATGATTTAAAGAGTTCTTTTCCCTTAATTTTTCGTTATTTATAAGATTCTTCTTTTAATTTATTTTACTCTTTTAACTATTATTTATTAACTTCCATGACGTATTGGCTTCTTTTTTAAGGTGTTGAATTATAGTTTTGATATGTCAAAAAGTTTTCAATTTGAGTTTGCCTCAAATTTAATGACTGCGTTTTCTTATGTTACAGCCATGGCTCAAGAAAGCCATCTAAATATTAACTATTATTTACCCTCTTCCTTCTTTATAGTAGCGGACTCTAAGTCAAATCAAGTATCGGCACATATTTTTTCTTTTCTTTTTCAATTAGCTCCACATTATTATACCTCTTCTACTTGGCTAACTCCCTAAGTACTTATTCCTTCCCATTTCTTTCTTTAGAATGATTCTTTTTTTGCTAATCCTTGGTAAATTAAATTCTCCTTTAAATAACTTTTAAGAAGTTATTGATTTATAGTTTATCTTCATAATCCATTTTTAGAGAGACGGGTAATTAAAATAAGTAAATGACTTATGAATAATAATTAGGATATTTTAAATTAGGGCTAGAAAGCTTATTCAAAGATGCTCTACCTTTAAATTATCCAGTCCTTCTCATTACTAGAGTATTAAAAGCTTATTTATAAGATAGATAAAATAAAGAACCATGCTATCTATTCAGAAGCTTTCATTAATATACTTAATAGTTCAAATGTTGGATTGATATAAGAGATATATAATCGAAAGTATAATCAAGTATAAAGCTTGTAGCTTGACAATTAGAGAGCTAATATAAAATTAACCCTTATAGTCTCAAATATCTTTATAGCACTAATATTAGTAAATGTTCTTAGGACTGATATTGAGAAGCTAATTTAAGCTTCTATTCTAATTATTGTTATAGAGGGAATAGTAATGACAGCCTCAACATTCTGAATTGTTTAATTGTCTCTCATTTTATGGAAATTATCTAATTAGTACTTAAGTCTATCTACTAGTTCCCTTCTTCTAGGCTTGTAAATATATACTAAAAAGGAAATTTTTTAAATATCTAGTTGATTTACCATGAGGGATTTCATATATTCTTGAATATTAAGTCTAATACTTTAAAAGGGAATGAATATAAAGCTTAACAATTACATGAGGATATACTTAGTATTGGTATAGATAAAGTATTATATAATGAATATAATGTAATAAAAGGTATTTAGCCAAGTATTGCTATTTAAATATACACTAGGAGTTATAATCAATACAAGATACCAAAAGTCTAATAAGGTTGCATTATTAATACTTTACTACTAAAGCAACTATTTCTAGTAAGTTGAAAGGATCTATTGGCTAGCGTATATTTCAAGATGTATTTATCTTCTATAATATAGAGTATAAATTATTTCAAACCTGAAGAGGAAACTAAAAGGATGTATATAAGCAGGTATAAAGTGAAGCCTCAATATTAGATAAAATGATAATATAGATTAAAGTTTAGATAAGAGCTGTTCACTAAGCTTTATAATCTACCAGTTTAAATATTTCTGATTAACAAAGGAAAGTTATTCTTTTTAATTTAGAAACTAATCAGATAGATTTTTATAGGAACTTTATATAAAAGGGAAAGTGTCTCTGCTTTAACTAATTAAGCAATGCATTTATTTCTAAAATAGGTAAAAAAGCCTTAGTAAAGGAGAGTAAAGTTAATATATGGAATATAGAAATTTCTAGTCTTGGAAGGAAATTAAGTTTAGTCATTTGGATAAATTATTGGATCTTTAGAAATTAATTAAAGCTCAATCTCAGATACTCAAATAGATTGACTACTTATATTTGCTTATGATTGAGCAATCTGAAACACTTGAGATATAATAAGAGAAAGAAAGTTTGAAAAAACTTTTTGATAGTTCTGAATATAATAAACTAAGCTACCTTTTGTGACTCATAAAATATCCAAAAAACTAAAAAATAATAAAAATCATAGTTAAATTAGATCCTCTTAAGATAATAAATCTTATGCAAAAATAAAAAGTTTGACTAACAAATTAAGTAAGCATTTTAACATTTTGCATAGCTAGCAATACCTTAAAGACTAAAATCTCTAAATATTGTTAAAAATTTGAGAGTGATTTGGCATTATCAAATAGGATACTTTTCAGTTAAATCTTCAACTTTAGAATTTTTAATTTTAGTCGGAATTTTAAAATAAAACCTATTAAGTCTGTTTATATTAAAGCTGATTAAGAAATTAATAAATTCTATAATATGACTAAAGGTAATCCAAATGAGGCTAATTAACTTGCTTATAGTTAAGATAAGTCTACACAGCTACTTTATAATTAGGAGTGTTGATAAGTAGCAAGCTATATGAAAATTTAATAAAATGAGCACTCTTTTATTGTAAAATGATATAAATAAACCATTCTAGCGTTAAGCTTAGGTATGAAGAATATATTTTAAGGGTTAGCTTTATAAATCTTATTCTCAAACCTTAAGGACTTAGAGAGTAAAGTAAATGAGTAAAGGAAATTAAAATACTGAATAAGCTTCAGAATTAGAAAAGACTAAAATAAATTGTTTATTTTCAAATTTTAAAAGGTTGAATAATTAAAATTGTAGTTGATTTATATTACCAGCTAAACAAAGTTCACTATTAAAGAAATAGTGAAGAATATAAGAAAAATAAAAAGGATTAAATCTGAAGTGTATACTAAGTATAGCAAGGGTCTATAAATAAAATCAATTTGTATGGTATTTATTTGAATTATTGATAGCAATTTGAATTAAATTTCGTATAAAGAATATTTCTAATTAAGTTTAACTTTAAGAGAATATAGACATCTTTATTGTAAGAATTGCTTCTTTCAATCAAAGACATTTTAAAGTCTCCATAAAAATCACAATTCAGCATTCTTTTTTCTTTAGTTAATTAAAGAATTTTTTATTAAAGTTACTCATTCTAGAACGAATAAAGCAATTCATATTAGTAAAGGCTTAATTTTAAATCACACTCTTTTAAGAGAAACATGCAGTTTAATTCTATTTTTATGATTTACAAGGTTTGAATGTATTTAGAAATGAACCATAATTAGATCTTATTAGTGCGTTTGGAAATATTTAGCATTAATATCTTAAGAGAGATGAAAATGATCTAGCAATTAATTTAACTAAAAAGGAAGAAGATAATATATGTAATTTGTAGCTTTTAAAACTTATATTTAACTTAGCTTAATTTTCTATAGAATTAAAATTAGTTTTGATTAACTTACGAAAGAAAGTGTAATATCTGAAGGTGAGGGTTGATAAATAGATATATAAACTACATTTAAGATAATAAGAAAACCTTCTAAATTGGAGAATCTCTATAATGATTAAAAATACTTTTTAGTAGACTTTTTAAATCAAAAAATCTTAAGCATCTAACACTCTTAATCAAATTAGCTTTATACCTGCAAAAGTATTAAAGATTATAAAAAATAGCGATAAGAATAATCGCAAAAAGTGAATTCAATTCTAAGAATTTCCTTCATTTCCTTCTATTATTAGATTTAAGGATTAGTCTTTCAAAGATAACTTGAAATTAGTTATTTATTAGTTTATTAAACTTCCTCCAACCTAGTTTTGATGTACTTTATACTGCTCAAATCTATTGAATATATTTAAAGATAAAGTTTTAATACCAAGTTAGCTTTTTATTTTCATTTAGAGAAAAGAATTTCTATCTATATAATTTGGCTAAGTCTATTTGATTTATTTAATAGAGTTGCTTTAATTTAGGAAACTTAAATCATAGTTTTAAGTATATTTATGATTGACTATCTAGATATTTGATCATCCTATGATTTCTCCAAAAATTTGAGTTGTTCTACTAACTCCCAGTCCTAACTACTAAGAACTTGAAATTATATTTTTAACCCCTCAAATTACTTTCAATTTAAGTTCGATTTTTCGCAAGAAGTTAATATATAAGCCCGAAAAAATAAAAAAAGCTAATGCAATATTTCTATAGCAAGGGTGTGTGTGGGTTCAACCAAAGTAATAAAATTAAGATAAATGAAATGCTATGATGGCTAAATAAAAAGGTTCATATGCATAATGCTCTGTTCTTTTTAAATCAGTATTACTGAATAAATTAATGCTAATAAATGCATAGCCATTTTACATTAAACATTCTAAGGTTTTATTTAGATTAAAGAGCGTTTACTGTTTATTTCATATGAAAAGCTTATGAATTTAGAATTTTCAGGGAAGTAGAAAATTAAAAAATAATGGTTATTTTTAGAAAAATCTAGTTTTTTAGCTCTATCTTTGTCCATTTTTCTTTTAAATTAAAAAATGTTTAGAAGCAATTTATATAAAAGGATAGCAATTGATTGTAGCTCAGCAATCAGAACCTTTAAAAGTTTTGGAATATGCTAGTCAAATAATTACCGACTATATCTCCTTAAAAAATGATATAATTTCTTATTTATTACTATTTGATTTACGTATAATGGCTTCTAAGAAATACTTTTTCTCCTTTATTGTTTCTTTATTTTAAATCATTTGATATTTAAATCTTTAAGCTACTAATATTATTTTAGCAAGGTGGAATTTAAGATTTATTTAAAAATTTACTAGCTTTTAAAAGATTGCCTTTAGTGTTATTTTGGCTATAAAATCTATTATGCTCTTTATACTTTAGAGCTATTTGTTTATTCCTCATATATAAGCAAAGCTGTTAAATCTAAATAAAGTCTATTATTTTCTTCCAGATATAATACTTAAAGGCATGATCTATAATTGCTTGAGTAATCAGTTAGTATTAATATACTTAGAGCTTTATACTAGTATATAGTATGAAGCTAAGCATTTATTAAAGCTTCATTTAGATGCTTATATCAATTTAATTGGCAATTACTCTATAATAGTCCTACAGTTTTTATATAACTAAATCATTAGCAATTTTCATATTTAGCTTATTGATAGTGATGTTTAGCTTTTATAAAAACAATTAATAGTTTAATAAAAATTGTTAGTTTGATGCAACTACTCTTTTAAGATAAAACAGAATTAGGTAGGAAAGGAGCAGCATTATTACACTTGAGATTATAAAGTAATTTTGATTGCAGTGGTATAAACTACTACAAAGACATTCGTATGTCATATCTTCTTTTATTTGATTTATCGATCTTTCTTTTTCTATTTTTGGACTCTAATTTTCTTATGAATGTGTTATTTTAGATTTATTTTTGCTTTCTTCTTTAAGGATCTAGTTCTGCTTTGTCTGGACTAAAATAGTTTTAAAATGACTATTTTCATTTGCATTATGAGTTTATAACTCAAAGATGTTAGTACTCTGAGACTAAGGATTTTAAATAGTATCTTGAAAAATAACCTAATCATACATAGATTTTGCATCTGTTGTCGAATTAAAAGAATTATCCAGATTTTAAGCGCTTTAGTTTTTCTTTCTCTTAACTAAAACCACTGATTTGGATTTATTGAAATTAATTGCTAAAATTCCTCTTACAGGTCTACAGTTTTAGTTTCTTAACTATTTAACTTTGACTATTTCTTTCTATTCTCTTATAAATTTACTTTCCTCGTTTATTCTTTTTTCGTCATTCAGATTTTTCTTTTCACTACTTCCAACACTTTCGAATGAAAAAGTGCAGGAGCTAGAAGAAAATTCATGGCTTGACTTCTATGAGTCTAAGTATTTTCTTTTACGTTCTTCTCTCAAATCTCCATTTTTTGGTTAGTCACTATCCTTAACTACTTTTTAGCTTCCTTACTTATTCAATCTCTTTCAATATGCTTTAATTTTTTTCAATTTAAGGTGCTCAAAGCTCTTAACACCATTTTAGATCTCAGGTATTTCATTAGTAATCTATAAACCTTAATCTAAATAGCTTTTCGCTCTTAAATCTTACCCCCTTTACGCATTTTCCGAGTCGTACTTCTAGATCATACTAGTTGTAGACAGCTATCCTTTCGAGACAACTTTCTTAAGTTAGGACTAAGTTCTTTTTGCTTACTAATAACTTAGAGTTCTTACAATGCTATCTCTCCACATTTATAAATAATGCCTAAAATCATAATTAATCAATGATTTACTCATAAAAAAACGTCTTTAAATTTAAATTAAGGATATTAAAAACGCTTACTTTTTTAAAACAAGTGATTGGTGTTAGTTATTTCAAGGTATGTATAAAAGCTATTTATGAAAGCTAAAATAGCTTATCAAGTTTAAAAAGCATAATTCATTATAATTTTGGCTTTCATTTCTACTGAAAACTGGTAATTAAAGACTGAAGATTACTATTTTTGGATAGACTGTATTTATTCCTTTTTAGAAGGAAATAAGATAGCGAAATTAAAGGATGCTAACTTAAAAAAGAGTGGAGACTGTTTTAAGATGTAGTGTAGGTTGAAGTTAGGAATAACGAAATGAAGGAATTGATTAGGTAGTTCAAAATTAGCTATTTAGTAGAATAAGTTCAGATAACGATAAATATAAAGCATAATTGCCTTTTAGATCATAGCTATCTGCTTCAATATCAGTCAAAGTTATAAAAGAGTAGATTATAATAAGGGATTAACTTATTTCCTTCAATTTCTAATTCCAAAGCAACTAAGATACTCTTATTTATGAAACTAGGGAAGAGTTAAATAAATGGATCTCGTTTTCCCTAGAAGCTTCCTAAAAATTTTAAAATATCTTGTGATTTCAAATATTCTAAGACAGTTCCAAATTAAAATAGAAATAGAGAGAAATATGATACTAATAGATTATATTAATAGTAGCTGCTATTTATTATATTTACCAGCTACTTAGATACTGAACAGTATTTTTAATAGCAATATGTTTGATCAAACTTGAATATCTTAATTATCTATTTTCATCAAAGGTATTAAGATCCTATACGACTTTAAAATCTTCACCAGATTGCTATCTTCTTACTCTTATATCAAGATCAATCTTAGAAATGCTCAGTAGTATTTTTGCTAAACAATTAAGAAATACCTATATAACAGGAGCCCTTAAATATAGCAGGATTAATTTAAACTAAATCTGAGAATCCTGGTCTAGTATAGCTTCATTTAACTCTCTTTTATATAAGAACTTCTCTATTCTTAGATTGATTAGGTTTAATTTAGATATAATAATTTTGACTTTTATCTTTAATTTTGCTAAAGCTAATAATAAACTACATGGTAACTAAACTAATTTAGGAAATACAAGCCAGTTTAGATTTTAAAATTGACTTTAATAAATTAGCCATAAAGCCACTTCTTAAGAACTAGCTAGGCTAGAGATTATCAAATTAACTTCAATTCTACAAAAGATCTGATCCAAGCATTTCATGCAAGAGATATAAAAACTTAGTTCGAAATGCCTAACCCGCTTGCTTTAATAAATAATTCAATTACATAATAGCTTGCATTTTATAATATATCATAAAGGATAAATACTAGCAGCATAATTAATACCAAAGCTTTCTAACTTAGTTATAAATATCCAAAATTATATCTATTCACTATAAACTAGATACTAGCTATCTAAAGGCTATTTAAATCCAAAAAAGGATATAAAATGAAATGAAAGGTATGAATTAAGTCATTTAGAAGATGTATAAGCATCTTAATTTAAAGTAAGGAGCATTAAGATTTATTACTCTAATTTAATTTTTAATTATGAGGCAAAAGCTTAGTGAGGGTAACTCTTTTGACATCATATTTAAAAAAGCAAATTACTTAATTTAAATCCTAAGGTGAGTTTAATATAATGGTATTTAATTTAAAGTTAGTTGATTTATCTATTTGATTTAATTAAATAAAAAACAATTAAATAATCGTAATTTATAATAATGACTAACTAAGCTGAAAACTTAAGCCAGCAGCTTCATAACATGCTTAAGACTTAAAATTAGAATCCTGCTGAGGATTTTAAATGTCTTAGGAAGGAAGACTTGTTTCCTAGATCTCAAAGTGATTTGTTCTCGAGTGAGAAGTTTTTAAGATGCTAATTTAATCCTTTAGAATATGCAAGTCCAATTTGCTAAGAAATATCATAGAGTAAGAAGAAGTTTTCAGTGTAATTTGAATTCTAGTGTAAAAAGATTAATTTCAAAGAACTAAAAAGAAGGAAAATTGAAGAGAATTTACAAACAAGTAATAAAATTAATTAGCAAGAATAAGAAAAAGTAGATTAAAGTTGGCTCTAAAAACCGGTAACAAAGTTGGTAGACCTAACAGCGGTCTTAGCAAAAAAGCACTCTGACGAAATATTCATTTGTACGATGTTCATAGCAATACTTCTTAGCTTAATTTTCAAGAATGTCCTCATCTTATAATGAAGCTAATTGACATTTTAATTTTCAATTTATTACTTTTTATAGGCTACTCCTTTTCCTTTATTTAAAATATAAAGCACAAGAGCAATATATCTCATAAATCTGAGAGTATATGGAAATATACTAAAGTCAGATAGACATCTAAGCTAAATTTTTTGAATGATATAGTATAAATTCCCTTTATTTTGCTTATTTGCATTTAACTTATTCCAGTTTAAATATCCTTTTTAGTAAGAATTTCATAAATTTAAGATAAGGAAAGATGAACTAAATATCTAAGCACTGCTCTTTATAAAATAAAGTACAATATATTATAAAGAGCCAGTATTCTCTTGCTATTTAATTCAAAACTGACTCTTATTCTCTTTTTAGATACTTTTGATTCTATTAAGAATAAAATTTTAAAATGATACTGAAATAATTTAGACTTGATGTAATCAAGATTTTCTAAAGTTAGATATCATTATGTTGGTAGTTAGAAATCAAAGCTATTCATATCTCATTCCAGCTACTTAGATTTAATCTACCACTTCATCCACTAAGAATCTACCTCCTATACTTTCATTAACTTATCCCTCAATTCCCCTTATTTCAATTCTCTAACTCTTATATTTTTCTAATTCCTTTAGTATGAAAAGGAGAAAAAGTATAAAAGTACCAATATTTTTCTTTATAATAGATACCGTTTGCAAATATTACAAAGAGGTAAGGCAAAGAATAAAATAGCTAGCATGGTAATTAAATAGTTCAGTTGTAATTTAACTATAAATCTTACTAAATAGCACATCTTAGTCTTAAAAGACATATCAATAGAGAATTAATAGTTGAGGTAGTATATGTAAAGATAAGGTAAAACAATTGAAGCTAATAATCTGATATATGCGTAATTATTAGATATGTAATTTAAATGTTAAGAGTACCTAATATTAATAGATAAGGGCTATCAAAGCAAGGATAAGCTTCTATTTAGAGAAATATTAGTAAAGATGATTAAGAGGATTTTTGCTTTTAAGAAACAAAATAAATAAGGAAATAACTATAATTCTTTGCTGCTAAGATAAATAGATTAAGCATCAGAATCAAAACTGAAATTAGAAATTGATATTTATAAATAAAACCTAAAAAAGTTTGCTTTTGTGAATGAAGGTCTAGATTTCACTTCCTGTCTTAAATTTACTTTTCAAGCTAGAAGAAAAAAACTATCAATCAAGTCTTTGAAGTATACGATCTTATAAAATATTAAGAGTATAAAATTTAAATTTAATCTGCTTAAAAACATAAGATAGTACAAAATATCTTAGGAAAGGTAAGGGTGATAAATAAGGTATTTAGTACAAATAAGTCTTTTGGAAATCAACTTCATAAAATTTTAGTATAAAGTTATCAGTTTAACTTAATAAGCTAAGTACTCAATTAGATAATATGAATAACGAATTTTGTCTATAAATAAAAATGCAATCTATTATATAAGGGATAAAGCCAATATTTTAAGATAAGTGATTTTAGCATAGCTAATTATTATGATATCCGTATAATTAGTACGTCTATTTAAAGGGATTTCCTTTATTGTAGATTTTGGTTAAACTAATACTAATTAATTTTATTTAATTAAGACACTAAATTTATCGTTAATAACTATTGCCTTTTACCACCTTTTTAAAAACTATATAAACTAAGGTTATCTAGAATAGAAAATCAGCTAAGAATATAATTGCTAGTCCAAACTTACTTGGCAGCTCTTTTATTTCAACCTTATTCTTGTATACTAATGTTTTTAAATCCTTAATTTCCTTTATAGTTGAACTAAAATTTAAATTCAACCACTATAAAATAATTAACTTTAGTGATTATATTTTTGAGATAGCAATTTATCTCATAGTTCTTTTATTTTATTTTTATAAAATTAAGTAACAAATAAACTCAAAGTTACTCTTGTCACTAAAGGTTTCTAAAATAACTATTAAGATTTACCTCTCTTGTAGTGATTACCTAGACTCTTAGAATTTTGGTTTCAATATATTGCTAATCGAGTTTTATAAAGTCTAGAATCTAGCCACTTTTGATCATCCTTTTAATATGCGTATTTCTGTGTTAGGTTTTGCTTAGAAAGAATTATCTTTCTTTATAATGAAGAAACTAATTTATAAGTAAAATAAGCATTTTCACTTTTTAAGAAAAAGCAGTCTTAATGAAAATCGAAGTCGGATAGCTGGGTTAATAACAAAGTGCTAGCCATGATCCCATGATGTAGTACAGATATAAGCATCTTATCAACTTTTTATAAGATCACAATGCATAACAAATTTAAGAAAACAGTCTCTATGGTTCATTCTTAATTAGATAACTATATACGACTTTTATAGAATGCTTAAAGCAGTAAATCCCAAATACTTTACTAAGTAAAGTAATCAAAATAGAGTGATAAATGACAAGATTATAATTTGATTACGCAATGAAGGATTAAGTTAATCTTAAAGCATATCCAAGGAAATAGATTTTAATTCTAAAGCTACCTTTAGTAGGTAATACATTATTTAGAGTAGTGCTAGATTAAAGTTATATCTGGGAGATAATGCAGCATGCAAAAAATATATTTAGGACTTAGAAAGATAAAGGAGATGGTAAAAAATGCTGAATGTTAATTAGTCTAATTAAATAAAAAATCCAAAATGTTAAAGCTTTGGATTTTAAATCCAGTATTCTGGGGAAATTCTCATTGAGTTAATTTTTTAACTTAAAATGAATTATATAAGCGAATTTAAAACTTAACTGAGTTAAATTTAGATTAAAAACATAAAAAAACAAAAGTGATAATTTTATTTAAAGAATCAACTTCATTAGATTATTTATTTTTAAAAGGAATCTATAATCATCACTTAAGATACTGATTATATCATTTTAATATTAAGATAAGATTAAGTTAGCAAAAGCACTCATATGATTTATATTAATATGAATCTAAACTTACTTTCTTTAAAATTTATGAAGTCTAAATATCAAAACTAACATGAAAATTTAAAATTTTAAGATAGTAAAAATAATAAAAAGCTTAATAAAATCACTCTTTAGTCTCCAATCTTAATGATCATCGAACAATTATAATCTAAGTATTCAAAGAATAGTAGGGTATTTTATATTGTAGTGATACTAATTATACCTTTAGCTTTTTATTTAAAGTCTAGTATAATTTTATATTCAGTTGACTTACGTTTTATACTTAAAATTAATTGAGAGTATAACAACCTGTCTTTAAAGGCTATTTATTTATATAAGTTATAAACCTTGGTATTTTAATTCTTTCTATTATTATTTTTAAACAGTAAAGTGAGCTAAATGCTTAATATTTTATTTGATGGTTATTTTAAAATTTTATTGTATTAGATTCTAGCATTACCAGAAACCCTTTTTTTCGTTTATTTTTATCCTTAAAGAGACTTTTAAATTTTAACATTTTAAAGTCCTATATATCAAGCAAATTCATCCAAATTTAAACAGTATTTTAGCTAATTAAGAATAGATTAAAGAAATCTAAATGCTATATCTTAAAATTTACTTTTCGCTATTTATCTAGCTACTGTAAGATAATTAAGACATAATTAGCTTTATAGATTTTAAATCATTGATTGCGATAACTAATCTAAGTAAATCTCTTTTTATGATTTTCACCAAATAAAATCAATGAATTGCAAGCATTCTTACTTTTAGAGTTACAAATCTTCTACTGCTTGTCTCACTTTCTTTGCTTCAGCTATAGATTCTTTTAGGAGAATAATAAATCTCTATAGGATATTTAGTAACTATTAATTAGCTATCAATTAAGTCTAAAATACTTAAAGCTTTTAAGCAAAATTAATTTCTCTTTAGCCAGTTAAATTTATTAAAAAGGTAGAAGTATCACTTTTATAGTCTAAGCTAAGATTCTTATATACTAGTAGCTCTATAATGTTGGTATATAGTTCATTTAATAAATTCTAATTTTATTATTTTTACATTTACAAAAGCTCTATAGAACTCAAATCTATTTTACTGATATATTAAATACTCCTAATATACCTGTATAATGTAATTTTTAGATTTGATTGTCTCTTTACAGAGAACTATCAAAAGTATTACAAACATAATTTAAAAGGTGTTCCTTCTTTTTACTACAGTCTGTTTTAAGTCCATATTATTGTTTATTGTATATTATTATTCTCTAAGTTATGATTTCATATCATAGACTTTCCTAATTATAGTTTATTTAGTAGAAGGATTGTTGGGTTTTAATAGTAAGCATTATTTAATTGGTAGCTTTAAATTTAGCTAAGTAGTCTATTTTTAAAGTATTTTGGATTCTTTTTATTCTGCCTAACTTTTTGCTTTTTCTTAGAAAAAATAGCTTCCAAAAATTAATTTCGTAGCCTGTTGACAGTCTTAATTTCCCTTCCTAATGTTTAAATTCCCTAAAAAGATATAGCCATTGTTCAAAATAATTGATATAGAGAATATATCTAAATTTCAAAATTACTTGAGTAAGTATTATAAATATAGCGTATACTCTGAAAAGAACTTGGAGTAAACTTAAAAAGCTAAAGGTAGATGATGATAAAGCTAAGTAAAAGCTCCAGATTAAAATAGAAATATCAAAAATATAATAACGTAAAATAGCCTTTAAGCAATAAAAACATATAATAATTATATTAATTTTGAGTTTTCCGTTCTAGGGATTTCCAACCCCGTTAGAAATACAGCAGTTCATGCTCCCTGCTGTTAAATATAAAAGTTCGGGTCGCCCAATTTTAGCGAGATTGGGAACTTGGATTTTTCCAGGTTTTCCCTCCTTTTACTTGATATGGTTCCCTCTTGATCTTGTATATTGAACCATCCGGGTTGAAATACATTCTTTTCATTCTTGCTTCTTCTTTTTTCTTCTTCTGTTGTTCTTTTATTCAATAGTTTCTTTATTTCTATTAGAATTTCTAACACTTCCCATAAAAATGTCATACGCCTCCACAGCAGAAACATTTCTTTTTTATTTTGAATTATTTTTCTTGATTTGTTTGCTCTTTCTAGGTTTCGATTTCCATTTTTATAGCTCCTTCGCTTTACTCTTTCTTAAAAGTTTACGATTTCTCTTCTACTTTTCCGAGTCTGTTATCCAGTTCAGTCTGTTTCTAAAGCTAATTTTAGGATTTGTTAGTCTGACTTTGTGAGATATTCCAAAAGGCGTTAAGATCTCTTTCCTAGGACATAAGTCTTGACTCAATTCCTTCTGCTAGGTATAGCTTTGCCATCAGCATATCATTGTCCTTCTTCAATCTCTTGACCTCTTCCTGGAGGTTCAGTACCACTTTGATAAACTACTCCATATTCATCTGGCCAGAAGGGTTGAACTCTGATACCTCCTGGTGGAGAACAGATTTCATCTGTTTCCTCGGTTTCTCGCTTGAGGTTGGAGTTTCGTGTGTATATTCTTCAAGGTTGGCTTTCGTTCGTTTTGTTAGATTCCAAGTTGTTAGTTCAGTGTTGGTTAAGGTTGTGATAGAGAAGATTGTTAAGATTATTAAGACTTAGTTTCTTGCTTCCTCCCTTCCTTTTTGGCTTAGGAAGAGGTGGTATAGAAGCCTGACTTGAAACCTTCAACCATTTTTTTATGATAAAAACAAAAACAATCAGAATCTTTTTAATTTTGCTTTATAATTAAGAGATAAAAACTAAAATATTTAGAGAGCGAAGATTAATAGAACTTTATAGGACTGAAGTTTGTCTTTTTTAGAACTAAGAAATTATAAAGCAAATCGAAAATTTAAGTATTCGTTAATAATGAGATTTAAAGAAAATAATTAATATTAATGAAAAAATTTAGAGCAAGATTAAAATTAAAAGAAGGAAGATTAAAAAATAAGATTCGTAATCATTTCCAAAATAAACTAAATACATAATTATGAAATAAAATAATTAAGGTTAGAAGATTAAAGAGCATATTATCATTCTATTAATAACGTCAAAAAATAATAAACTATTAAATTGAGAAATCAAGGCCAGTTAAGATTATAAAATTCATTAAAATTAAATTTATTTTCGAAGGTTTTTATAAAAAAGAGAATAAAAAAACAGACTATGAAAGCTTTTAATTGCTTCTTTAAATAAAAAATAATTAATAAGAAAAAATTAAAATGTTTAAGGCTGTAAACTGATTATTCACATAGTGATCCAACTGAAATTATTAAATATAAGAAAATCAGGGAAAAAAATTCTTAATAGCTTACTTAAACATAATGCAAACTTCAAGAATCTTAATTATAATAATTAGCGCTGATAGAATAAATACCTCTAATAAAAGTTTTAATACTTTTTTTTAAAATAACACAGTTAAAAAATTAAAATTAAGAGGAATAAACTTATATTAAAGAATATTTAGAATGAAATAAGCTAATTAGTAAAAACCATTAAAAAAGGAAAATTGACTGAATAAAATACTAAAGATGCTTTTAAATTTTAAGATTAAGTAGCTTAATAGAATAAATGTTTCGCAAATTTAGATAAAAAATCATGAATTAAGCAAAAGAAAATTGAATATCTATATACAACTTTAACTAAGAATAGTTCTTTTTATACATATGGTTGATAGTGGAAAACATATTATTTTTTCATCCGAAAAATAAAACTACCTAGTTTTTAAAGCTGCTTAGTTATTATTTTAGTATGCTATCACTTTAAATAATTTAAAAAGCTGGTTAAAAATAAAAAAAAAACTAAATCTTCCAAAAAATTTTAATTAAAGCAATTAGTTAAATTCTAAAGCCTCATTTATAAATAAACTCTATATTTTTTCATAATTCGAAGTTTGATACAAATATTTATAATACTTTTGATTAAATAAAATTTCGAGATAAAAAGTAATAGAAACTTCATGCTAATAAATCTCCTAAAAGCAGTATTTTTACATGATTACACTTGATTTGTTACTTAGATAATTTTCGATAAATAGAAAAGAGATTGCAAATTGCTTTATTATAAATTATAGACATATTAATATCTAATTTTAAAAGGGATTTATATCATAAGGTATAAATTCTGACTTTCTAATACTGCCAAATTTTATCATACTTATATTTTTTAGCTAGCTCATAGCATATTTATAGCTCTTTAATGATTGTTCTATTCAACTCCTCGCAATCACTTTATTGAGCGATAATCATTAATAGTTAATATTTATTTGAAAATGAAAAATAAAAAACTGACATTTATTGTTTATTAAGAGATGCTTCGCACAGATATATAACTAAAACTTGTAAAATAAAAGGACAATTAGCATAATAAATATTAAGAGTCTTTTTCAAAAGCTTAGTTTAGACTGTAAAAACTTTAAAAAAAGCAATGGATTAAAATCCAGTTCCGTTGAATAAAAAATTCCTTGATTGAATTCTAACTATTGTAAAATATTTTAAAATAAGGAACTAGGGGGAAGAAGGATTTTCGTAAATTATAATGATGATTTGAAGAAGAAATAGCAAAGTTAGAAAATAATCTATCTTATGGACTTTATAATTAATCCTTATTAGCTCAATATACTCTAAGCATATCTTCTAGTATATATAATTAAAATTATACAGGAATAGCAAATTTAGCTTTATAAAAGACTTATTTAACTTAAAACTAAAGATGCAAATTCTCTTCTCTTTATTTTAAGAAACTTATATTAATTCTAATCAGCTGGCTGAAACTTTTGATATATATTATAATTTTCAGCATTACTTAGAAATTCCTTCTTTTGATTACATTTTTGCCCATTAGCAAACATTTTAAATGCTTTACACCTTTTAATATGCTTTAATTTTAGGGATTTTTATTGTAATCTCTAAGTTTTACACAAATGCTAGATTTTATAGATTAAAAGATTAGAATTTTTATAGTTTGCTTTATTTTTGATTGACTATATTAAAATACACTCGATGAAAAATGCAAATCCATATTTCTAAAATTATTTCTATTCTTTGCGAAACGTGAATATTAGCCTTAATAGTTTCCATAAAGAAAAAGTTATATTATAAGCAAAAGATTATTTATCATACCTATAGTAACAAATTAATATGCTTAAGCTGTAAAATATATGTAAGAGGTATATTTATAAAATCGATTATCAACTTTGTTTAGAATTGCTAGCTTTATCCTTAGAAATTACATTATACTGTTTTACTTTTAAATCGGTACTCTGGCTTCTTAAATTTGAAAATGATTCAGATTTTATTACTTTTTTTAGTTGATACTCAGGAAAAAAAGGCGATAAAAAATCGGAAGAGATTGTTCGAAATCCTGCCTTTTTTCAGAAAATGCATGATTTATTTCTGAATGTCCTTAATAACCAAATTATACCCTCACAGATCCTTTATCTTTAGTTAGTAATTGCTAAGTTAATTTATCCATATCTTAACGATTAGATTTTGATTCATTTGCTTCCTTTTATCATACCATATAAAATATAAAAGTCTATCATTATAATTAGAGTAAAATATCTTCCCAGGCAAATTATTAGGTTAAGAATCGATGATACTATAACGCATCTACTAAAAGGAATGAGACAAATTTTAATTTCGCAGACACTTTTATTTCTTCTAGTTAGCAATATCAGCATGCAAATTAAAAAGCATCTTACAAATGTAAGCTAAAGAATTAATGAAGGATATAATTATTTACCTTATAAAATAATTGTTTCTGCAATTTTTTTTTCTCATTGAAATACTAAGTAAAAGCAATCCAACTCTAAGTAAGAATATTGTGCTTTTTAACTAAGTACATTTATCAAAAACATGTAAGCTTTTTTATTTTGTAAGTCGTTAACGAGGCAAACTCTCTTCTAAGCAGTTTTAACTAGGAAAATTATTAAAATGAACATATACATCTTCAAGCAGATGCATTGAATAGGTGTCTTGTGACTTTACCTTATTAATATTGATTATCTAAGATATTTTCAATTTAATTAGTATTTATTTACTATAGACATCTAGAAATAAGCTCTTAAGCAAATTTTATAAAATAACCATAGGTGAGATCTAATAACTCCTCATTCTTAATTTATATCTAAGTAGAACTAAAGAAAGGATTATCAGCAGCTAAATACCCAAAGATACTAAGCTCTACAAAAGGGGAGATCTTCAAACTACTAAATATCATTGAAAGAGAAAAATGTTAATTGGAATACTTTAGCTAATAAACGATTTTCAGTTATCTCATTTATATATAATACTTATATATATTAAACTAATATCTTACAATCTAACTTTATAAGAAACTATTAACCCTTTTATAATGGAAAGTCCTAGAATGGCTTGGCTTAAAATAATAAATACCTAGTTTTTTCTTTCGATAAATAATTCTGTCTCAGTGAATAAATTATGGAAAGATTAGCCTTGTAAGATACTTAAAGAATTACCTTTAATATCTTTTATCGTTTTTTAACTTAAAGCAGGAAGGCTTAAAGCTCCTTTCAGTATTAAATTACCAAATATTGCTATTAATAAAAAAAAGGAAAAGTAGAAGTATAGCGAAACTTAATCATTAGTAAGATAAAACTATTCCAAGCATCTTTAAATTTTATTAGATCTATATTAAAGAAATAGTGAAAGCGTATTTTAACTATAAAATATAAACATTTTACTTGCTTGTTTAAATCGTAAGTTAGCTTTAATTAAAAAGCCTTCTTTCGTATAAATATGTCTTTATTAATTAAGTTGCTATAGAATATGAAATTTATCAAGTAAATAGATCTATTTTTATGTACAAGCATCTTGCTCTTTTCCTTAAGATTGGAGCTATAAACTAACTGGATTGAAAATAGGTTCCTTTAGTGCTAGATATCTCTTTATGTAGTTCTTTTAGGATAAGTATTTTATCTATGCCATATTTAATTTAAAGTCAAAATGCGCATAAATACTGAAATTTAAAAGATTGGAATTAATAAAAAATGATAAGGTGTTGCAAATAAAATATTTAGATTGTAGACCAAAAAGTAACAGAGGATAGAAAAAGCGATGATCTGATATGCACGAGTTGTTAGCAAGAAAACCAAGTCGAATTAAGTAATTTTAGCGGTCTCAATCCAGGAACATTTTTTCCTAGATATTTTTTCAACCCTATAAGTTAGATAAGTCCATTAATAGCTTAGCAGGAGGTAAAAATTAAATGAGCTAGAAATGCTGTTTAGCATCGGCTTAAAAATTAAAAGCCTCTTAAAAATCTGGAAAAAGGAATATAAAATTTACCTGGCGAGAAGAGACCCCACTAAAACTAGAAAAATGATATCAAGGTTCATAAAGATGAAAATAAATTCTATTTTTAATTCGCGTAAAAATTGAAATCTATAACGACACATTAAGACGAAATGTTTATATGCTTTTTATCGGCTGTAATATTCCTAAGTTTTCTATTAAAGAATCTAGCCTCGCCTAGTTTTCATGTATTTTGATTATCAAGTTTTAACTAATTATTTTTATAAATTTGTGTTCATTTTAATTTAAGAATCAAAACTTATATTTATTAATTATTTTTATCGCTAAATCATAACTATAAACGCTCATTTTATTTTCAGTCAAAATAGATTGAAACTTTTAGATATAGAATAGGGTTATTATTAGCGAATGACAAGTAAATATATAATATTTGAAATTAAATACCTTGCTTATTCTCTCAAATCGCTTTCAAATAAGCTTAATGATTTCATTATCTTAGAACTCCTTTTTTTTTAATTTAGCAGTCTATAATTAGCTAGGCTATCTCAAAAATGCTTAAAAGGAAAGTTATTAATATATTCGCATTGATTAACTATCATTAAGTTATTCTAGTTGAATTTCTTGACTTTAATAGGATGATTTTTTATTGCAACTCAGAGAGCAAAATGATTTTATTATATAATTAAGAATTTATTTATAATATTTTAGCGGACTAAAGCTAATGTAAGGAATGTCTAAAATTATATATTACAACTATTTCAATTGAAATGATTTAATTTTATCGTATGAACTATACATCAGGGCTTTCTTTATTTATTAGCTTGATATAAAATTTTGCTTATAACTATTTCCTACTATTTATTTTTTCGAAGTTTTAAAAAATGTATTTTTTGTTTTATTCCACAATTACTTAAATTATCTCTGCTGGTTTGTCAGCTCCTTATCCCATATATTTTTATCCAAAAACTTTTATTGCTCTTTTAATAAAAATCAGAATGAACGTATTTTAAAGTTAAATTATTCCGAATTTTTATAAACTTATTCCTCTATTCAATTTTAAGTTACTATAATTCTATTTTTTTGCGGTACTCTTACAATTAAAGCTGTGTAAATTTTATTTTTAGTGATTTTTATTCCTATGCTTAATTACCTTTTTTTGATCTTTCGATTCTTGTTTATGAGCCCTTTTAATTTTATCACATAGAGGAACCAGAATATTTATCTAGTTAAGTGAAGTTATTTATTTTTAAATCCTTTCACTAGCTTTGATTTTTATTTATGGCAATAAATTTTTCTAATTCCAAATAATTTTAAAGTTTGGTAGGATTTTCGTTTTTTATTTATTATCAATTTTAGCGAAAAAGCAACTAACTTCCCTTCTTATTGATTATTTGGGCTATGGATATATTTAATATTTGAGCCTTATTTTTTTTAATATAGTAAGCTACTTTATTTTTTAAAGAGTTTAAGTTTGCATGATAAATCGATAATTCTAAAATTGGAATCTTAATAGAAACTTTAAGCAAAAATGATTACAACAATAGATAGAATTCTTTTAAAGGCACTTCTTAATTAAAGAAGAGCTCTAAACATAGCTATCTTTTAGCTATCAATCTAATTAAAAAGGATTTACTTAAATTTCATTGATGCTCTCTTCTATTTTCTGATGTGATTTTCAAATTGTAATTATTTCAATAAATAATCTGAATATTTGAATGCACAATCAAAAAAGACCCGATATTGATAATTTATTATTCATGAAGTTATGCTTAAAAAATAATGTTCCAGGAAACGCTAAATAAAACATTTCTAATAGTCTTTTTTAAGGGAAAATAATCAAAAGAATATCAAACTTTTATCTAACCTAATTTAATAATAATATGATACAATAGTCTGATTAGAGAGCTGCATTCGGGATACTGTTTCTCTCCTTATTTTCCGACTCTTTGGTTTCTGCTAATTATCTAAGGAAGATCAAGCCAATAAATACGAATAAAATTTTAACTTGGTAAAATAAATTTAAATCAGGTTTTTTTATCCTGAATATATCCAGAAGAATAAAAGCATATTTAATCAGTCCAAAACTTCATTTTAGACGAATCTTTATTATTAAAGCTTTTAAAATAAGCTTAAAAATATTGCTGCTAAAATAGCAAGAGAATGTTCTTTATAAATGACTATTTCATTCTAAAGACATTCTTAGATAAAATAATAGAAATTAACCTAGTTAACTTATTACTATAAAGCAAGCTTAAATTTAGCATCTACCAATAACTATTTTTATTGGATTCTTTTTTAAACCTTAGTAAAATTTATAAGAGTCGTATTGCACATTTATATTAGCTAGATTTAAAATTTGCAAGTGTATTCAATTCCAAGCGAAAAAAGTTAAAGAAATTATTGAAAGCAAATGTATGCAATCTTGCGAACTTTTGAATAAATGAATAATAGTTAAAATATAGCAGAACAAAAGCAAAGCAGCAAACTCAGGACACTTTCGATACTCTTTATATCAAATCTTAAAGCTACAAGTATAGTCAATTTATTATCCTCCTCTTTAATTTAAAGCTTTACATTTTAAAAATCTTAAATTTTTTAAAGGGGTAATTAAGGTAAATCTTCGATTCTAAAATTAGTTTTAATTACCTTTAGCAATAGAAAAATTAGTCTATTTTTGCTTAATGCATGATATATTTTCATACTCTTATTGATTAAAAAATGTTTCTCTAAATATTAATAAAGCTATTGGTCTTTTCCTTATTCAGCTTTACTAAATCCTGTATTTCATTTTTCAAATTTGAGGTTTAGTATCGTCTTAGTAAGTATTGCTGATTGATTTTTTATTTATATCCTGCTATCAAAAAGTTTCCAAAATATATTTATTATTAAGTTTTATACTAAAAGAACTAAATATAAGAAAAAAGGGTTCTCCAGTTTATTTTCTACTAAAACTCCTAGAATGGAAACAGAATAATCCATATTATATAGAAGGAAAAAAGTTGTTTTCATAGTACTAAAACTCATTAAATAGCTCCTAGATGCTTACAATCAAGATTTTTTTCATTCTTAAGAACATCAGAAATATTTAGTTTAAACTGAAATGTTTATTATTCCTGGATCCTAAGAAAAAACTAAAAAAAGTGAAAAAATAAATAGCCCTGGATATAGTTCATATCTTGAAATATCTAAAAATAAATTTTAAGAAGAGCTCGCTTTAGATAAACGACTAAAGTAGGCCAAACAAAATAAATAATTTTTATCATTAAGCTACTTTTGAAATATTGAGAAGGCTATAATTTTAAGGTTTATTAACTGATATAAAACTTTATAAATAGTCAGGATAAGCATCTTATATACTAATTATCTTAAGATTATAAATGAATCTTTTGCTTAAGTAATAAAATAAGCTGCTAATAAATACTTATAAGTCATATTTATTAATAAATTAAGGGGCTTGCATATTTAAAAAAATCCTTTTAGAGGTTATTCTACCTGTCATGGGAAAAGAAATTAAGTTGCTTAATCACTAAAATGTATTATTTAGTTATAATAACTTATATATACCAATTTATTTTGCTTCGATAACTTAGAGGGATTGTGATTAAATCTATTTAAGTAAGATCAAAAGAGAAAATACCATTAATCTAGTTCCAGAAAAATTAATTTCCAAGCAGTCGAGATATATTAGACTCCGATGGCTCTTTTAGAATTTTGATTTTATTTTCATAATAAAAAGTTACTTTAAAATTTCTTTTCTAGTATTAATAGAAGTTAAGTTTATACCAATAATCTTAATTATTGAAAATGGATAAAGATTTATTAAAACCAAAGTTTTCAGTTAGAAAATGCTTAATACTTTTTAGACTTGTCATTCATAAAATGCACAATTCAAATTTTTAATTTCTAGTCTTAGTCTCATAAAAAAGAATTTTATTTTGTATATTTAATGCTTCAAAATTAGATTATCTATGACTATTAGCGTAATTAGATTTATATAAGCCTTATAAAGCAAGGATTTATATACCTACCAAATAGAAATATCTATCCCTCTATTTATTTATGAAATAAATTGTTAACTAAATAAAGAATTTCAACTTAAGCTAACACTAGTTAAAAGGCTAGAGTGTAACTTTATCATACCTAGTAATCTAAAGGTATGCTAGAACATTTTAATTGGTTAAAATTAAAAGAGATAGCATGAAAAGATATTACTTACTAGCGAAATACTGAATCCATATTTTTAAGTTTTAAAATGATTTTTCTTTGAAGAAACTTAACTTAGAGATATGTATTTTGGGTAGAGTTAAGTGATTAAAGTTTCAAATAAACTTCACCTGAAGTTAGTTCACATTCAATGAAATGGGATTTTCGTCAATTAAAATATTTTAACTCGTCTTTTTTGTTGAGCCATGCTAGTTAAAATATTTGAAGGTATAAAGTAAATTTTTTTAATTATTAATCTAATTTTTTTCTTCGATATGTTGGCTTAAGTTTAGATTTTTCAAGTTTAAAGATTTTAGCTCTGTTACTTAAGCATGAAAATATCTAAATAAACTGGATGAACTTTCCTTCTACAATTAAATAGAATTATTTAATGTCCCTATAAAAATCTTTAAGCATGGAATTATCAATTTTAAGATAATTAGATCAACTACCTTAATTATCTAGATACTTTGTTGATAGAAATACTTTAAAGCAAATCGTTAAAAATTTCAATACGTCAACATAGTAAATTAATAAGCAAGACAAATAAGGGGAACTTGATTATTTCTTTATTGCTTATTAAATATTTTTCTCTCTCATAATTTCATAAATTTTCCAATATTATGATTACATTTCTTTATGTTTAATCTCCACAAAGAAGTGAGCATACTTTGTAATAAAAGCTAAAACCAATAAAAAAAATTGAGATTTGATTATCTGTTTTTTGAAAGTTTAAGCTTAGTAAAAGAAATATTTATCAATTCAAAATTTTAACCTAAAAAGTAGAATTTCCTAAATGAAAGTTTATAAAAGATCAGCTTAGAGACTACTTAAATTGTTTGCATTATATAGAATTTTCTAACTGCAAACGAAATCAACAACTCAAGAGGATTTTTTATCAGTTTTAGAAAGAAAACTATTAAATCATAAATGAATAGTATGAGCAAATTTAAAATTTGGAAATAAAGGAAAAACAAATTAAATTAAGCAAAAACTCGTGTCTTATAATAGTAGTCTTTATTATGTTTAGATTGATGCTAACAAGTTTAGAATCAAGAAAGAAAAATTCGAGCATCAATGTAAATTATAAAATAAAATTGGATTTAGCATTCTAGTGGAAGAAGTTAAAATACATTATTATGATAAAAGTTTATTTAGCATGTGAAATAGATTTAAAAGAATCAAAAACTTATATACGTAGATACTAAAGTGGAAGAGACTAATTAAAAAAATTTAGAATAAATTAAAAAAATACTAAATAATATCCCATAAGATCTGGGATAGACTAAAAAAAAGATTTCATTTTTGTTGACTAAATAAGTTATCAAAAGATTGAGAAATCGATTTTACAGTAATAAATTTTGGCTGAAAAGCTTCAAATGAACAAGAATATTTTTTAAGATAGAAGATGAAAAGAAAAGTTAGAAATATCTATTTTTCTTAAAAGATGTTTATACTTTAAATTTTAAAGAATCTTTTGCTTTAATTTTCTTAATCAACAAGTTAATTATTTAGAAACAATTTTATTATTTTAACTTGGATAAATTAAATTTTTAGCTTTATTATGCTAAGTATTTAATTTTCTAATATCCATATGATTTTATAAAGGCCTATATATTTAACCTTTATTTAAGATTTTTTTACTCAGAATAAATTTTAACTTGTTTATTCCTAACTAAAAAATCATATAATCACATGCAAAAATTTTCAAGAAGCTTTAAATTTTTCTTTATAGTCAATCCATTAAACTGCTCTTAATTGATATATAAAGAACTTGAAACAGTTAGTCAAATTTTATAAGTTTATTATTTAAAATATTGGTATAAAATCCCTTTATCGTTAATTATTTATATAGTTCACGCTATAACAAAATCGATTTTAAACTACTGGTATATTAAGAGTCCATGATATATCATTAGCGCTATAACTTTTTAATTTATTAACTTCAATATAAGTTTATATTAAGCCCCGTGGACTAAATTTAGGGTAAGATAGATATTAATAATAATACGTTAAAGACATATTAGTTAATACATATGAAATCCAGGAGCTGCAATATTCTTGAATATAAAACTTAGGAATATGGCGAAGGACAAAGAGCAGATAAAAATTTCGTCTGAATATTTTACGATTATTTTCATCTTCTGTATTAATTACATATTGCTTAAATTTTATTCTTTCTAGCACTTTAAATCTTATTCAGAACTTTTACTTGATCTTCTTTAATCGTTTTGCTCTTTCATTTTATCCTCATTTCGTTCTTGAAAGAAATCTTAACTTGAAGTCTTCATTTAAGCAATATTTCTATTATGCTTTAATTCTTAATTTTCTTCGATTTCTAGTATATTTAGAAAGCTTAAAGGATTGTAAATTTTTTTCGGAAAAAAAGTTCCTGTAATCAGACTACTTGGGTCACTAATTGGAAACTGATCATCGTGACTAAAGCTTGAAGAACTCAAATCCTCCTCTTAAGTACTCTTCGAATTTTTACCTTGTAATTAATCATGCTCATGACTACACTATTTCATTTTATAATTAAACTAAAGAGTTTAAATTTCAGTATATATATTTACTTTAATTTGTTTAAACCATGTAAATATGGAAAGATAAAATGATGACATTTATTTTATAAAATAACGAGAAATAAGAGTAATAAATATCTATATCAGAGCACTTTTATCCACTCAAAGAAAAAAAGAAGAGTGATGATTGAAGGACTAAAGTTATTCGAACTAGAAAATCCCTTAGACTAACTTTTATGGAAACTATGACATTTAAACTCTATTAATTTATATAAGAAAGAAGCAAATCATATTTATATATTATATATCTAAGCTTATATTTATATTCTCTAAGTAACTTAGACAAATTTTACGCTGCTAACTATCCACGACATTTCTATATCTCTTTGTTTCCTTTAAATAGTTTTATTATTATAGATTAGACTGGCTATTTATTATAAATTAATAATATCTATGCTAATTTTAATTTTTTATAACAATTGTTCTAAAAAACAGATAAAAAGTCTCTAAAAAAGTATTTTATTTAATTAATATTATTTTCCCTTAACTAGATAATTCAATTTTAGATATTCATTTGATTGGAATACATAGCTATGTCTTATAGTATACATACATCCTTTTTATAATATGCATATTTAGAAATTTTAGCTTTATGTTTAACAATATTCACATTAGTGAGTTTACATTAGCTTCGATTTCTGCAGATTCAACTTAAATCTGCTAAGTTAATTTCATTTACTTAGATATTTAGCTTTCAAAGGATGATTCTTTTTATTAAAAGTGATGAAATATTTAAAGTCTTATAACCGAGCGATTTATTATTGAAAAATAATCTAACCGACAAAATTATTTTAGAAACAGAGGAAAATAACTGCACTTTGAATAACTCTAGTAAGGTTTTATTCTTGATTAAGTTGCTTATAAAATATATGATTTATTTACTAAATTTCCTTTTACTTTTGGTTTCCTTTTAATCACTTTAACTAAATAAATTAAAAATTAGTCAGATGAGCGCTTTACTAAAATGCCATCTATATTAATTCAGACTAACTCTGGTTTCAGATTTAATTTTTAATAAATATTTTATAACCAGAACAACTATTTTTTTTCTAAACTTGTACATATCAATACAAGCAATATAATTATACTATAAGCTTCAGCTTAGAAATAGACAACTGTTTTGCAATATTTAGTATTTGAATCTCTGAAAGTTAGAAATGTAGTAATAGCTATACAATTAATAAATTTAATTGCTGCTTTATCTAACTTGGATGTTCAGGAATATCTACTAACGATCTATAAATTCCATGGCTTTATTCAAGTTCTAAAGAATTTTACTCTAGAGCTTTCTTAAGTATTTTTCTATCTAGATCGTAAAACTTTTTTTGTTCATATTAGCATAAAAAAATAAAAAATATATCTCGGTAATTTTAACTTAGAAAAGACTGCACGATGCTTCTAATGGAAACTTATTTCATTAGAATAACTTTTATAATACCACGATTCCTTCTTTTTGAGCTACTTAAAAGATGATAGATACATTTGCTTTACCTAAAAGTTAATTGTTATTAATTCTTACTATTTGTCTATAAAAGTTATGATTATAAGGAAAGGTTTCTAAGAAGGATTTTAAAATAATTGTATAAAACCAAAAAATTGATGAAAATAGCCTTCTAATTTAGAATATATAAAAGTCAGACTAAAGCAACATTTGCAGTAGAAAAGGATTTTATTGCTAAAGAAGAATTTAGAAGTTTGTTGATAAACTTATTTTCAAATGAAATGCCAACAAAATAAAAGTCATATGATGATTATATAATCCATTAAGTCTTATTCAAATTAGTTATAGTCAGAGTGTTAATTTCTATCTATAGTTAAATTAAAGGGATTAAAAGTAAAGGGAATTTCTTTAATTATAAAAGGTAAAACTTTTCTAACTTTTAATGGAAATTAAAAATCATACTCGAAGGAAACTTTATCTACAAATAGTCTCTATTTGAATATTAAGCTATTATACAAATTTAACTTCATTAGAGGTTCTAAAAGCATTTTAAAATCAAAATTTCATTTTCTCAAATCAAAATAAACTTTGATTTAATAAATAAAATTCAAGTCAAATTAAACTTTTAGATAGCCTCATAATAAAGCTTTTGCTGCTTTATAATATCAAGCATAAATATAATAAATATTAATAACTTACTTATCTTTATTTTTATAGTTTCATTTATCTTTTCATTAAATAGATAAATCTAATCTATTTTAAATCTTTAAAGGTGATATCTTTTTTTAAATTTATCTAATCAAATTCAAAAACAATTATAAATTTAAATCACAACTTTCCTTCAAAATCATATACAAACCAAACCCTTTTTTTATTAGCTAGAAATGTAATAATAATTTTAAACTAGCTTTCCTCTTAAAATTAGCTAATAATTAATTTATAATACTTCATTTAAAAATTTATTTAGATTCTAGTATTTCTTTTCTGATGCATCACTTAGCGTTTCTCTAAATAAGAATATAGTCACTTTTGTTAGTTTTATTATTTTCCACTTATACTATTTATATCTTCATTTAATTCAATAATCAGAATTTCGCTTTTATTTTGTATATCTTCTATCAAGTCGAAAAAACGTAAAATTTGTATTTAACTAGTAAAAGCTTGGAAATATGATTACTATTAAAGCTATTTTGCTTAGTGGGAATACATAATTCCCTTTTTTTGACTTTGAGAAAAAATAGATTCATTTGAGCGAAAAAACTTATTTAAAGATGGAAATTAAAAAATAGATAGTGAGAATAAAATTATTTTGGCTATCATGATATTCAGATTATAACTAATAAGTTCAGTAACTTAACTTTAATAATTACAAAAGAAGGAATTTAGAATTCTAAAAGATAATATAGTAGACTAATGATTCATAGAATAAGAGTAAAATATTAAATTAAAGGTGCTATGTAAAATACAGGAATAAGTAATTTTAAGGGAAGATGAAATTTCTAAATTTGAATAAAAAACTAAATATTCATAAGATTTAATGTACCAACTTAATTATAAAAAAGCAGTTATAAGAACTACACCAGATTGAACTATTTGGACTTTAATTTAAAATTTTTAATTAGATATCTATTCTTCGTTAGTTGACAAATCAATATAAAATGAGGAGAATTTATTATTAAAAATTGCTAAAGTGAGAAGTTATTTTTTGAATAAGGAATAAAAGGTATTTGAATAAAGCATCAACAAACTCTATCAAAATAAATTGAAATAGCAGGGTAAAATCGTTATAACTTAAATAGAACCTAAGAAATTTCATCTATTTTGATTGAAAGTCAATCTTTATAATTCAGTTATCGTGAATAAATAAACAACATAAAGAAGACTTATTCAAGTAAACATGTCTAATAAAAAAAATTTAGCTTGTTTAAATTAAAAGCTTAGCTTTAATCTTGTGAAAATACAGGAATCAAAGAAAAAATAATTAATTTATATCCTTAAATAAAACTTAACTTCTGCTCATAGAATGTCTGGTAATATTTTTTTAATTATATCCAAAATTAAGGAGAGAATGAGAGTTATTGGTTTATCAAATAGCTTTCTATTTTATCATTATTCTTCATTTTTTATTAAAAGGAAACTAAGAAATTTAGAGTCTGATTGTAAAGAGCTTAGAAATAAATAATTCAAACTATAAAATAGGTAAAATATTAAATATATGAATAGTCAAAACTAAAAGCGATATTAATAAAAAGGTTTAATGATTCTTTTAGGGAAAATCTTATAGATTCAGATATTAATTTATATAAATCACGCTAAGAAAAATATAATTATTAATCATATCTAGAGACTTTTTTATTTATAATACTTATATAACTAAAGGAAATGTAAAAATATAAAAATTAATAGAATTTTAATAATAATCATTAGTTTAAATATTTCTAAAGGAAATTAAATCATTTTTATTTTTGGTCTCAAATACAGATATAAAGGAAAAATTATTTCTGACTTATTAAATCAAATTCTTTTCAATCTAATTACTTCCTTACTTTTAATTTTTAGATTATTAAAGTAGGTTCTGGATAATAAATATAACTAATAATTATTATATTAATTAGTAAAATAATATGAAAAATAACTCAAAGAGAAAATTTTATTTAATTGAAAACTATTTCAAAAGGCCTTCATTTACTACTACGTAAAAATAACGTATTGTAATAAATAATTATTTAAGTTTATTTTCAAATTCATCTTCATTTTCCTTTCCTTCAATTTTAAAAGTTCCAAGACAATAAGTAGTTAGATTCTAAAAGCTTTAGTATAAAATTCTTTTAGAATAATCCTTTTCTTTTTTACTTTCGAAACTAATCCTAAAAAAGAAGTTTTAAACTTAATCATAAAAATTGAATAGCAATTATTAAATTTTTTTAACTTTCAAGTGAATCAAAAATCTTCAATCTAAGTTTCTAGAATTTTTTCTTCTTCTTCCAAATTAATTATTTTATAGTGAAATATTATGAAATAGCAGCTTTTTTAGCGAAGCCATTTTCATTTTTTTTTCTTATCAAATATCTTAATAAAGTTCTATACCTATTTGAAACTAAAGCTATCATTAAAATTATTCTAGATGCTTCATTTCAAAAATTTAGTTTGAAATATCGCAAATTCTTAAATAGAATCCTTTAAAAGACTTTAAACATATTTTATACCTGTAAACATCCTTATGGACTCAGCTGGTAAGATTTTCTCGCTACCGCCTGTGGGATTTAAACCCATTTAGGCAAGTTTTACTATCAGAGAATCTATTTTTAAATTATTAAAGAGAAAGTCCAATAAATGCTATGCTTATACCCCTTATAAACGTTTTCCACCCATTCTTAGATAAAATGATAACACTGTAATTAGTTTTCCTAAAATAGAAATAGACAGAAGTTAGATTATTATAAGTTCTTAAATTAATGGATATAAAACTAAAAGTTACATCTCAAGTTGTTAATTTACAGTAAGATAGGAACTATATTAACAAGGGATGGCAGAAAAATAATATAGTGGAAATAACTTCAAAGATGATTATAAGGATTTAGAGTCTTATTTACTATGTAATTTTATGAGAAGCTGGATGATAATTGGTTTAGTATAAAATGAGCTGATTGTTTAAGTGATAATAAATTAAAAAAAGCAAAAGAGTAAATATTATTTAACAAATGACTCTATAGAATCTTAAATCTTTATAGAGGGATTATCATTATACCTCTAAGAAAAATGACAAAAGCTAAGCTTTTAAGATCGCTTTTTGTCTTATAAGAATAAAAGTTTAACATGCTTTAGATTTCCTTCTCAATTGTATTTAAATAACATCCATTTAGAGTACATTTTAATATCAAAATACTAAGATTTATACTAATTATTCAAACTTGTATACTAAATTTAAGATTTAATAAAGTTCTTTCTTTCAGCAACCTCTCAGCCTTAAAATCTAAAGTATAGTTATTTCTCTCTATATATTATAATCAGATAAAGATCTTTCATCTTCTAACTATTTTCCTGCAAAAATTAATCTCTATTAATCTGCAGGAATTCCTTATTAATCTTCTAGTTTAAATTTTAGGACTTCTATGGTATCTGAAAGATCTATATCAACAGTTAGCGTTTAATTAGTTAGAGTTTTAATATTGATTTACACTACCTTAGGTCCCTAAAGAACTAGACGAAGAGTCGATTCTCTATATATAAAATAATCAGATAAAGTTCTTTAGCCTTATAGTTTGATTCCTTCGTAAACTAAATATTAGTCATATATAGGATATCCTTCTTTGGCTTAAAATTTGGCTTTGATGCTTTCTATGGTATCTGAAGATTATACATCTAAGGTAATCATTTTATCATTCGGAGTCTTGACATATATTTACCCATCATAATTTAGAGTTAGAAAAAGAGCTTATCCACTCTATATATTATAATCAGATAAAGTTCTTCCTTCTTCTAACTATTTGCCTTAGAAAGTTAACCACTATTAATCAGTCGGAGTTCCTTCTTTATCATGGATTAGAGTTTTTACTTTCGAAATACTATAAGAAGGAAATACAATTAATCCTAATTCCCTTCCTGTAGATGTCTGCACAATTATTTTCATTAATTCTTGCTAGATCTAACTAACAGAATTAATTTCCTCCTTGCTATGATCCTTCGTAAGTGTAAAACGGATCTTCATATCAACAGCGCATATCTAAGTTTTGCAAAAGGAACAGTAAAACTTAGCTTGTTTAGTTTTGCACCACTCACATAAGGTTTGCATTTATAAAGAAATAAGAAAAAAAGGGTTTAAATAAGGATTATTTTGTATATCAGTTAGAATTTTATCAGTATGCTTTCATATCTATTTATTTCTTATATGTAGCATTAGCTTCATATATAGGCTATAAGCATAAAATATTAAGATTCTCAACATATCTTTAGAAGGATATTTCTGGGTAAATAGATCTTTAAAGATATTTAAGTTTTTTCCCATTTTAGTAGCTAACTTTCTCACATTGTATCAAGCAACAGTTTATCACTAAGATTCTACCAATTTTTTGTTGTTGTAGTAAGCTTTGTAGATTTAAGTTTTTGAGAGTTTTAACTAATGAGGCAAAAGGAATTAAGAGAAAAATACTAAAATGATAAATAAAAGTGATATGCTTATATTATTAAAGCTGTCATGCACTATGATAAACTTTTTTTGTTTTGAGATCATAAAAATGAATAAAACTATAATAATAGCAAGAGAATTGAATCACTAATAGTAATTCCTAAGCTATATCCTTCTAAAAATAAAAGCAAGTATCATAAGTTTTTCTCTATAAGTATTATTAAAGTTAAGCTGATAAGATTTGGTCAACATTAGCATACTAATTGGTATAATCTAATAAGGATTTTAACAAGAGTATTGACTTCTATATCTACTGAGTTATTATAAATTAATTATAAATACTCTTACTAAAAAATTAGTAAATAGCATATTAGAGTAAGCTATTGAAATGTTTACTTATAGAAAGCTCTTATTAACTATTTAAGTTAATAAGCACTTTGGTTAAAATATTACCTATTTTCAGTACTATGAGTAAGTTTTTTAGATAAGCTATTGATTTTTAAGTAGTGAGCTTAGAAAAAAATTATAAGGCCTTTAACTAGAAAATATTAGCCTAAAATATGAAGATTGAAGAGATTTGATAGTTTAGAGTTATTTAAAATACGTAAATTTTCGATTGAACGTGCTTAAAATAGAATAAGCATATAAAAATGTATTTGTCTAAGATTGATCATTTATCCGTTAGTACTCTGTAGCCTTTCCATTCCTTCGGTGCCAAATATTTATGCTCACCAATGAATTGATACAAGGTATAACTTGGTCCATCTTATGGCATTAATCCTCGAACTATTTCAAATTTATCCTTTGCTTCTACCCATTATCCTGATTTATAAAATTAGTATCCTTCTTTTCAGGTTTCAACAAATGCAGGAGTTATGAATTTTCTCATTTTTTAAATTGATTTTGATTTTTTTACGATAGTAATTGTCTTTTTTGTCCCATGCTCCAGAGCTTTTTTCAATTCTTATCTCTATTCACCGTAATGTTCCTTTGAAGAAATTCCAAGTTTCTTATCACTTGGAGTAAGAGTATTTGAATCTAAATCCACAGTATACAATTAAACCGGCTCATTGCTACCTTTTACAGTCACTGTATCTATTTCTCTACAAATTTCAAAAATTTCTCTACTCATTTTATCGACTAGAGGTCCAGAAACTAATAAAGGAACTCCATATTACTTTGTTGCAGCTTCTAATCTACTAGATAAGTTAACATTAGGAGATAGATAACTAGCATCAATTTTGTAAACTGAACCTATAGCTCCTTCTATTGCCCAACCTATATGTAAACCAAAACCCATCTTAACTTTATAGTTTTCCATTCTTTCATTAAGCTTAACATTCTCTCGGTATCTTAAGATTTTTGGATGCTTATTAATTTTAGCTATAATTTTGAGAAATGAAATTAAGGCGCAGTCGCATTAGTCTTTGACACTTTTAACGTTCTTCAACTCCTTATTTCCTGTTTCTTTATCTGTTAATATATCAGTTTCTTAGAACTTCCAAACCAGTAAAAATGCATCTCCTATGTTCTTATTAGCTGCTCCACCATATTTATGAACGATACCATGAGTAATTTCTGCGATTTCATTTACGAACAGCATGACTTTTTCCATTAAAATTTCCGTAGTATCCGTGAAGTTTCTTATATCACAAAATCCAAAAATAGCTATAATTTTTTACCCTTCTAACATTGGGTTTACATCTCCGTCACCTTTCTCCATATTCTTAGCGATTATATTTGCCCCTGCTTCTCCAAAGCCCAAAGCAAGCAGAACTCCAATTTTAATGATAGTATTTTCAAGAACAGCAGTCTCATATTAAGCTTCCTCTTCATTTTTCTTCTTCCAGCAGCATTTGCACCAGCCATTCTTACCTGAGTTTCCTTATGCCTCTATAGCTAGAATATCTATTTCATCATCCTACTTCTAACTAGCAGCTATAGGGTTTTTAGCGATTCTTTTAACTCTTTCCATCATTCTTTCGATTGGAACAAGTACTAGCGTATTAGTATCATTATTAAAGAATAGGGCAGCAAGGACAAGTACAATACAAACAAAGACAGTACGGCACATATTTAGTCCTGCTGCAAGTCTCGTATCAGCTCTCAGATCGAAGACTCCAACAATATCGTTATTACTAGCATAGTGCTTCTCAGAGGTTCGTAGATCATCTACAGCTAATCCATCTTTTTCAAACGTCTTATCATATCTATCACTATATAAGTAGATGCATGGATATCGGTAATTATCATCATGCTCTTTAAGAATTATATTCCATACTTAGTCAAATACCGTTTTGTTAGAAAGGTGGTCAAATATATTAAGCTAATCTACCGAAAAGTCGAACGAAGTCTAAGCTGAGAAGTAGAGATTTACTTCAAACAAAGGGAGCAGAAATAGTAGAATTAAGACTATCAATATTACCTTTCTGGTAGTCAAATCAAACAGTTTCTTACTTACTCTTGTTTCTTAAGGGAACTAAAATTCAGGCACATCTTCTTCTACAGCTGCAGATGCATTCTAACTTAAAAGCTCTTTGTTTTCGTCAGTTAAATTTGGCTAGTGAGATGAACTATGTTGAGAATTAGCATCCTCTGAATGCTAGTTTTAAGAACTTGATTATTAGCCTTAACTCTAAGGGGGTTGAGAATTTTTAACCCTTGCTTCTTCGGCTTGCTGATTCGCATTTTCTTGATTTTCCAAATTTTCTTGCTAAGCTAGCTGAGCTGCTGCTATATCTTGATCTTTTTATAGCTTCATAGCTTTCTTCTTTAATTCAAGCTGATTTTGAGCATTCTTGTATAGCTTCACTATTCGAATCAAACGAACAACTCTAATGATTCTTATCACCCTTCCTGCTCTTGTTCCAGCTCTACTTGCTTTGCCTGCATTTTGCAATTAATCTTGTCCTTTATTTCCCCCTCCACCGTTGTCTTAGCCTGTAAGAGGATCCCAAATCCATCCTATAATTAAAAAACTTACCAATATCGGGGATTAAACTAAGCATAGCTATGAAGTCTAGTCAAAAGTAAAAGCTAAACTTAAAGTCCTATTTAGCAAGTACTTAAATAACAAGCTCTAATGAAAAGAAAAAGAGGCAAACAACACTCCAAGTGAAGAAGACTGGATCTGCGGAAATAGAGCAAGCTAGCATACGAATATCATCACCAAACAAAGCATAAATAGTAAGCATACTCATCAATAAAGTTCATAGAAAGTGGTCAATAATTTTTCGAAGTAGTTTTTTCCAGGGCGGAAGTTTATCTATTTCTTCTTAATCTTCCTACATTGTCAGAAACTATGTTACACTAGATTTCGGATTCAAAATGCTTCCTCTAGCATGTGATTTTTTTGTAGGACTGTAGTCGACCAAGTCAGTAATATTTTTTCTCTAAGGGCTGAAAGCATCATCCATTTTAGCAGGAGATTCGGTGTCAGCTTTCTACTATGAGTTTTCATTAATTTAGCCGTTGTCTTGATTCTGATTGAAGTTAAAGTTTGACAACTAAGTGTGATCGCTGTTTGACATATTTAATTTAGAATGCTTTAATTAGAAAATTACGTTACTTATAATTTTTTCTCAACATACAACTAATTAAATTTCCTAAATTAAAGCCACTACTTTATCTTTAAGTTAAAGATCAGAATCAAGCTTCACAGAAATGAAAGCTTCATTTCATCTAAATTTATGAATATTTATAAACTCTAATTTACATCCTTTTGGCACTCCAATTTTATCTGCTTTTAACACATCTTATCCTACTAATCTCTTTGCTAATTTATATTCTTTGGAAGCTTCTCTATTTAACTTATGGTCTAATAGCCATAACTATACAATAGATACTCCTCGTTTTAATCATATCTAAGACAGAGCTGAAATGCTCTTATAGCTACCTATTACCTTATTCTTCATACCTTTACTCCTTTTATTCCAGGTATGAGTAGCTTTCGGCAACCAGCCTCACTTAATTTTATTTCAAGCATAATTTTAAAAACTTTAAGCATTTAAGAAAACCATATTGCACTTCATCTGTAAGCTTACTTTTATACTTTAGCAATACTAAACTACACATCTTCATCCAATTCCAGCTTCTCTTTCTACTAATAAACCTAAATTAATAGCTATAAATCCTAGTTTTAGGATTTGCTTTCATTTTCCGGTTTTTATCCTAGCTTTACCTTTTATACCTTATAGAGTAGTTCCTTTCTATTTAAATTTAGTAGCTAATTGACTTAGTTTTAGATATCCCTTTATATATAGCTAAGCTTATTTTTATATAGCTTTATACCTATAAAGGAATGAGATCTGTAGATGACTAGAGACTATTTTAGTACTTTTAAACTAGTTTAAGTAAAGTGTGTCCTTAAGGGTTATCTCTATTACTACCCACTGTCTCTTTATGTGGCTGTACTATTTAACTAGCAAATAGATGGAAATACCTACATATCCTTTATTAAAGTCTCCTAGTCCTTCTATATAAACAAGAGCATTAAAACTAGAAGCTTTTATAAGTTAATAATCAAAAGAGTGAGCCACGATTTAATGGAGTTTTGGCTTAAAATAATAAATACAAACATGATGACTACCAAAAGGCCTATGACCTAATGACGTAAGGTATTATCTGATGTTAACGTAGTCCAAGCACTAAAATCTATTATTTCTATTATATTTTATAGTCTAACATTTGCTATCTTAAGCTATGCTTCTAAGATATAGCAGTAGGTATAGAATCTATATCCTTGGGATTTAATATAAATGAATCCCTTAAGGATGAGGTATTAAAATACCCTTTACCTAGTGCTTATTATAAGAGCTAAAATGTATAAATTATAAGGTAATAGTGGACTTAGCGTGTTCAATACTTAGCTATCAATCTGCTAGTTAAACTCCTAAAAGCATAAAAGTTCGTTAGCATAAATAACGATTTTTATAACTTAATTCCATATTAAAAGTCCTAAAGCTAGACTAATAAAATGTCATATAATACAAGAAGGAAGGATTAACAGATAAAGGATATTAAGCAGATGTAGTAAGGAGAAATTCCTAACTAACAGCAGATTGATTAGATTATGCAATTCCGAAGCTAGCAAATTAACCCTCAGTTCTAGTAGTAACTTCTTGCTTAAAAACGCTAAGAAATGAATATTTATAGTATGCAGATGCCACAACCTATGGAAGATCCGTTAAAAAAAAGGAAATTGAATAAAGAGGAGTAGCAGATTAGGTATCGAAAGTAGCTTCCTATTAATGAAGGGAATTTCCTTCAGATTTACTAGCAAAGCTGCTAAAGTCGGGGACTTGAACTGAATTTGATGGGAAAGGAAAGACTGTATAAGATTCAAGAATTAATAGCTCTTGGAATGTAAGAAAGGTTTAAGAATTTATTGATCTAAGTCACTGAAGGCATGAAGTAGATCCAGACTGATCCTGAGACTATACAAATTGTTCATTCTAATAACGTCGCTTAGTAATTAAAAGACAGTAAAGAGTAGTAAAGGAAAAAGGAAGAAGCACCAGTTGATATAATAGCTTACTAAAAGCAAGCTGCTAATTAAGTGCTACTTGAATAAGGAAAAAGACAGCTTAAGAGACATTTTATTGAAGACGACGAGATGGAAAATAAAGTAAGAATCACATTCAATGACTTGATGTTTATACTTCAGAGAGATCAAAGGTTTAGCAAGTCTAGGCTGTACTATCATATAATATCTACTTTGTGAAGACAATTTTATAATAACTTTATCCTATTTCTGTAATTTCCTTATTTAACTTCAAAAGTACTTTTAATACTCAATTCTAATACTTTAATCATACTATCATTCGGTAGGTGGTTGAGTATTTCTTCAAAACTAATAGGAAGGAACCAGGTTAATAGCTTTGTATATGGTATGTTGGTAGAATTAGGAGAGGGATAAGAAGGGAGTCAGGAGAGAATTAAAAGACTTTAAAGTTGGTTTTTCATTTTTGATAAATTTGATTATGATGGAAGCTTAGGAACTCCTACAAAGAATACAGTCTCCTGTTAAATCTGCACTTGAAGACCTAGGAAAAAACTCACCTTAAGCTGAAGAATCATTTTATGAGGATATTCCCATAGAAACGAAGCCTTCAGAAGTGCACAAATCTTACTGCTTCTATACTAAGAGGCAGCCATATACTGATGAAAGTGAAGAGATAATGAATAAATACAAAGCTTTGTAGAGAGAAGTCAGTAAGGATAGAAAGCTATATAACTAGCTGTAGGAGCAATTAAATGAGCTTAAAAGACAGTTTGAACTATCAGTTTTATATGATTAAATAGAAAATAAAGACTTTGAATTGAAAGCTTTAGAATCAGATTTTTAAGTTCTTGAAGAGCAGAAATAAATCCTAGAAAACTTAGACATTCAGCATGAATAGGAAATTTCTAAGTTAACTGAACAGGCTGATTAGCAGTATAAAGTTATGGAAGCAGAGGCGGATTTAGAACTGTAGAAGTAAGAGAAAATCTTCAAAGAGGAAATAGAGACAATGATAAGGGATTACGAAAATTTGCTTTAGCAAGAGAATATTAAAAATGAGCAATTATAGTAGAGTATAGCTGTATTGCAGAATTAGCTTAACTGACTATAAACATTTGCTATATTAATCATCTTCAAATTCCTTAATTTTGTACCAAAAGCTCTAATATTCATCATCTTTATTTTATAGTCTTTTAAAGCAATCTCGCTTATATACAGAGTTCGAAAAGCCTTTTCTAGAATCTTAACTCTTTTTTTTAATTCTTACAGGTCTAAAATACATATGATATATACTTAAGCCCACATCATTAAGAATAAAGTAGAAGAGGGATTGTATTTAAGTTAAAAAATCTAAGTCTAATTTACTTGAAAAATTATGGAAATTCTTTCGATGAGTTTATAAAATGTCACTTCTAATTGCTTTGCTAGAGTTCACAGATAAGTATCTTAAGCGAGTATCCATAAAACAGCTTGATTAATTAAAATTGTTCTATCTGCTAATTTAGCTTCTTTCATTGAACTTATCTCCTAGAATGCTAAATCCTTGCATCTTATCTCCTTTGTTACTGTTAAACCTATAAAAGGCTGCTATAGTCTAACATACAATTCTCAGATAAAGTTAGAGACCCAAATAGTTTTTCTTCCTTTTTACTTCATTTAGTACTTTTGCTCTTTGAGTCTATTTCTTACATCTTATGATCTTTATATCCCACCAAGATTTTATCTCACTTTATTCAGCTCAAATTCAATATAAATTGCTCACAAATCTTCCTATAAATACTACTATTTACCATTACAATAGTGACATATGAAATAGTCAAATCCCTCGTAAGCTTAGTAAATATAAAATAGATTCAGCACTCTAAAGGATATTCAAAACTACCAATTTATAAGAATCTCAATTATAAATCCCCTCGAAGGCTAGCAAATACAGATAGATGATCATATTTACTTAGCCTTATTAGATTATATCCTAGTGCACCTGAATAGCTTGGTATAAGCATCAAGTATTATACTATTCTAATATAAGGGATACTAACTAGAAGTTACTGCACCAGTTTGATTTTTAATTTTTAAGTCTTTCTCATCGCGTTATATTCCTCACCTATTCATCTAGCAGTCTCTATTATGATATTAGATTGAAGATCTTACTTATGGATATAAGTTCATATAGGTCTTTAGAATTATCGTTCACATAAGCTTCTTTTTCTATTTCTAGTTCTTAAGATTAAGAAGTTTGTAAAATGCTTTAGGCTAGAAAATGTCATTTAGGTGTTAGAAATAGGATTCATCTGCCTTAACTAAGGAAAGCGATTTAGTTTATTATGCCTTTTGATATCTATTCACAATACCTTCCCCTTTATTCAATTTACCTGATCACTATAGCAATAAAATATGCCAAGCTATATAAGAACCAGCTTAATATGCCGCTTGTTATATAGCTCTGCTAAATGATAGAAGGCTATGCTTAGATTAGTTTGTGGTTGATACAATTTGAACCTAAGAACGAACTTCCCACTTTTATTATTTAAATTTTAAATAAAAATCTTAAAAATTTAGTATTGAGTCTCATTTGGAAGCCTGACATGCACAATCCAAATCCTGACAAATGATACATTGCTCAAATTAACATTCATCGCACTTAAGTTTGTTGCTTTAAGGCTTCTGATCTTTCCTATAAACAAATTAGCATACTAAACAGTATTTTGGTAGCTATTTCTGATAGATACCTTAGTTTTGCATCTATTAAGCCCTTTGTTACTATGGATTTCTACCAGAACCTTGCTATGGGTTCATATGCTAGTTTTAGTACTAAAATGCATTCGAAGTGGTTTAAGGAACGCCTTACATTTAAGACCTCTGATTTGGCTAAAAATTACTTCTCTACTCAGCTTTTGCTTTAGCTTCTTTGAAGCCCTTCTCACCTATTATGTTAATTATATCTTAATCATTAAAATTGATTCTACAGATATAGCACTTAATATGGATCTAATTACTTGAGTCATATTGAGAAATTCTTCCACTCGTTTCTCGTTCGAACTGGAATTCTAAGCAAGGAAGACAAAATTTATGATTGCAGTGTAGTTAAATCTAAAAGCCATTGCTTTTGTAGCTGTTACATAGTTAGCAAAAAAATTAGTCTCCTGAGCTACGTATCATATTTGAAGAGCCTACTCATTAGGAGCTTTAGTTGGCTTTCAAAGCTTGCATCTCACTAACTTGATCCTATGTATAAAGCAAATCGTAGTGACCAGTTCAGAAGAGTATAAAGAGCTTAGTTCTATTCTACTCACCCATTTTAGTAACGCTATAAAGATCGAATTTCTTATCAAGAACTAAAGTTACTACCTCCACATTCAAAGCTTAAGGTAGAAGTTCTACAACTGCTCCTTCTGCTTCTTTAAACATAGATAAGACAGTGTTTTCTAAGAAATAATCGAGAGGCTCTTCTAGATAAGACTAAACATATTCTTAGTTTAATATCAAAAAATTAGCAATTATAGACCTCATCTCCCAAACTAGAGCTTCGTCTAGATAATCCTCGTTTTCTTGGATTTTTCTTTCAATATAACTCTAAAGATCTCTAAAGCTGTTCTTCGTCTATTTTTGACTAAGTATCTCTTCAAGAAACTTGATAAAATTCCTTCTAAGTAAAACGTTATCTTTCTGAATGAGATAGAGACCTTCTCCTGTTTTATATCTCTGTATTATTTCATTTAAGTGATTAATTTCAGTAGAATGATGTGCTAAAAACTCTAGTCATCCAAAGCCTACAGCACGATAGTAGCAATTTCCATCTCCTCTACTATCTCTATAGTATTTGAAATGCTATCCCAGCTCTAAAATCTGGCTCCTATAATACATAAGTTCCTGGTGCTTTACTGAAAGCTATTCTATATTTTTTAATGATGAAATTCGCTTGACAAGCATATATTATCCTTCATACAGATCACCTTCTTTGAAGAAGCATTTTGGTTTAAATTTATCTTCCCATGGACTCTAAATCGGCTGCTGGATTTACTATATTTATGTCTAATGAATTTATTATTTCCTTCTTTAGGCTTCTTACTCCCTTTTTGCATATTCATTTTGATATAGTATCTCAAAAGGATTCTTTAAGCTATCCTTTTCTTTTTCTAGGTTTTCATTTTTAAATAGCTTCAGAACATCTAAATTAGGTTCAGAAATTTCAGGAATATTTATTTTCCTTATATCAATCACTCGCGTTACTAAATTTTGATCTTGAGAATTAGGTTTGGAATTTTCTTAAACCTGCAGTTAAAACTCTTTATATTTTTTTTAATTTTGAGCTGCTATCTAAACATATCCTTAGCTTTTCTCTTTTACCTTTTCTTCACCTTATTACATTACTTCTCTTTTATTTCTTTCTATCATTTAGATCAATTCATTTGAATACTCCTCAATTGTTTTTTTGAACTCCTAAAGCTGATTTTAATCCTTTTGAATTTGAAGTTAATACTAGTTTTGGTGCTAGTTAATCCTATCTTAGAACTGTTTCATCATATTAATCTTATCCTAGTATTCCTTGCTTAAACTTTGGATAATTTCTTATTTACTTTATGTTTTTTTGAACTTCTCGCATTGTTAATGCATTTTTTCACACTCTAGACAAAAATACTAAACGCATCTATAGCAAAATTATTTAGTTTCCACTCTATCTATTGCACATTATCCATACTCATCTTAGTTAGGTTTGGCTTGTTAGATTTACTGTGCTTGGATATTGCTTTGGATAACTTGAGACTTTGAAAAAGCATTAGTTTAGACTTCTTAGTTACTATTCTCGCTTTTTATAACTTGATATCCTGAAAAATTTTGGTTTGGCTATATTACTTATTCCTAGCTTTATTCCTAAACTTATTCCCTCCCACTTTCCACTAAATCGCTTTGCACTTAACCTACTTCAAAGCCTTTTTAACTCTACTATTGCTCCTACACTTTAATACTTTCCTAAGGTGGGTTGAATTCTTACCCTTTACAAGCTTGACATATAGCTTGTAACTAAGAGCTTAAGTAATTTACATAGCACTATTTGCAAATAAAATGCTAGCAGACAAGACCAAACTTATCTTCTTCCGAGTTGAGTCTTTATAAGCAAGACTAGCAAGTATCTAATATCTCAAAGGTATTTAAATTAGACATATTTAACTTATACAATAACTTCTCTTTCAAAATATTACATTATAATTACTCAAATCCTATAGAAACCTTCCAATATAACTTTATCCTTTGTATTTATCTAGCTTTAAGAAAATATTATTGGGTTGTAGGGTTAAGATAGGAGTTAATGATGAGGATGCTAGAAAGTTTTTGTCTGATTAAGAGGAAGATTTATCAGGGATGTGGTTGTATTAGAATAGGGGCTATCTAGCTGATCTAAGACTTCTTATTTAAGTCTATCTATAAATTAGCTAATCTAGCTAGCTCTTATTAATGATTGAGCTACTAATCTAATAGTTAGATTCTAAGTAGATAGAAGTTCTAAATATGCCCTAAAGGATTATTAGTGCTATCTAGCTTCCTATATGCTCTTTTACTAAGCACATATCAAATAAAGTGATTTTGTACATTCTGTGCTTTATAAATTTATACAAAGCTTCATTGATAAAAGTTATGAATTAGAGCCTTGGATCATAATTAGATATCAGACACTATTAGAATTATAGTTCCTCTTATTTAATTTAACCTGATTCTTTTGAAAATAAATAGCCTTATCTTACTAATAAGCTTAATGTATATAAATTTACTATCTAAGTACTATTCTTTAGTTCTTAGATATTAAATGGAGTCTTAAAAGATATAAGGATAGAGAATGCTATCACTTTACTTTAATTCAAGTAATATGAAGTTTTGAAGGACTTTACTCCTTCGTATCTTGTTTGTAGAGCATAAGCTTGCTATTCTCTTTCTTTGCTTTACTTATACCCGTTTAACTGACAGGCTTTGAAGGCTTTTCTTCACTCTCTTAAATCTAGTTTTCTGATACCAACTTAATATTATAAGACAAACTACTGACGACTGGTATTTGTAATCTAATACAGTGAAATTAGGATCAAATATAACGTCAAAACTTCCTTAGCTCTAATTACCTTTATTTACCTACTATGCTAAGGTATAGAAAGGAGAAGATAGTGCATTATATAAGGAAGCTTATAAGCTTTAGCTTAGAGTAGGTTAAAGTGATTGGGTTAAATACAGCCATGATAATCGTAAGATCTAAGCTTCTAGTTAAGACATCGAAGGTTAAGAACTTTGAAGTCTGAATTTCAAGTCTTGCCTACAATTTTATTTTCCTAGCTTTAGAACTCCAACCTAGCAGATAGACTAAGAGTATTTAAAGTCAAAAAGCTAAAGATAGAGCTAAGCCTTAATTTATCAGTCAATTCAAGTCTATCTTATATAAAAAGCTAGGACATGAAGTTTTGAGTCTGTTTATATAAGCAAAGAAGGAAAATTTGTTGGTAGTACAAGGGTATTAAGAGTAATTGAAATGGCTATTTAATTTAAAAGCTAATTGGTGTAATAAAATTAAAGGTTCATTACTATATAAATGAAGACTAGATCAATTATGCTCCTTTTTACATTCTTAGTAATTATGTGAACATTCATACTCTTCTTCACTAACTCTTTTACTTCCATTTTAGGTAATAAAGAACAGCAAATCAGCGTTTTCTCTAAAATTATTAATGAGCCTACCTAGCAGATAAAATAGAAGGAATAGAAAAGTTTAGAATAAGGGGATTAAGAAAGGTTGGTTTAAGCTTCGAAGGTTGAAGTTGATATAGTAGCAACAGCTAGAAAAACTTAGCAAGTTAAAAGCGAATTTTATGTCAATTATTTCAAAGAGTCTAAGCAGTATTACTCTACTCGAGAAAACTAACTAAGAGTAGCTTCTAAATACGCTTCGCTTGACTTTCCTTAAATCACTATGCTTTTTTGAATAAAAAGGGATTAAAAGCTAAGCAATATCTAGACTTTAGTAAGCAATAATCAGTATGGATGTGGTAATTAGATCTTTTACTGAGGGTATTCAATTTACTTATAGGAGGATGAAATCAAAATGGAGCTAGGGAATGATATAAAATGCTAGGTTCTTCACATAACTAACGATTTTTACCCTGATCAATGAAACCACTTAGCTATTGCATTTACAGGTTTAGGTGCTAGTTATAATTAAAGCTAGCAAGTCTAGTTCTACATTAATGGAAAACTTGTCTACCAAAACTATAAAACATATCGATTGATTTAAAGTGGCTAGTCGTTAAGACTAGGAAGTTGAATAGTTAAGAAAGAGACAGTAAATAGAAATTTGAAAGAGGTAGTAGATTTCCATTTCGTAGGATGGTTTGACGATTTCGTTCTAATGAACAGTATTCTTAACCATCAGTAAATCACGAGCCTATTATAAGGAAAGCAAGTTTAAGTGAATAGAGTATTCTATACTAACTTTGAAAAGGAAGTAGAAAGGAAGTTCGATCTAAACACTTATGGAATTTTCTATTATTATTCAGATAAATTCGATAAGAAGCTATAGAAGAAAGGATTTTCATTTAGATATGATAAAAATCCATGAACTGTAAATCTAACTACGAAGAAAACGTACTCTCTAGGATAGAATGTAGCTTTCATGGAAAGGAAAAATGATGAAGGAATGGAGTATCATAGTGTGCATGATAAAGAAACTTATAATATAACTGATTTCTGGCGGTTCGATCCAACGCCTTACTACAAAAAGTATAAGAAAGACTATTAAAAAATAGCTGAGAAGCTCACAGATTTCTTTATTCCAATCTGTATAATAACTTATAAACGAACTGAGTTCATTTCATAGGTACTAGATTCGCTGATTAATGTTAGATAGATTAATAAAACGATAATTGTGATTTCATAGTAAGGGAACTATAGTCAAATGACTGATTTAATAAATGACTATAAAAGCTAACTTAATATAGTTCACCTTCATTTTCCAGAGTAGCCAGATCATCCAATGATTTAAACTCCTTATTAAAAGTTTCTTTATTAGTGAGTCCACAGAATTAATAAGCATATCATCTATCTATTGAACTTTACTCTAGGCTATATGTAAGCTCCTGTAGCTCTTTATACAGAGGACGACAACCTATTTTCTTAAGACGCTTATGAATTCATGCTTTATGCGAATAAACTCTGGATTGAAAACCCTTTTTTAGGTAAAAAGCTTTCTTTCCTAGCTTTAAGCACTCACTATTATAAAAGATGCGAGGAATAAGAGCCAGATGCTAATATAAAATGGAATTGATTTGGCTGAGGAACGCCCACAGCTTCTTATTTACTGCCAAGATACATTTTTAAAACCTTTGTGAAGTAGTTCCAGTTCCAAGACCATGCTATCTGGCTATTAGAGGTATTTAAGCTTACATATAATTATCCTTTTATTGCTTCATATTCCTGAAAAGCTGTCCATATAGCTCACAATTCTTCCACGAGTTTAAATAAAGGACCTTAAGGAGAAAAGGTTAGATAAAAGAAATAATAACTACTTAGGAATATGAAGCAAAAGGCATATCTTAGTATCGCTCTCCCTACTTAATCGCATAGTTTGTATTAAAATGAAATGAAAAATGGCTCATATGAGGATTTAGTCTGGCCTTATATAGTCCTAGATTTTAACAAATGTAGAAGGCTAGTGCAAAATAAAGAGAATGTGTATAAATGGATCGAAGAATATTTCTTTTAGAATTCAAGGGAAATCAAGCATGATTTTAAACTTACTTAATCAATTTAATTTCTTTTATTTGATCAGTCTGAAGTGGAGTAATTTAAAGTATACCTATAGTTTAGTTCAAGACCAAAGGAAAGTAAAATACAGGTTTAGAGTGAATCGAGAGAAGGATAGTTTAAAATTTTAGGATCTGACTCCTCAATTCTTCACACTCTTAGTCTTTATCAGGATTTGAATCTAATACTTCTTTACACTTCTTCTCAGTTTAAATAAAAGCAGCTTCAACTTTTAATTAAGAATGCTTGGTTTCTCATAAAGTTAAGATTTATTTTCGTTATGAATAACTCTATGCAGCACCTTATTTCCATTATTGCACTCCTTTAATCCGTTTCAATTTTAACAAAATCCACTAAAAGTCTATTAACAAAGCTTTTATTCTTTTCGGACTTCATCTACCCTCCTTTATAATCACGATATCTGCGGTTTTTCCCCCATTTTCCGCAATAGAAGCTTAAACTCACTCTACATTTTTCAAGTAGATTATATCTAAATCCGCTGATACTCATCTATATTTAAAAATAGCCTAATTAATGACAGCATTCCTTAAATTGATCCTTAGTCTATTGGTATGATATAAATTTACAGATTTTTAGCATTCTTAAAGTAGATTATTCTTGAAGAACTAGTTTTCCTTATATTTAACTATTATTATTTCATAGTCAAATCTGTTATATTCTAGAACTGTTTAGCATCTAATATATTCCCAAGCAATATTACTCTAGATCTATTCCCATGATACCTAGATATACTTACTGTAGAAATGATATGCAATCCTTTCATTTATAAATTTTGTCTGCTTTTATATTTGTAAAGTTAAGGTTCTTGTTTGTTACTTGTGACATATAGATATCAAACTGAGTTAAGTTAGCAATTACTGGTGTTTTCTACTTATTTGGACTTTAGTTACTCTCTATTACTCTTTACGAAAGCATCTTCATTCCTTTTCCTCTCATTCTATTTTACTCTCTCCTCTAGACTCCTTAAATCAATACTCCCTTTAAACTTCAGAAGTTAAATTCCCACAAAATCATTTAGATAGTCTAATAAACCATACTCTGACTCTCAGTCTCATCGCTAACCAGTAAATTTAAATTTTAAAAGGATTGGAAATAATTAAAAAAGAAGCTACCAAGTACTAGTTATAGCAATAAAGTAGTCACTCTCTTCTTTTCATTTAGAATAGAAGCTTGATGATAATAGAATAAGCTAATACAACATTACCCATATTCTAGTGCATCTATAAGAGAAATAATATAACAGCTGATATAAAGCTAATCATTAGTTCTAGTATTAAGATATGCTTTTAGTAGTTTACTCATCTATATGAAGTAAGTAACAGTCTATATCTTAGAACTTGACCTGGGTTAGTTTGAGTTCTGTTTAATAATGAGTAGCTGAAATTGATATAAAATGTAGAGAGTATTTGAGTATTGATTGTGAGATGTTTACCTTTAGTATCTTATAAAAATGCTTAGTTTGTATAATCAAATTTATGGGTTGAATAATTTAAAAATGCTTATGTTTTAATAAGTTTACGCAATAAGGACTATCTCCAGTACCATTATATTCACTTATTTTACCATTAAAACCTGTCTAGTCAATGTTTTCATTTTCTTCATAGTTGTTCATTTGGATGTAACTAAAATATCCTTGAACTAGATTGATTCCTCTACCTCCTTCTGTCTTTAATATATACAAGCTTATGCTTTATTTATAAGCATAAGATCAAAAAATTATGCTAGTTTAACCTTGAGGTAGTTGCTAAATGACTTAAGATGTTTAATCTCTTAAGAAAAGTAAGCTTCGATTGATAGACTTAAAATAGCTATAGAATAAAGGATTTAGTTTAGTGAACTAATGGCTTGTACTCTTTGCCTTTTGTTTAGTTAAGCTACCCCTCATTTATTCTGCTTGACTGCAGCTTTTTACCAATTTTATGGGTTTAAATTCATTAAGCTTAATAAAATAAATTTAAGCTTCACACTCTTTTTATTTTTAGTTCAGTAGACTTATTTTAAATAGCTAGTGCTTAATAACTTTCTTTATATTTGAAAAGCAAAATTTACTGAGAGAGCTATTCTAAGCATACCCAGCATTTCTATATCCTCTAGATATTCACTAAAATACTTGTTATTTTAGTTAAGCTAGCTCCACTTATCTTCAATTAAAGCTTTCAGATTGAAATAACTTCTCACACTAAAAGCGCTTAATAAATAAGTATTTTGATTAAGGCTTTATCACTTATTTTAACCAGAAGAAAGTATACTTGTTTGCTTATTTGGCTAGCAATATATACATAAGAGCTAGTTCAGCTTTAAAGCTTATTTTAAATTAAGAAAAAAAAGGGAATTTTAAACCTAGTAATGAAGATATTTTCTTTTATATATTGTCCCTCTTTCATCTCGGTATTTAATGAGGTGAGCATTATGAAATATATGGGAGCTAGTTGGATTTAGATTTTAGCTGGAGGATTAGATTTTTAAAATATTTAATTCATTTTTAAAAGTCATCACTATTTCTTTTCCTTCCCTTCCTTCTCTTCCTTCTCTTCCTTCGGAGGCTCTGTTTGCTCTTCACCTTGTTTTTGTTCAGCATTATTTTCCTCCTTAGGCTTATTCAAGCTCTCAAAATTAAACTTTAACTCTTCAGGTAGATCCACGATTTCTCCCGTTTTCGCATCGACCATTTTACCTAAAACAGCTAGCAAAATTTCTTCCGCAGCTAAGACTTTGCACTGTAAAAAGAAGCTTCCTCCCTTACCAGGGTCATTATCCTTCATAAGCTTATCACATCTACTAACAATCTCATTCAAATTCGTAGCATCGCACTATAGTATTCTCTAAGCCTCGTCAGGAGACATAATTTTCAGTCCTAGGATTGTTTCAGATTTATCCTTCAAACCTGCGACTTTGAAGTAAAAAGAAGGAGCAGTTTTCCATTTAAACTCTTTATAGAGGAAATTGAAATATCATTTACCGAACTTTTTAGTCAGTGGAATTAAAACTTATCTAAACGCATTGTTTATAGGCTTTTATGCCCAAGGATACATCTTTAATTTATTAAATCCCTAAATTACCTTTATCAACTATTATTAAATTACCCTATGTTTACCATTCCCTTTTTTAATTAGTTTAATGGATAACTAAGAGCTCTAGCTTTGCATTAGAAGGGGCTATGTAGATTTACTTATTTGAAAGCTAGAAGACTAAATTTGAAAAGAAGGCTGATTGCTGATGAAGAAGCTTTGCTAGGGTAAAATTGAAATTTCGCTCGAAAATAGCTAGCAAAGTACTGGAATGAAGGTAGTTTGTAGAAGTAGAGAGCTTGTTAGCTTTGTATCACGCTCTCAAATAAGTTAGCCAACAACTAGCATCTAAAGTATTAAATTAGCTTCACTTAAGAGAGCAAACTACCCTAAAATACCAAAGCGTAAGTATTTAAATAGTTACCCAGTTTAAACTAATTCCACCCAATATGCAAGACTAAATAGATAGCTTAAAATCAGCATACATTTACAGGGCTTAAGCTCAGTGTTAACTAATCTTATTATAATTTTAGTATCCTAAACTAAAGCTGATTTGAGCAGCAAAGTATATAAATCATATAATAAAGCATATCTTTTAAGCTATTAATGGTACAAAATCCCTAGGATAAAGTAAAGTAGTGGTATATAAATAATAAATAGGCAGTTGACTTTCAAAGGTATTAAATAGCTTCCACACTGTTAAAATACACCAAGTATAATTTTTAAGTTCTACTCTAGTTAACCTCATTTGACTATCTTACATTCTTTAATTGGAATTAACTGAAATATATAAACTGGAAAATTACTTAATTATAAGTAAAATCTAAGAGAAGCAATTGCTATTCACTTAAAGTTATAGTCTACATTAAGCTTGCTCATCTAGTTCGAAAAGTCGCTGATGCGCATTTCTAAATTTAATTTATTTTCGTTCATCACATCCAAGCTTCTTGGTGTCACGCTTGATGACCTCATATCCTATAGCTGGTATTAATTTTTCTAATTCTAGTCATACTTTCATATATCTCCAAAATTTTGCATAGACTTTGAATTTTAATCTTATCTATAGAAAATATTCCTTGGCGATCGTGATGCTTTATTTCCATTACTTTGTATTTCAAAAGAGCCAATAGCTTCTTAAGTGGTTATACTTGATAAGATATTTGAAAAGTTATAATCATTAACCTAAGCATAAGGAGCCTTCATGAAAGGAGTTAGAATTACTCTATGACACTACTGAAGATTAGAGTTCAAAAGAATGCTGCAATTACCTTTTCCTCAGTTATTTCCATTACCATCTTACAAAATATAACACTTTCCTTCAAAAATACCTGTACTTACTAAAGCATCTTCCTTTAAATTTTCAAATGTGTATTTTTCTATTTCTGGGATTCGAACTCCATATAAATTGTTCAGATACTCCACTTACACTATGATTATAACTAAAGTAAAGTGTAAAAAGGCTTACTTTACTATTTCAGGTCCTTTATCTTTTAGAGTAAATACTTTCTGTCATGTATCCTTTAGAAGTTAAGATCATACTTCAAATCTTCCTCATTTAGTTATAGCAAATCCTTTCCATTTATAGCATGTTATTCAAATATAGTTTAAGCGTTTCCACACTTAATAGAGTATAGTCACTAGCACACTTCTTTAGTGGACCAGTTTATAGGATTTATGCTAAATTACTTCTTTTTCATGCCTATTTATTATTTTATTATTATAACTAAAACTAATTAATTTACCATTGCATAACTAATTTACGCGTTACCACTTACATATTAATCTTTACCTTTCATTTTACTATTCTTATTCGCTTTCCTCTTCCTTTTAGTTAGTTACATTCGGATGTCTCTTTAGCTTTCTTATGCTAATTATGTTGTCGCTTTGCATTTTTGTGGCTATTTCTGAGATTTAGACTGGAATTGTTTCTTAGCTTCTCTTGTTTTTTCACTGACTGTTTATTTTACTCTATGGTCTATATATTTGTTTATACTATCTCAGTATTTTTGACCTAATAACCTCATATAAATACTATGCTTAGCAAACAGACTGGGATATTTATTTAACCAAACCTTAGTAAATAACAGCTTAAAGCTACTGAAAGGATAAAGACTAGCATATAAACAGTAATCCTAGCTTTTGATTCCAAAGCTTGATGACTACAGTAAGATAGACTGAAATACTCTCGAATGACTCAAGGTAATTTACTCAACAAGTTTCGTAGAACTGAGAATGAAAGATTTGAAGTGTAAGTAGTATAAGATGGATACTCTAGTTATATTATAGACTTAAAGCCAAATACTAAACTAACTACAATCTCCTTTAAACTTAAATCTTATATATCTCAAATAAAGGTTATCAAGACTTACTCAACTTCGTGTTAATAGTGCTTACTATTCAATTCTAAGTAGACGAAGGGATATCTATATTGAGTGTGAAACCTAGAAGCAGCTTATTCGTTTTTAAGTCAATTAACTATGCTTAATTCTAATGCTTTAAGCGTTTTAATTCATTACATTTATTATACGAAATGCTTTCTAGGCTAGATATATAGATACTTTCCTTAGGCTTGGAAAATAGGGAGATAAAGTTTAAGTTTGATTTGATAGTAAATCTCCTCAAAATGACTCAATTATATGACTTAAGTTAAAGGCGATAAATACTGTACAGCGCTGTGTCTAGTTTATTAATGACTAGTTGACTAATAAATTTACGCTTATTCACTTAATTTATTTTCATAAGAGCTTTACATGTAAATCTAACGAGAAAGTTTTATATTATAAGTTTTAAAAAGCGTCTCAAAAGGCTTTTGAAGAACGATATAGACATATTTGATCATTCAACAGTTCCATTCCCTTGCTCACAAAGACGCCTATAAGAGTCTCTTAATCTAATGATTTTTATTACTTGATATTAAGTTCGATAACCTCTCTCTTCTAGCATCTTTGATTGCCTTTTACAAGTTTATAATATAAAATAATATCTAAATTAAAATCAAAGAAGTAGAAGATAAATGGAGTCCTAGATGTAAATTTTCGTGAGAGATTTGAATGGGAATGTTGTAACGTTGGAGTATAGACCTACTGACACTATTTTGTAATTAAAGAAGAAGTACGAAGAAAGTGAAGGTACACCAGTGAAATTCCAATCCTTTATCTTTCAGAATACTAAACTATAAAATTCTTAAACGTTATAGGAATATAAAATCAAACCTGATGATACACTTCATTTCATATTGGTTATCCCAGGAGGAGGACCTACTAGCATGATAACCTTTAAGTTACCTGATATGAAAGATAAAATTACATAATAAGTAGTGAACTATGGACCAGACTGAAGAATTATTGATAAAGGATTGAACTTAGAAGGCATTTGCTGAAATTAAGAATGCGAAGCTAATTAGAAAAGAGTTTGAGCAATGAAAGGAATAGGATAGTTTAATATGAATAGAGAAATAGTAGAAGCAAGTTGTCCTATGTGTGAAAAAGATTTAGAATAAGTTGTAAACATCGGATTCTTTAAATGCCAGTACTCAGTTTAAGGAAAGTATAAAGATGCAAATGGTTAGTAATAAAAAGTAAATTATAAAGAAATAGTGAATGGTGAAGATTTTCTAACCTTCTAAGAAAAAAAGGAGAATATTGTAAGCTGGATCTATATGGAAATAAAAGTGGAAGATTTATGAGACTTTAAATATTTCTTTATTAATTACAATAAAATTATATGATAAGAGAAGCTTTCATCTCGCCTACAATCTAGATAATATTGCTCGCTAGGCAATTTTCATCTTCATCAATAAACTTTTAAAGCTTTATTTATCTACTCAATTCCTTAAATGCTTATGAGACGAACATCCCTTTAAATATTAATTAAGTAGACTTTTTTCATCATGCTAAAGTCTTAATAGTTACTAGATATAAAAGTAAATATCAGAAGGTAATTAAAAAGTTTATATCTTAGATGTTTGTCTTTTCTATATTTAAAGAGTATTCGTAAACTAGGTAACACGTTGACACTATCAAACAAATACGTGTTCTATAAGTTTTTACCAAGAAGCCTATGATAAAACTCTAATAGAGTATATATTTTCCTTCTAGTTGTTGATTTTACTCTTATAGTTTCTCAACTTATTTGATGCTAACCTGTTTCAATGTGATAAATAGTCTTAGAAGACTTTTGTTGTAAGCTAGAAGATATTAAGTTTACTATGATTCCAATATATAAATTTTGATTAAAGCTACTAAGATTTGTTTACTTTTGACTTCAATAGCATCTAACTACATTTTTGCAGCTAACGTTAGCCATGTACTCACTCTTATCCTTCTCCCTCAACCTTCACAAGCTTCCAATAGAAAACATCCTTCTATCAATTAAACTCCCAAAATAGTTTTTAGCTTAATGTTGAAAATTAATTTCTAAGACCATTTGATAAAATTCTATTCTACTATCCTTTTGCATTTCTCTAATAGCCACTAATATATCTAAATAGGGATATTATCTAAAATGATTTATAAATATAGCTTATTTTTAAACTCAGATAGATTTATAAAGGACTGATGCTGAACTTTATTAACCAACGTGTTTTCTTCTGGTTATTAGCATTACTTACAACTATGTTTATCTAACTTTAGATTAAGCAGTCATGTATATAACCCTTGGCTTTATAATTTACCCTTAGTCTATTTCTAGTATTGGTCTTTTTAGCATTCTACATATACCAATTAGTTTCAGTCCTTAGACTTTAAATAAAGTTTGTGTTATAGAGTTAATTAAGTTAGAGCATTAAAAGGATTTAACTCAATCTGATCCTTTATTCTTAAATATAGCTTCACTTTGTTTATTTCAGTCAGTTTAGATACTAAACTTTAAGATATTAAAGGGAAGCTATTTAAGCTTTATAGTAACTAACTCTAGATTGATAATATTGGCTATATATGACAATATGTTTTCCCTTGAATGCATTAATAAAAAAGCAAGAGGTATGCAGTCAATAGCTTAACTATAGCGTTTAATCTATGATAATATAGATAGCTAGCTTTAGTTGCTAAGATATGAAGCCTTCTATGCTTGTCTAGCTAATTAAAGTGTTGAGGTAAGTAGGCTTAGTGTTTGTACCTTAGCCCCTTCTAGTTTACTTGTGTCTTACTCTTCTATTGTGTGAGATGTATTTAAGAGTCAGTCGAAGTTTGTATTTATACAGTGATTATGAACAAAAATCTAGACCTTTTGTCGGCTTTAAGCTAAACAGGGTTAGAAATCCTACTAATTGATGGAAATTAATGTCTACAGAGAAAAAAGCTCCACGTAAGCTTATAATCAAATAGTCGAATTTTCAATTCAATAAAGTTAAGATTTTATGCAATTCGATTATAATAAAGCCACGTAAATACCTCAGTTAGTCAAATTTAAAAGTATGGATCACTTTTAAAATTGAGACTAATTAAAGTCTCTAAACTTCTGAATATAAAGGCTATTTATAATTTTAACTATGAAAGTTTTCCAATCTCCTGTCTTAGATCTAAACTTAAGGTTCCTTTTTTACCTTATTAACTGTATAAAAAAGAAAGATTGGCTATTTCTTAAGCCTCAATGTAGATTCATACCTCCTTATCCTGCATAATACTACGATGCAATTTTCTCCCACATAAAGCTATTCTTATCACAGTTCTAATATACCTACTTATTTCTCTTTAAGTATTAAAGAAAAAGATAATTAGTTAAAATCTATTTTAGCTAGAGGAAAGTATAGTAATGAAATAGCATTTATGCCTCTAATTTCAGACAGAGTATCATCATTATCACCAGAGTTTTATACCCTTACCACCTAATTCTATTTAAAGAGATTAGCTTTGGCTGTGCTTTTGCAATACATTAAAATAGAATATCAGAAATTCGCTTTTCTTAGTGCTTTTGCTTCTGTGCAAGAAATAAAAATTCGTTTGCAAACGAAGAGTCTTGTGGACTGTTGATAACTAAGGATAAAGAGATCAAAGCAGATATAAGTTTAAATGGTGAGATGATGCTAAATAACCTAGCTTTCATTTGACTACTACCTTAACTATAAAGCTCAGACTCTTTTAAACTTTAAGCCTATATCCTAAATTTAGACCTAGTCAGCCTAGGATTTATATATTGACGATTTTTTCAGCTGAACGATGCCTTCCACGTGGCATCGCTTTATATTTTCTTACAAACTAAATTTTAACTAATTTGATTAAAAATAGCTTTCATTAAGCTTTTTTAAGAGTCTCAAAGGATATATTTATAGTGCTTTTCAAATTAATATTAAAACTCTTAAATTGAGATTAAAATACTTTAGTTTACCTTTTCTGTCTTTAATCTTTAAAGACCAAATTAGATAAATTAGCATTTATCCTTGAGACTTAGTAGTCCATCTGTTAAGGTTTAATCAAGGGCTATTCACTTGATGATTCTCATTCTGAGGATTTTAAATGAGCACTGACAGTCTAATTTCCTGGTAGTTATGCTAGTAGATTATCAAATACCAAGTTTATTAAAATTAAAGAAGCTGATGCTTCATTTAAACGCCTTGGAGTATAAAGGATTCTAATTTCTTTTATTTAGATAACTCAAGAAATTCATTGATCGCTAAATTTAATTTTGATAAGGGGGATTGAAAAGATAACTACTTTATTTAAATATGTCGTGGATTTTTATCTAACGTGTAAAAATAACGGAGATAGTATGAAGTCAAACTCTTCAAAACGGGAAGCAAGAACAAGACTTTCGATGATTATTTCCAAGTTTGATTATTGTTAATTTATACGATGTTAAGCGTTTATCTAAAATTTATAGATACTAAGTAAAAATAAATTTTTAAAGAGAATTTTTCAGAAATATGAGTCCTAACCTTGCATCTTATTGAACTCCGATTTTATCTAATCGTTCTCCTTTTGTAAAGTAGTCATCTAGCTTTAAAGTTTTGTGTTATTGTTCCTCAGAACTTTATTTTCTTCTTCGAGTTATTTTATGTAGTTTTTTATTCTGTCACGGCTTTATTAAGCTGATATCTGATTACGAATCTTGGTCATGGTCTTCTTTTTGGAATCGATCTCGATCTTCTCGTCTTCTTAGATGTCTCTCATCTTACTTTTTAATTTTATAACAGCCTCACTGTCCAGCACTCCTTGAAATGGCTTTTTTCCTAATTTTTCAAAAGCTGAGTTTGCAGAAACGTTCAAATTTTTACATCAAGAAGAAAACTCTTTCTCTTAGGTTTTTTTCTTAGTCCCTTAATTCATTTATTCACCACTCTTTTTAGCAAAGTTCTACAAAAAATTTGGATAGCTCCACTAGAAAAGGCCATTCTAAACAAGGATAGGCTAGAAAACAGGCTGTTATAAAGGTTAGAACGCGTACGGTACAACTACGGCGAATGGGCTTTCTTCCAAAACCTTTTCGATTTATGAATCCTGCTGCATATTTATTTATATTTGTATATACATAACACGTGTATGGCTATGAATTTATTTTAAATCAAACCATAATCCTTTAATTATCATTCATTCCTTTCTCCTCCTTCCTTCTACTAACCTTCTTTTATCTTCATCTCCTTCTTTTGTTTTAGTCTATTGTTATTCCTGCTTATTCTACTACTTTTTTGATATATTATATGCGTCTTATTGTTAGAATTATGTTACGATTATAAAGGAAAAATTTATTAAGGAATTTGAAAAAATGAGTAGAGGTTGCTGAGAAGGAATGCTTGATTATATGAATATGGTCTTATGATAGACAGTTGCTTAACGATTAGGAATAAGAACGCTTATTCCTTTTAAAGCCCCATACTCATTCAAAACTTACACTACCCTTTGAAAATAAAAGCTTAAATCAAAGGTTTTTTAAACAGAGTTAGTCCATAAAAAATTGCTAAAGCGTGATAGATGAAAAAAGCAATCTTCATGACAAGCAAACACCACTAGAAAAATATAAAAAGGCTAGTGTTATAAGCAGCATTTCAAAGACAGCTACTGAAAGCACTCAGTTAAAATAGTAATTAAAGATAAGGCTATATACTTAGATTAAAGCTAGATGCTTATTTAATTAATTTAATGAATAGAATATATAAGAAGGATATACGTGTTTTCTACTAGTTTCTTCAAAATGCTTAAAACCATCGTGTCTAAATAATTCAGTTATAGTATAAACATCTCCAAGCTAATGACCTAGATTCAAGCAGGGGATTGTTAGTAAAGTATGGAAAAAAAATAGAAAAAGGGAACTAAAGAAGGAGTAAATATGAAAGGGTCAAGTTGAATTAAGTTATAAAGCTACTATTAAATATAGAGAAATAGTTATAACGCTATTATAAGCATGTAATATCAACAAGTATCATCATTAAAGGATTTAAGTTATACTTTAAGAATGCTTAATAAGTATATTGAGGCTTTCAAAAACCTATTTCAACTTACGCGTGGATAGGGAGTTAAATAATAAGAGAAATGTTGATAGATAGTAAACTAGGGATTTGAAGTAGGTTAATGATTATAATAGAATTGAGATTTGTTAAACGATGATTTTAAGTTTAATAAGTGCTGAGAGATTTAAAGTGTATAGTAGCTAATGGATTTATCCTTTATTTTTATTAGTTTAAAATGGGATGAAAAATATAAAGACTTATCAGTATATCTGCTTAAATAGGGATTAAAAGCAACTGGGAATAGTATAATTTTCATATTCCAAGGCAATACCAAATTAAGATGCTAATATCGAAAGATAAATAAGAGGAAAACTAAAGTTAGAGGAGAGTAGAAAGTATCTAATCGAGGATATCTAAATAACATTAAGCATGATCCTCCTACTTCTCTAAGTTGATAGAATTAAAGTATTGCAATAGTTAAAATAAAACTAAGTTCAATTGCTAAAAAAGACTAAATTATAAAAGCAGCTTCTTTAGTATTCTAATACATCAAGCTTTAAAACTTAAAGCTTATTCAACTTAATTATTAAAGGCTAAAATATAAGCATCTAATTAAAGCCTTCTAAAAGGAAGATCTTAATAGAAGTTATTACTAAGCAAAGTGACTTGTATCTTCATAATTTAAACACAAGCTAAGAGAGTTATCAAAGTGTATATTAGTTAGTCAGTTAACTGTATTTAAGTTAAAAATTGCTCTAGTTTACATAGTCATTTCATTATGTCATTTCTTCATTTATACATAGTCCTTATCAATATTATACGATATGTCAGACAATTTGGAGAAAATAAATAAGAAGCTTAATCTTTTATTGGTGCATTGTAGCTATAAGATATATAAAGTATAATCAGGGGATAAAATTATTAGAGTAGAACTATCTGAACTTAGTAGCTTGCTATATATAAGTATCCAGCCAATTTTCTTTTAAGTATCCAACAGAAATTTTAAAAGTACTAAATAAAAAAGTCGAAGCTCATTTAATCTTTTCTTAATTAAATAGCCAGAAAGTCTTAATACGTGTATGAGGTAAATTGGAGAGAGAAGAATAGTTGAAAAATGAATTTTCTAGCTAAAACAAGTAAGGTTATATATAATAAGCTTTGGTATTCTAAAGGGGAAAATAGTTATATCTATAATCTCCTAGTCTTCTTCATTATTTTATCATTGTAGTTTATCTTCCTGCTATTTAATAAGTGCTTTGCTAACTGGAGGTAATATAATCATATACCTAACATATAAAAAATAGCTAAGGTATTGAAAAAGAGATTAAAAGCTAGGTTAGGCTTTTTTTCGTTGATGGTTATAAAATAAAGGACTAATTCACTGGGTGAGGAAAAATAGGAGAGTCGCTCTTTAGTTCCTCTTTTAGATTTATATCAGATACTTATCTAAAAAATAGAGATTTTCTCTTAATTCTATTATCTAGTTCTAAGGTTCAACGAAGAGTAAAAAAAAGTTTACCGAAATTTTAAACTTTAAAGAGTGTGAAAAAAAGAACGGAAATGTAGAGTGGACTAATACAAAAAAAGGAAAATGAAATGACTAATAATGATATTATCTAATTAATATAGACAGCTAATGAAAAGAGCAAATGAAACTAATTTTTAAACTATTAAATGAAAAACTAGAGTTAATATAGAAGGTATTAACTAATAATTTCGGGATTTTATCACATATTTATTAATCAAAATAAATAGAAAAAAACATAATTTTCATATCCAGTAGCAGAAAAATATAAAGGAACTATGATAAAAGGAGCATATTTACTGATATGATCTAACTAAATAAAAAAAGCTGAAAATAAGATTTAAATTTGGAAAATGTAGATAGCAAAGGATTTTAGTCAGTTGGTTGATTTCAGAAGAATGATGAGAAAACATACTAGTAAACAGCCACGCATCAATAGGTTAAAAGAAGATCAGATGACATTTTATTTGAAAATCCTTAATAATAAAGCATTGTATATAATAAATAAAAATTCTTGGATTATATAAATATATTTGTATTATCTTTGCATTATTATAAATGAGAAGGATGAGAGGATTCATATCAGGATTTTTCGCGATTTTAAGAGAGTGGGAATTAATGGTAGTCTAGAGAAGCTAGGACTAGAAAAAGGACATAAAAAATTTATTCCACCAAATCGAGATTTCTACCTCTGAAGAAAAGTAGGAAATAGCTTAAAATATAATGTACTCAGAAATCTCTGACTTAGTCATCAAGCAGTAAATAAACTATTATTAAATGGCTAAAGTTGCTCTGGACTTCCAGGAAGAGGTAAAAAGCTGAAGAAAGATAATAGGGTTATGGAAAAACTTGAAAAAGAATCGAGAATCTTGGTTAAAAAAAACCTTAAAGTCTTCAAAATATTTCATATAACCAGAACAACCAATCATAAAACTAGCAATAGAAGCAAAAAGAAATGAATGATAAGATAAAAAAATAGAAGATGATTAGTAAAAATTAAAGTGCTAAATGGAATTAAGAGAATAAGAAATTGATCCAGGGATAATAGAGAAAAGAAAAACTCAAGATTTAAATCTAAAAAAGAAACGAAAAGATGCTAGAATTTCGCAACTTCAAAAAAAAGTACTAAACCTACTAGAAGAAATTGGAGAACAAAAAGAAGAAACTTCATCAGCTAAAACAAAAAGAGAAAGATTATTTTACAACAAATTCGAGAAAATATGCAAGCAAAAAACAAAGTATTATAATGGCAAAAGAATAATTAAAGAACCATATGCAAAGAAAATAGAAGAGTTGTAGAGATTTACAGACTTTTATATTTAGAATCATTAGGCATATAAAGGTAGGCTGGAAAGAGTTTGAAAAACTTCTAAGAAAGCCAAAAAATTCGTTTTGTATTGTAATGCCCTACATTATTATTCATACATATAAGATTGAATTTGTCTTTCTTGATGGTATTTATATCTAAATATTTCTCAACTTGATTTGCTAATTTCTTTTTTAATTTTAACTAAACTTATTTAAATCCATTTTCTAGTTTTAGCTTTCAACTAGTTACTCTTAAATGAGGGTAATAGCATTCTGAAATACTTATCCTTTTCTTTTTACCATCTATTCTCTTTTTCTACGAAAAAGGAATCGTCGTCCATATACTATCACAATCAATATCCTCTCACTTTAACAAAATGAGTTTAAATACATTTTTCAAATCCATCTAGTTAACTACACTTAACTAAAACTGCAATAGATCCATTATAAATAAAGTTTACCTATAAACTTAGTTTTGATCCTGAGTTAGAAGGAAATAAATTGCTTGGATTACAAAATACACAATACACGTTAAAACATAGTAAGGTACTACAAGTATATAAATAAAATTGATTCTAGTTTGTAAATAATTCCAAATGAAGAGTCAAGAAAGAGATTAATAATAAATCTTTATCGATGAAAAAACTTATAATCAAAGATTGGTAGGAGAAGGATTATGAATTTTTTGATTCAATCTTTCACTCTAGAAAGATCCTGATTAATCTCTAAATCTTTAAAGAAGCTCCACTGGAAAATATTCCAGTGGAACTTAAAATTTATACCTATGAAGCATATCTTCCTTATTACTTTTTTCCTTTTTAACAGTAAATGATTAACAGAATATCCATGTTATGGACATACATCCTGAAGATAGCTTAGCTATGCTTTTATATAATAATAAAAATTATGAAATAATAAATTTATGTTCTTAATATTTATATTGCTATTTGTATGTAAAGTATATAAAAAAGGAACCTAATAAAGTGGGGGGTTTTGATTCTTTAGTAAGTATAAATTAGTAGGATGAAGATATAATGTAGATCCGATACTTCCAAAATTAAACTTCTAAATAATCCTTTTTCTTTTTAATTGCTTCATTATTCTTTATAGCAACTTCTTTATATTAGATTGATATGGAAGATGAGAAACATTGCTGGAAATAAGATATTGATTCTGAAAAGTAACAAATAGAATTTCTAATGTGGAATAACGTTGCAGCTTACGAATAGTTAAAAATGGAATTATTAGCAATTCATAGTTAATACGCTGAGTCACTGAAAGAATAATTTGTCTTACTAGAGATAAATGCTTAGAATAAAGGAGAGTAAGTATAATTTATGATTAATAGAAATACTAAAAATCATAACAAAATTTGCTTATTTAGAGAATTAAGCTCTTGCGATAAATAATCCTTATTGGATCAACTCAATAACGATCCAGTCTAAGCAAACGAATAAATTAAAACTCTTCAGAAGAGTTTAGGCTCTTGCTATAAATGAATTAACTACACAATCTAGAGTTTATAAATAAATGCCCGTTAGATAACTAGTAAAGGCGAGTAAGAGAAATAGATTATTCAGCAGTTAATTTCTATTAAGGATTACTTGTGCGAACATTGGAGTTTTCACTAATAACAATAGTTTTATTCCTAATCATTACTAAATAAGAATTAAAAAGACTATGAATCATATAAATCCTACTTGCTTTCCATATCAAATACCTGTAATTAGGAAACATAAGACTTTCTTAAAATAATCGAATTGAAAAATATAAATAAAACGATTAAAACTGAAAAAGAGTAACTAAAAAGTGAGAGCTTTTGCTACTTTTGGCATTTTTTTAAACACGAAAAAAAATTTACACAGAGCATTATTCAAACCAACATAACTCTTTATAACTAAATCAAAACTCTATACTTCAAATACTCAAGAAACTGCTGAAGTGAGTTTGACGACTATTTCGAAGAATTAGAAGATAAGCACGAAGAAAATAAAACTTCATTCAAAGAAATTAAAGAGGAAAATTACACCGAAATGAGTAAAAATTGTCATAAGTAGTATTATATGGCTTTCATGTTCGAAGACAATTAAAAAGATGATGACTCTTAAGAAGAATAACCCCTTATAAATAAGAGTGTGTTCTAAATAAAGTATGAAATTTTATATGAAAATGAAAGATACATTGCTAATAGACGGGAGTAAATGTATTAACTGGATTTTGAAACTTTAAATGTAATTTTAATTTTAATACAAAAAATTGAAATAGAAAGCTAAGGCTTTATTTAAAGAATGCCATTTGAAATAACGGAATTTGAAACGAAGAGAATTGAAAAGTTACTGGAATCAGGATAGTATTAAGAGTGGAAATAAAAAATGCAGCCAGAATTTGATTTATTTCCTAAATCTGAGGGATACTAGAAATAGATATAAGAAATAGAAAACAAATTTACAAAAAATAAGTAAAAAGTAAGTGAGAATTCTACAACGATACAAAGGGATGATAGGTCCCTCAGTGATTATTTTAGAAAAGTAAAGAGAATGTAAAGAAAAGAGAAAGAAGATAAGAGAAACTGAATAGATAAAGCAAAGTCTCAGATTTACTAAATCTGGATAATGCAAAGCAAGCAAATACAAGAAAATGGTCTGAGTATTAAACAAAAAAGCAAGAAAAAAGGGAAAGAAAAGAATAAATTCTTAAAAGACTTGTGAGTCTTTCTGAGATACTCTAAATTCAAAATTAATTTACCAAGATTCAAAATTAAAATTTATAAAGAAGTATTTAATATTAAATAAGTAAAATGAAAAGATAATTCATTCAGTTTCTAAGTTACATTATAAGCTCAAAATGGAAAGAAAAGAGTTTATACTTTATCTTTGATTTGGATATGTTCAGTCACTATTTATTTTTTAATTTATAAAATTATAGGATTGTATATCTAATATCAGTCAAGTATTCTTAGTCTCAACGTGAGTTCTAAAACTCCTTTAAGTAGATTATAACACTTTAAAAATTTAAGTAAACCTAATTGTTAGCTAAACGATAAAGAATAAGCTAGTTAGCTTCCAAAGTCACTTAGCTTCTGTAAATAATAGAGTCGGCGATACATCGTAAAGCTTTAGTTAGTAATAACTCAATAAATGAAACGTAAACTTCCTTATAAAAGACACTAAAAGGAGAGCTATAAATGAAATAAAAGAGGTAAGTCTATGATACCAAGATAGCAACTAATGCTTATTACATGAAAAATAGGAAGAATAAATTCTAGCATTGCTTATAACTCTTTATTTAATAATTAACTTCATTTATATTTACTAAAAGAATCAACACGCTAAGAAGCTATTAAAGCTTTATTAATGATAGAAACATAGATGTAAAAGTATTATTTTGTTATATTGTAAAACATGAGAATTTATTAAAAGTTTAATGATTTATGTTAAAATAAAAGAAGAACAGAAAGAAAAACTATGTCAGATACTAAAAAGCAGATAAGAATGAAAACCCTTATAATGAATTAAGCTATAGAAAGTTTAATTTGAACTACCCTTTTGATTATCCTTTACTTCTTCATATTAGATAAGTATTGTTACATCACTTAATTACATAACTTTTGAAGATATTTTCTAGAAGTAAGTTTTTAAGTATTCAAACTAGCAGTTATCTGATTTTAATATAGTTATCCAATAGTAAAATTCGTATATAATACAAGTAAGTATTATAAAGGCAGTATAATTAACCTGGCATCATATAAAACATATTTACGCTAAAGCTAAATGCTCTTACTACATCATTATATTATAGAGATTCTTTCTTTTTATATATAAGTAAGATAAATGCTTCGAGTAATGTTTTCATAATACATAATGAACTTTTTAAGTTTTAACAAAAACAGACAAATTGAGTTAGCGGGAAACTAAGATAAGCTTTAGTATTATAATAGTGAAATATAACAGCATTAAGAAATTAAATTTAGCATACTAAAGAAAATTAAATAGATACAGTAAAGTTTCGTACTCTTGGTAGAATTTTGAAAATAAAGAAGCTAAAAATAAAAGATTAGGAGAATCACTAAGTAATTTAAAGAGAAAGTAATCATTGTAGTATAAGTGTTTGTATATCTTTGTATATGTAGCGTGAAATGATTGTTGTTAGAAATGTTTTTCCAAGATAGTAAAACAGAGAACTTAATAAAAATAGAAACTCGAAATAAAATAAAAATGAATGTGATTAAGAGATTTCTTGGAATGTATGTACTTAACCTATTTAGAAGAATGTTATGTATTTAAAGAATAAAAGAAGGACTGATAAGATGCACATTATAAAAGATTATGAGTATTGAAGAATTTAAAGCTGAACTATTTCGTTATTAGATATTAGTTGTATTTTTTCTTTTTATTGTATAATTTAAATTTTATTATTTTAAATTTCATTTCTCAAGTTTAAAAATTTTTACTTTATTAGATATTTTAAACTTTTTATCTAAACGGTCCTAAATATCGAAAAACTTGCTTATATTAAAAGAGCAAAGTTATATTTAAATTTGTAGTAATATAAATAATGAAGAGGAATTTAAATTGTAATTACGACTATTTTTCATCTTTTAGAAGATCTAATTTCTCTTAACAAATCTTATTAATTTTGGTTAGAAGATCTATTTAGTTCGCTATTCTTCTTTCTACCTATTTTCATCAAACATGTTTTTAATCTTTCTATTTTTTTAAATAAGAAAGGGGAAAACTGATTTAGTTCATCCTACTCCATAATATTCATCTAGAATAGTTTCTTTCAATAAAGAGAAAATCATATTAATTGCTTAATATGTCTGCATTATCCAGATATATTTCTATAAAATTTTAGTTGGTTGCTCAGCAGAAAAAATCTATTTATTATCATAGTTTTAGCTTCTTTAGAATCAGTCAGTTAAGACCATAACAATTAAATAAATATTTATCTTCTTCATCAATACCAGAATATATTCTTCTATTTTAAGCTTTTCATCTAGTCATACATTGCTATTATCTATATTGATATCTTAGTTTCACCATTTTTAAATTGTAACTTTCTTCTAGCGACTGATAAAGGTAATCACTTGGCTAGACCATTTTATGTATAGTTGATTCTATTACTAAGCTCTTTTGCTCAATGTTGTTGATTCATAAGTAATTAGATTGAAATTAATTGCTCTTAACATTAATTAAACTATCAATTATGCTTTACCTCATTCTCAAGGTGTTATTAAATCTAATTAAAAGTAGTTGGTAACTCACGTTGAAACTAAAACTACTTGACTGATATTAATCATACATTTTCTAAAATTTGGTCAATTAAGAAAAAGAAAACAGAGTTAACTTAAATTCTCAAAGTGCAGTTTAAAAATAAGTTAGAAGGTTAAATTAAATAAGGAAGCTATATATGGGAACAAAATCTTATTTAATAAGAATAACCAAAAAAGCTAAGAATACTCTTATATCTAAAAAGGAAGAAGGAAGAAAACACTTTTCATAAGTTTTTACTCACAGACCGATGATAAAAATTTTAAACTTGTCATGCATTTTTATTAGTAAGTACCATATATTTTTGATTAGATAAGTCTACTTCAGAGTAAATCTATTTATCTCAAGTATCCTAAAATAAAATTTAATTTGATAACCTTTACTCTATACTCCATAGATATACATTTCAAAATTATGCTTTCAGATTATTTTAAAGTTTTGTACTTAAAATCTATCAAACAAATTATAGAAGAAAATACTGAGGATGGATCTTTTGATATTGATTAGTTAAATTTATTTAATATGCTTTAATATTAATTTAGTATAAATCGCTTTTTTATGATATATAAAATTGGTTTTGACTTATATCAATGAAGGAATATATTTAATACTTAGTCTAGTATTTAAGACATATATTTCTATTATGCTTCTGTGAAAAATTAACTTAGAAAAGACCCTTTTGCTTACTTTTTCTTTATGTAAAATCTTTGCTGACTTCCTGGCTTGTGAAATTTTAATTATTCCTTATTTGAGTTTAATCAAATCGAGTGACTATTCTAAGTGATTAATGAACAAGATAAAGGGAAGTGTTACTATGTTATATCTTTCACTTTAGCCATTAAATATGTAATTTGCAAGTTATTATTCCTACTAAAGCAATCTTAGAATGGAAGATTTAAAATCCATACTAACTCCTTAAAAGAAAAAGATAACTTTACAAGTGTTCATAATAGAAAATATCTATCTACCTTAATAATCTGAAAAAGCTAAATTCGAAGCTTAATCATTTGTAAGATGAATTAATAAAGTAGCTCAGCTTTAAATTCTTCAATACTCATAAGCTTTTATAATGTGCATCTTATCAGTCCTTCTTTTATTCTTTAAATACATAACATTCTTCTAAATAGGTTAAGTACATACATTCCAAGAAATCTCTTAATCACATTCATTTTTATTTTATTTCGAGTTTCTATTTTTATTAAGTTCTCTGTTTTACTATCTTGGAAAAACATTTCTAACAACAATCATTTCACGCTACATATACAAAGATATACAAACACTTATACTACAATGATTACTTTCTCTTTAAATTACTTAGTGATTCTCCTAATCTTTTATTTTTAGCTTCTTTATTTTCAAAATTCTACCAAGAGTACGAAACTTTACTGTATCTATTTAATTTTCTTTAGTATGCTAAATTTAATTTCTTAATGCTGTTATATTTCACTATTATAATACTAAAGCTTATCTTAGTTTCCCGCTAACTCAATTTGTCTGTTTTTGTTAAAACTTAAAAAGTTCATTATGTATTATGAAAACATTACTCGAAGCATTTATCTTACTTATATATAAAAAGAAAGAATCTCTATAATATAATGATGTAGTAAGAGCATTTAGCTTTAGCGTAAATATGTTTTATATGATGCCAGGTTAATTATACTGCCTTTATAATACTTACTTGTATTATATACGAATTTTACTATTGGATAACTATATTAAAATCAGATAACTGCTAGTTTGAATACTTAAAAACTTACTTCTAGAAAATATCTTCAAAAGTTATGTAATTAAGTGATGTAACAATACTTATCTAATATGAAGAAGTAAAGGATAATCAAAAGGGTAGTTCAAATTAAACTTTCTATAGCTTAATTCATTATAAGGGTTTTCATTCTTATCTGCTTTTTAGTATCTGACATAGTTTTTCTTTCTGTTCTTCTTTTATTTTAACATAAATCATTAAACTTTTAATAAATTCTCATGTTTTACAATATAACAAAATAATACTTTTACATCTATGTTTCTATCATTAATAAAGCTTTAATAGCTTCTTAGCGTGTTGATTCTTTTAGTAAATATAAATGAAGTTAATTATTAAATAAAGAGTTATAAGCAATGCTAGAATTTATTCTTCCTATTTTTCATGTAATAAGCATTAGTTGCTATCTTGGTATCATAGACTTACCTCTTTTATTTCATTTATAGCTCTCCTTTTAGTGTCTTTTATAAGGAAGTTTACGCTTCATTTATTGAGTTATTACTAACTAAAGCTTTACGATGTATCGCCGACTCTATTATTTACAGAAGCTAAGTGACTTTGGAAGCTAACTAGCTTATTCTTTATCGTTTAGCTAACAATTAGGTTTACTTAAATTTTTAAAGTGCTATAATCTACTTAAAGGAGTTTTAGAACTCACGTTGAGACTAAGAATACTTGACTGATATTAGATATACAATCCTATAATTTTATAAATTAAAAAATAAATAGTGACTGAACATATCCAAATCAAAGATAAAGTATAAACTCTTTTCTTTCCATTTTGAGCTTATAATGTAGCTTAGAAACTGAATGAATTATCTTTTCATTTTACTTATTTAATATTAAATACTTCTTTATTAATTTTAATTTTGAATCTTGGTAAATTAATTTTGAATTTAGAGTATCTCAGAAAGACTCACAAGTCTTTTAAGAATTTATTCTTTTCTTTCCCTTTTTTCTTGCTTTTTTGTTTAACATTCAGACTGCTGAATAATCTATTTCTCTTACTCGCCTTTACTAGCTATCTAAGTGGCATTTATTTATAAACTCTAGATTGTGTAGTTAATTCATTTATAGCAAGAGCCTAAACTCTCCTGAAGAGTTTTAATTTATTCGTTTGCTTAGACTGGATCGTTATTGAGTTGATCCAATAAGGATTATTTATCGCAATAGCTTAATTCTCTAAATAAGCAAATTTTTAAATCTATATCCTCTTTATCGCTTATAGAGTCTACTGACACATATCTATTCAAAATACTTTACTCCAACTATCTCAAACTTCTTTCAATTTTATTATTATATTTGCTGTGGATTTTTTGAGTTCTATTTTTAACTATTTGTAAGCTGCAACGCTATTCCACATTAGAAATGTTATTTCTTGCTTTTCGATTAGAGAGTCTTATTTCAGCAATTATCCTCTCCTTTTTTTATAATCCAAATGGTACAAGCCATTAATATAATTTAAACAGCACACATAAAATAAAACCGCTTTTTAACAGCCTCTACGATAATCTGGACTCTATACATTTCTCACTTATAATAAAATTTCTCAGTATAAAGTTATCATTCATACTACTAAATTTATTGGTTATTTAGAAAAGCCTCCAATTTTGTTATAATTACTTTAGATTTGCCTTAAATACAGATAGCTATATAGTTCCTTATAGCATAATTTAATTATTGTTTAAATCTTAATATATAGTATAATATACTTAAAGTTCAAAAGTGTTTATCTTTGACAGGATTTGCAACCTGCTTCCGATGACCACTATTTTTTTATGTGGTTGGATTCCACAAGCTTTTTGTGTTGGAAGCTTAACCTAAAAGTTCATGCACAGAATCTTTTGACTGGAACAATTTTCTTTTATAAACTCCATTTTTAGTTATAAATAGTCTTGTGATCTCTTTTCATGTTTTTTATTCATTATTTCTTTTGAGCATTTAAAATTTTCAACATTTTCTTAATAAGTGATTTTGAGATTAACAAAATAAGCATTTTTTTCTTTAGTTTTTCGTTTAAGTTTTTAAATTCAAAAATCTTTCAATTTAATCAATTCTTGTTTTCATTTAAATTGTTTCAATTCTATTTCCTTCTTCAACTTGTTGTACTGCAGATTGAGAGATTATTTAGTTTTCTTATGCAACTTCGACCTGCATTGTTACACTTGATGATGGAGGTTATTAAGATTAAGATCAAATTTATTATCTAGTAATTTACTTGTTATTTACTTGTTATTTACCAATATAGTCTTGAGTTAATCTATTTCATTGTTTAGTTGATCATAGTTAGTTAAAATTTCTCTAAGTTAAATCGAAAGGTTATAAATAGTTTCCCTTTGTTTCTTGATAACTGATTTAAGTCAATTCCATAAGTTTCAGGACCAACCATGCGCTTACCTTAATAAGGAGATGAGGAGCTTGAGTTCTCAGTGGCCTGCTGTTTTTAATTTTAAATAAGAAGAGCTTTTTTTTAGCCTTCTTTTTCTCGCCTTTACTAAGATGTTACCCAATATGAAATTCCATTTTTTTTTCTGTATAAATCTTTTATATTGTAATTCATCATACTTAGTTTATAGTCATTTCATTATAAAAATAACTAAGTTTTATTGATAAATCGCTTAACTAAGATATTTAACCGTTTTCTGTTCTACCTACTTTAGTCTATTTAATTTCCTTCATTTTCACTCTGTAAGTTATTTACCGATAAATTGTGAATATCGAAGCTTTTTTAATAATGGTTAGCTTAGAATGTATGAAGACAGAAAACTCTCTTAATACTGTTTACTTTGATGCAATAATGGGATATTCCTGGTTTATTTCTATAAGCAAGAACCATTTTTTGTAATGAATAGATATTCCATAAAAATAGACTTCAAGACCTTGCAAAACTCAGTTTGTATATTCCCTTAAGATCTTGAATTCAACTATGTATCTCTCTAAGTTTAAAAGTTATAATCAGACAATTCCAAATTTTCTTTCTCACCAGTCTTTTGAAATGAAAATGCTTTTACATCAACAAAGTTAAAGCTTAATCTCTTTTTCAGATCTCTTGCATATGGATCTAGTTTAATTTAAAGAGTAGTTGCTTAAATGGATTTTGAAAAGTTGTTTAGATATAATCTGCTGAATTGAAAGGATATGATTATGAAGGTATGCGAAGATAGATACTTTATTATAGAAATAGTGAAAGCATATCAAACAGAAAAGGTTAAATATGCAATTAAGCATTTAGTTTATATAAGGCGATAAAAAGAAGAAGCTTAATAAATCAACATAAAATCAAAGAAAAAGATCAGTGATATACAATATCATCACCACATATTCAAGAATAATCAAAGTAAAACTAAACTATAACCTTTGACTTTTAAATTAGACTAAGAATTAGAGAAACAGAGCTTTAAAAACTTCTCGTGAGGATTAAATTAAATGACAAAAGTATGGATACATAAGAACAAGGATTTTTTAAATGCTTCTTTGAAAGTAAAAAAAGTTTAGAAGGTTGAATTTAAAGGTTTTACTTTTGTTCTTTTCCTTTCATTATTCTAATTTAGGATACTATAATAATCCATCTTACTTATAATAAAAATTTCTCATTTAGCTTAAGAAGCTTGATTATAAATATTATCTTAAGATAAAGGTAATGAACTGTCTATACAAATAATATACTTAGTCAAAGTAATATCAAAATGCATATAAATAAAAGGAAAAACTTTGAATAAACGACTTTTAAATGTTAAGTAACTAATTAAGTATTAATCCTCTTATGCAGTACTTAAGAATTAGAATACCCTAAGCTTAGATAACTATAATCAATAATAATTGTACTAAGAAGATAGCATTTTAGTAAGTTGAATGTAATCAGTTATGAATATACATTCAACTAGTAAGGAAACAGTACTTTAAGGTATTTTTATAAGGTAAATATAACTAAAACTAAGTTTAAATGATATAAAACTAAAGTGAGTGTCTTGTTTATATCAGCATTAGAGTCATAATATTCATATTTCTAAATTAAGATAAAAAGTAAATGAGATTAAGTCTTTAAAAATAAAAAGAAATTTGATATCCAAATAACTTTCTACTTTTATAAGTCAAACTTTTGTTAAATTTAAATAGCTTCATTCAAATAAATAAACGTAATAGAACCTTTATCATTCTATTATTCAAACAGCTTGATGTAATTGATAGTACCTTTATTTTAGATACTCAATAACACTGATAAAAGTGAATTAAAGAGCTTTCATATTCTTAGAAAATTAATTAGAGGAGCTTTCTTAGTAAGCTAATGTTTATACCAAAGTGGACTTTAATAAGTGTTGAGTTGTATTTTAATTATAAATTATCATGTAAAGTGAATTATAAAAATCATGCATCATGATTCTCTATCTAAGAAAGCTTCTTAGAGCTAACCAGGAGAAGGCCGAAATTAACTTTTTTCTAAGTTTGGATTAGGAGTCAAAAAGTACGAGATTTGCTAAAATCTTCAAATTAGATCTCAATTCTAGAATATATCTACTATATCCTCTAATTCAAATAATAAAATTACCTTCAACATTAAAACTTAGAGTTCTCAATCATAGCAAATAGACATCTAGAACACTGAAAGTCATTCTATGTAAATAGAATAAATTTATGAGGATACTTTACTCATTTCAGTAGGAATAAGTAGCTAAAAAGAAGATTCAATATCCATTTGTAAAAGATAAATCATAATTTCTAAATGCACCATGAAAGACATTTTCATAGGACTAGGTTCAATAGAAGAAATCTAATTTATGTTATTTCAGGAAGAAAATTTTTAAGGTTTTAACTCTTGAAGCGTAAAAGAAAGCGAAATTTGTATAATAGGTAAACAGAAACTTAGTAAGATTGGGAAAATTAGAGTTCCTGTAAGTTTGTTTGGTTGTGATTATACTAACAGACAAATTTATACTTTCGGAGATTGGAGTGAAAAATACTATGATTAAGATAAAATACTGATTTATGATTCCATGTCAAACAAATTAAATTTGGCTAATTAAGTTATAACAGAAAAAACATAGCCAACTTCTATTTTCGTACCTCAAACGAAGTATTTTCTAATTTATACCATTCTTTCTAAACTAGCAACTTAAACCTTCGATTTTAAATAAATAAAGATCTAAGGAGAAAGTTATCCTCTTAGATATTCAAGTGATTTTACTTAACCGACTCTAAGTAGGAATATAGTTTACTAATATAGAAGTGATAATTCATTATTCAGCTATGACCTTAACAATGGAAAATGGAAACAACTATGAAGGATTATTGATAATCTAATTTTTATTAATGAATATCTATTTATTTCAAAAGTGTCCTTTATATACTAGAGCATAACCTGTAAATTAAAACTAGATATTAGTTTATTTATTTGTATGGTATTAATAAAAAATTAATAGGTGAAATTAGGATACTTACTGTGAAAACTGAGGTAAGTTATTAGAGTTAAAAATGATAGTTTGATTATATAAATTGGCTGCTTAGTAAAGCAGATCTTTTAGAGATATTCTAAGTTATGTAGATATTAATATATGTGCTTTTATAATCAGATTGATTTAGAAATGATATATGTAAAGATATTAAGTAAGTTAAACCAACTTTTTTTTATTTAAAGTAGAATAGTAAGGACCTGACACAACCATAATTTATTATATATATGGTAATCACAGTCAGCTCTGTTTTAGAACTGGTCTTCTTCTTCCAATCTTATTAACTGCCAAGTTCAGTGGTAATATGTAATTGAATAAAGATTGAGCATGATTAAACTCCGATTGTACTTGCCAAAGCCTGCTCCAACTGGAAAAATTAGATACTTCGCTCTGGGAAAGATGTTCAAACTATTAGTCAAGGAACCTGGATTTTGAAGAACACATGATTCCAATCAGTTCCATATTTGAATTATTTAATAAATAAAGATATTATTTTATTTAGTAAACTAAAATTGTTTGATTGATGATGATCGGAAACTCAGCACCTTACCCAGTCATAACTCCTAATATACTTTCTTTAAGTACTAGCAATTACCAAGTAGCATGTGCTGGGATTGGCATTTGATATTTGAATATCTGCAGTCTGGTAGCTCCATTGGTATAGACTGCCTGTCGTCAAGCCTTAACGATGGTAAACCTGATAATTCAATTTGACTTTGAATCAGGATACTGCATGCATGCTAGTGGCCTGTATCTAGGTGTAGATGAAGCACTACTCCTGAAGTTGCCAAATTTGAATGCTAACCATAAAATAAAAAAATCCTTAATCAGGTGTAGCTTTAACAAACGATGACATCAAACTTATTTTTTCAAAATAAGGATTCCAGAAGAGTAGTATATAAGTGATTATAGAGAAAGAAAAAGTTAACCAGAAATTGTATTATTGATACTATATCCCAACAAATCTGCTTTATAGTATATATAATGCGTTATGAGAAAAAAATCTAACAAAAGAACAAGTTTCTTAAGTTAATCCTCTAAGACCTAAATTTGACATTCGAATATCCTTAGATTATGTAACTTAAAATCAAAAATTAATTTTTGCATTTTTCTTACTTAAAAGGAAGCTAAACCTTTCGATAAAGTTAGTGTATTATGATAAAATGTTAAAAATGATGTGATCAAGTATATCATATACTAAAATAAATGCTAAGATAGTACTAGAATGATATAATATAAACAGACTAAATGAACAATAATAATAACTATAAAGGTAGATTTCTATCTTTAAAATTTGGATATTAGTAAGACTATCTTTCCTTTTGAAGAAGTTATAATAGATTTAAATCTTCCGTGCTGAGATTGGTTTTTGGCAGGAAAAATACCATGCAAGTACATATTTAATGACTAAATTGAAATTAACTTAGTAGTACTTCACTTTAACTTGTTCAATCGATCACTTAGAAGGATCGTTCCTTTGATTAAGTAGAAATAAGAAATAATTGATGGTTTTTTTTCGAGCCAGGGTTTCAACGAAGACTTATACAAAAGAAAAGATTATCTAAAAAGGTGAGATGAGATTGAATAATGCTAAGTATGATTTGAAGTGATATACCATATAATAGCCATTAACTATATTTAAGGAAGGTAATTAAAGCATACTCTCCATATTCACCTATCATAGATACATAAATACCCTCTTATCATATTAAATTAATATAGCTTAGTATTGAATTTATCCCTTCACTGATAGAGGTTCTTTTAGTCTATCTTAAGCTTATAATCTTAAGATAATTAAGCATATTAAATAAATTTAACTCAGTTAAAATCATAAGATCTCAGTCATCAATTTTTCTTCTAATTTAAATATTTAGGATAAACTTTAAACTAGAACCCTCAAATTAAAAACTCAGGAGTAAAGTTTTGAGATGAATATCTGATGAATAAAGATTTAAGCTTATCAAATGACTTTTTAAATAAAGTGACACGAAATAAATTTTTGCTTGGAGTCTTTACTTATCAGGAAGATCAAATCTATGTGATACTTTATAACAAAATTGCACTCAAATTTTAGATCTTTCATTATCGTTAATTATTTTCTCCCTTCTAAGTTATTAGATATAAGAGCATTTTTAATTTGATATAGCTATTCCTAATAAAGATATTTTAAATCCTCCTAACTAACTCATCTTTTACGTTACCTTAGATTCTATTTCTAAATTACACTTTTAGACTAGCATTTTAAATATTTCACATGATAAGCATCAGTATTCGGTTTTAACGATTAGAACTTAACTTTGTCTTTATTATTATCACACATCTAGTGGCTTTTTACATCCTAGACTGTTATTTCTTCTTTGATGCCTTATAAGAATACTTTTATGCTTAATCCTCTTCTTTAAATTGAGAATAATCTTACTGTAGATTATAGTATAACGAAGATGATGGATTTTTGAATGTTGAGATATAAAAATACTACTGATATAGTCAGAAATTTAGTCTAGTCCGTTAATTTCTATCTGAGTAGCCTGTTTATTTTTAACTTGATACTTGAAAATTGTTGGACTTTAATTGAACTAGTTGACTTCTTTTATCTTTGAAGTCTAAACTTGAAATTTTTTTTTAATTATTAGATTAAATTCAAAAGGAAGTGATGAATCTAAAGGTAATTTACTTCTTTACTTTATTGATTAACAAATGTAGATTGACTGAAGAGTTTATAGTTAACCATCTATAGACATAAGTAGAGCATTAAATGACTAGTCGGAATTTATTTCTGCCAAAATTTGACTAAAAGAATGTAAATGTTGAATTACACACTAAGGAGATCCTAATCTGGCAGAAAATTGACTATATAAATGAGAACTCTCTTTAATGTTTTGATGGCTCTCAGATTACTTTCTTCCTTTTACTCCTTTACTCTGTTATTAAAGTAAATTGACATCTCACAGAATGCAAGACTCTCTTCTTTTTCCTTTTTCTTATAAAAACGAAGAATGGAAGTAAGCAGTCATCTGTATTTCTCTTTCATAATCATTAATTACTACCATTTACCTTTTTTAATTATACAGATATATCTTTTTGCCTTTTCGTTTTTTACATATATCAAGAATTTTTAAGCTATTAACCCCATGCAAAACTTACAGCTCGCAACTTCATCAAACTTACATTTAGACCAATATTAAGCTATAATCATTTGACTTCTACTTAAATATTTGGAGCAGATAAACCTTAAATAAGTACTTATCGATTCTGTATCTATGGTTTATATTCTTGATCTTATATATAAAGCATGATACTACTCTAAAGCATGCACGAAATGCCTATTTAGAAGCATTAATTACATTTTATAAACTTTAACTTTTAAAATCGAAATTTAGCCTTCGGAAAAATTCCTTAAAGTACTAGCTTTTCTTACCTCATTAGCTATTTACTTGCTAATAAGTGTTAGATCTATACATTAGCTATCCTTGCTATTTATATACTTATATTAATAGGCAAATATTAGATTGTCTTATATACTTATAAATATCCTTATAGATTAAATTTTACTATTTGCTGTAAAGGTATTAAAAAACCTTCTACTCTAGCATTTTTAAAATGCTTTAGATTTTGGATTTTTATGTTTATACGATTGCTTAAGTTTCTATTTCCTTTTACTAAGCTAAATACCTTTATTAAAAGAAGTGAAATCATTCTAGGCTCTTTAGATTATCTACTGGTTATATACTTTAAACTATGCAGTTAGCCATTCTCTTTATTATCAATACTCAGTTGCTTGCTATACTTTTAGCAATCTCATTTAGCAACTTTTTATTAACTACCAGTCTGATAAAATAAGCTAAAGGTACCTCCTTTGTATAATCGACTTACACTAAGTCCCTCCATACCTAGAAATACCAGTCTAAGTTTAGTCATTTTTTAATTTTTTAAAAGAAATAAGAAAATTCCCAAGTAAGGCTACGAAAAACCCCTAGCATAGACAAGAGAAGCACACTAAGATATATCAGCCATAGAGCAAAAATAAGGGGAAGTATAAATAAAATCCCTTTAGCTGCTAAAATAATCCATATCCAGTGTAAAAACCTGGCTAGTATTGAGTATATAGATATAAAGAGAAAAAATTAGTTAGAAGTATAAATTAAATATATATAAAGAGAGCATCATGCTTATCATACTTTAATCAATATCACTAACCAATAAACCTTAACCCTAGTTTCTCTTTAATCATCAAACAGGAAAATAAGTAAACTAATACACTCAAATAAACAGCTCAAGAGAACTAAATTTTGACCTTAGCATAACAATTACAGTAAATTGGTAATAACAACAAGCTTGGATATGGTAATATCTAAAGGAGTTATAATAAAGGGTTTGTGTATAAAGGTATAAAGCATGAAAAAAAGCTAAGGTTTCTTAATTTTATTATAAATGAAAAAAGAATTAAACACAGAAATTAAATTAGCACCTATCAAAAATACAAGGAAATATAAATTTTCTATCACTCCACCTGAAAAAGAAGAACACACACGCTTATAAGGTGAAGATATAAATGAGTATGCCAATCCTAATGTATCTTAGAGAGAAAGATATGAAGGAGGAAAGAATTTTAATATTGTTATATTTGAAGAAAATAAAGAACTAAAGCCTTGAGCTAATTAGAAGAGGATAGAGAAGAAAGCGCAAAATTCTACAAGTTAAATCACTAAAGCGAGCTTTGAATCAAGCGTTAACATAGCATCAGATAATTAAAATTCCTGCGAGTATTTATTCAAGCAAAAGACTAGAATTACTAATGAATCGAATGAAAAGGTAGAAACTACAAAAGGATATTAGCTATGAAAGAAATTTAGAAACATTTGGAAAGGAATTAGCTATTTTTAATATCCTAATTCAGCTAAAGTCTAGAACTTTGACTAATATATTGAAACTTTTAAACAAGATGTGTAAGAAAAGGTTCAGAAGTAGTAGGAGCTTCGAAGGTATAGTATATAGGAAGTTGAGAACAATGCAGTGGAGGATTTTAGAAGATAAGAAATGATTTTTTATTTAGTGACTAGAGGTAGTAAAAAGGATATGGAATATATCCAGGAACTATTAAATAATGACCCTAATAAGTTTAAAAGAGTGCTAAGCGATCCAGAAAATCTAATTAATTAGCAAAATAATTTAGGCTAAAATCCAATATATGTCGCTGCAAGGCATGGACATATATAAATTGTCCAATTTCTACTAGAAAAAGGAGCTAATCCTTACTTAAAGTCAAAAGTGGGAGAAATATAAGAAGGAATTTTGACAGTATCCGCACGTTGAGGATATCTAAATTTAGTTCAATTTTTGATAGAGAAGGTAAAATGAAGCAAGGAAGATATAAATACAGCACTTAAGCAAACGAATAATAAATAAATAAAAGAATTGCTTAAATCTTAACTTGATCCGAATTTTTTCCAAAAATTGTGCAGTTGCACGTGTTTTAAAAATTAATCCTAAAGATGTTCATTTTTTAATTATTTTACCTAAGCTTATACGCTCCATTTATTTTAATTTTCAAGCTTAAAATCAATCAACCTTTCATCTTAATTTGACTGGGAAAGTAAACCCTAGTCAGCTCAGATCTTTTAATATAATAGCTTTGGGCTCAAAAAATCAAAAAAAGGGTAGAAAAGTAAGTAGCGAAGCTTTAATTTTAAGAGCATATATGAACTTAAAAAATTTTCAGTCCACTAAAGTTAAATAACTATCAACTAATTTCTAAAAAGGAAATGCAAATCTTTCTTATATACCTCTTACGTTTAAAATGAAGGGACTTATTTTTATTAAACACAAACTAGAGAAAATAAAATTTTTCTTCAGTAGAAAATTAAAAAAGTATACTAAAAGAGACGAAAGAGATACTGATATCATAGTTACTTTTTAGTTTAAATACGCTTCGTTTATTATAGCATAATGAGTATAACTTAAAGGGATAGAATTATATAAAATGAAGGGATAAATAAGAGTTAAAAAATTGTATTCTACACTCTTAGTTTTAAGCGCTTGAAGGCATCTAAAGGTGATGCTTTGAATAAGCTGGGTAAATTAATTATTTGTATAAGTCTGAAATATGGAAATGAGGATGTATTAAGAGACTTTAAAATCAATTTCTATGCTTAGATTTAGAAATTTGTATAGCAGTTTAAGTAAGTAAATAACTTAATCTCATGGTATCTTTTTAAATACCATTGAAAAATAATAACCCTGAAAGTAAATATCATACCCAGGTCAATTTCCCCTGGATATCTATATATAAGCAATAGAATTAATCTCTATCCTATTAGAACTAATGCCACTTAAAGGTTCTGTGCCCTTTTCATATTCTAGTCTGCTATTAAGATTCGATAATTTAATAAAGAGCAACCATCAGTTTTTAGGTATTAAATAAAAGAGAGCGAAAACGAAAAGCTCATAACTACAATACATAAGCCAACATACCACTTGCTCATATATTGATCTATGCTATAAAAATAGGATACTTAGACAGAAATGAAAGACCAATAATAGCTTAATTTATACTATTTAGAACAAAATACTCAATCAATCATTTCTAAATACATCTCAAGTACTATGCTCATTAATTTGGCATATTTGACCAAACGCCATTACTTTTTATATACCTACTTTACGTATTTAAGCTTTAAATTAATGAAGACTTTAATTTAAGTCCTGTAGCTAGTTAGAGTTCCTAGATCATTTAACATATTTCACATAATTCCATTTCAGACTTTTAAGGATTATTGGTTTATATAAAAGCAGCTTATCATTATAAAAATATAAGCAAGATTAGTAAAATAAAGGAAGTGTAGGATGGATGACTGAAATATGAGCTGAGTTTCTTAGCTTCTTAGTTAGCTTTAAAAATGATGATAAATCTGGTCATTCCAGTTCATTTTTAATACTATTATAAATATACTATACATTCGAAGCTGGTAAGAGTACTACTGCTATCAAAGCTATGATACTCCATTTTAACTAGAAGTTACTGAGATCGAAACAATAAAAAAGTTAATCTTATATAGTAAAATCATTACTAGCTTGGGATTCTCGCTTGTTAGATTGCTTTAAGTTCAGTTTTAATCACTCTCACATAGTCTAATTCTATCTCATATGTCAGATAGTTTCTAATCCTAGTGAAAAGGATTTTGATTACCTCTCAATCAAAAAAGTTATCATTGAATATACTAAAAATCCTTAAATCATCATAAAAAGTCTGATAAGAATGGCTATACTATAAAGGTTTTAAACCTAATATAGCTTTTGAATCTAACTAAGTAACTTCACTTTTTAGAATCCTATTAACGTTTAATATCAAAGAGATCATAAAATTAGAGAAGAAAAAGAAGTTTGACTGTAAGGAATTTTCTAAATAACAGTAGGATAAAATTTTTTAGCAGATTGATTCTAAAAAATCGCTTTGGGATTTAATAACCAGTATAGTAGTAAAAATATCTGCTATACCTAACTTAGAGTAAAAATTGAAACTATGTCCAAAAAAGTCTTCAGCTTTATAGAAAAAGAAAGCTCAGAATGAAGGTAATAGACTAATAACCCGAAAATTCGAAAGGTTAAATACTTACAGTTCAGGTCTTTTTTGCTTATTATATATCATTGATAAGTTAAAAGTCATTTCTATATATTTTTGGTGATGTTAAATCTAGATAGAAAGATAGTTAATACTAGTCTAATTGAATAAGTAATGAAGATTAAAAAAGAGAAATACAGGAAAGATAATTGATATTCTATCTTGCTTGAGGAAGGTATAAAATATATAGAAAGTACTTAAGGCTATATGATAGGTAGTTTAATACTTATTACTATATCTTCAAAATTTGGTAATTAAAGATATGTATATAAGTAGGAGCAAATAGATAGATATATCTCCTTAATAAACTAAAGAGGGAGTTAGAAGTAGAATTCAATGACTTATATAGCATTTTTCTCTTTTTGTAAGTAAACAGCATAATGATATAAATATCCCTAAGGATAAATATATCGAAAGGTATTATTAAAGATATTTTAGATAATAAAAGGAGTTTAATCTATTCCAAGATAACTGAGGATTAACTTCTGGGGTAATAAAGAGAAAAGTCAATTTCGAACCCATAAATAAACCTTTCAATCATTCAATATTACTCTTAATAGAAAATTCTAATAACTAAAAGAAGGAAAAATTGCAATCTGGGAGTTAAGAATCTTATCAGGTAGCTCTGTAATAAAAAAAACTAGATAGTAGAACTAAAAAATATCAACCATTAAAATTTAAGAAACATATGGAAAAATCGAAACACAAGAAAATGCTCAAATATTGTAATTTCGTTTAAAAAGAGCAAAAAAAGAACTAAAAGAAAGCCGAATAATTACTATATTAATTTAAATAGGATAAAACAAGCTACTCTGCTAGAAGGGTATATAAGTATACTAAAGTTACAGTAGTGTACATGTAATAAATTTTTTCTTACATTTAGAGTGTAGAAATTAAATATTTACCATAAGAAGGAAATAAACATGATTGAGCAACTTGGTGTATACTACTTAATTAAACTCTTCATAATAGACTTCATAGCTTTCACTATATACTTTCAAAAGCTACATTAGACTTGGTATTTAAAATTATAGATCAAAATTTAAATAATATATATAACCTTAATTATGTAAACTGGTATCAACTAAAATAGATTAATGGTATGATTCTGAAAAGAAATGGTGCTTTAATTACCGAAATTTAACTAATCTTATTAAAGGCTAAATTAAAGCTTTCAAAAATCCAATTAAGACCTAAATCTTCATTGACTATACTTCAAATACTTTTTCATTTAAGAGTTAATAAGATGTATATGATAATATGATGAAAGCTTAATGATTGAGTATAGTTAGATTTATAGTAATGTTATGTTCATTCGTTCTTCATTTCTTCAAAATCAAAAAAGTGCTTTTCATCTAAATCGATTTCAGAATTCAGATTTAAATCGAAATAATCTTGGTCAATTTCTTCTCCCTATTTTCAGATACCGTTTAAATGAGCCTCCTTTGGAGAATTTTAAGGATCGAAGAATAAAATTTTTTCTCCTTCTGATTAGATGATTTAAAACTAAGATGAAGTGAAGTCCAAGTCGAAAATTTTATCTCCTCCAGCTGAATTTTCATAATTTATATCCCATTATGTTCCTTAAGATTTCAAGTTATAGTCTGAATCTAAATTTTCCTCTATAAACTTCTCATCTACATTTTTGCTTTCTCAATCACTGTTGCTAGAAAACTTCTAATTCTAAACGTCTAGAAACAAAAATGGATTCTGCATTTCTGACTATATTTACTTCCAGATGATGTATCTTAAAGTTTCTGTTTCATCAAGTTGACACTACACAGAAGCTTCACTTTTCCTTGAAACATCACTAAGTTTTTTTCCTTCCTTTGCATAATACTTCTACCCATGTGTACGACACTAAACTGGAGTTCTTGTATTTACAAACTAAGAAATTTTTATCCAGTTATTAGGATAAAGTTTGACAGCTTCCAGCCATTTTGCATGTTCTAATTCTGACCAGCGTTTCCCTTTAACGATCTCTTCCTCTTGAATTAATTTCATTTATAAAAGACCCAGTCCTTGGATATCATAATAAGATACTTATTATACTTTTATTTAAAGATATTCAATTCAAATACGAATTTAAATCCTTCAACTACTATCTTTCTTACTTTTTCCTTATTTCTAGAAGTTGGTTTTTATAAGCTCTTGCTCATTCCCTTTTTTAGCTAGTATATAAACTTTTTTTCTAAGTGAGAAATGTGCTTCTTTACTTTATCTTAGCAACCTTCAATTAGTTGTTTGCTTATAGCTTAGTCAGTTTTATAGTAAACTAGTCTAATCTAAGAATACTTATCTGATGTCATTAAGAAACCCCAGATAATGGCATGGAATTAAGCATCTAATATTGAGTTATCTTTAGTAAGCTTCTACCACCTCTCACTCATTTCCATTTTCTATTCTCACAATAAAATTCTAAAGCTACTTGGATATTAAAATAAGCATACATATAACTCTGACCTTTCAAGCTTATTACTTAAGATTATCTCTTCTACTTTATACAGATAGAGCTAGTTAATACAGACTAAAACAAATCAATGGTAGGTTTTTAATAAACAGCCAAGTTAATCACACTCATGTCCTTCTATAAACAGTTAATGCTAGAATCTCAAGGACTATACCTACAAATATGCCATAAGATATAGATGGGATAACTGCATGCTGACTTTAAACTTAATGGTTAGTAGTCAAGGAAGATTAAAAGCATGGATAGAGAAAAGTAGAATAAAGGTATTATATTAATAGTTAAAAAATCATCTAAATTCAACCCAAAAGTTTCAAACTCAATAAGATGTTGGAATTCTCTTCTATGGGCTCAATGGCTTTTTGGATTTTTTTAATCTTTTTCAATTCAGATTTTATACCTGTTAGGCTTTTAGTCGACTGTAATGAAGTTTAGGCCTTTTGAATTAAAAGTAATCCTTCGGTATCTTCTTATTCGGCGTAAGTTAGAGAAACATCAACTGCATTTGCTCCCCAATAGGCGTAGCCCCATAGATACAATAGATCGCATGCTCCTTCTGCTGTAAGATTTTCTTGTTTACCTAAAATGTAGAAAATATCATGGATTATGAAATCGCACATTTCTTCCGCTCCTTTACCAATAAAATCTAGCACAGCCAATTCAAGGCAATATCCAACTGTTTCGTCAATATAGAGATCTCCTTCTTAGATTTCATCATAGAACTACTCAAGAAGGCTTGTCATTCCTTCAATACAAGTATCATCAGCATGACCTTAGCCAGTCTCATCAAAAAAGCTATAAACACCTGGATCAATTTGATCCTAAAAGTACTTCTTGATATCGTTAATTATTAGAGGGTATTTAATCTACTCTTCAATGGTTTACGTTTTCAATCCCTCCTTACACCTAAACGACATAAGCCCTTCTTCCTGCAATAAATAAACTTACATCAATATAAAGCTCTTCCTTATCTAAAATCTCTCCAATATCAAATTCAATTGCATCTTCAGATGTTAACTCATCATTTTCAATAGGAGATTCCCTGCTCGACTTCTTCTAGACAAAAACTTCATCATACAGTTATTTAATTTTATCCTTCACCAAAAAAGCTTTCGAGGTGCTAGTACTTAGAATTTACAAAATGAGAATAGAAAGCGCGAGGCCTCTGATCGTATGCATTAATATACGTTTTTTCAAAAGAGATTTATTTAGGTGATCAGTTATAGTAACAACTATTTCTAAGAGTTTTGCTTTATTTAGTTATGAAGTATTTAAATCACTAAATTAGCTATTTTATTTATACTCTACTACCTAAAATCTTAGGCGCTCTTCTCATATCCCTAGTTTAATCAGTTGAAGGCTTATCATAAAAAGCACCCCTAGAATCATTTCCCTCAACATTTGTTTTCTTCCCCCTTCATTGTGTATAAGCAGTTTCTTGCTTACTAAGTTCTAGTAGTAAGATGCTTTTAAAGGGTTATTAGCATGAAGCTTTTTTCAAGGGCTAATAAAAGATGTCAGACCTTTAAAAATAGCACCAATTTATAAAAATCTTAGCTCTTAGAATATTCTTAAAGAAGCAATTTAGCTCCTAGCATGGAGTGCTCTTCTAGAAGTTTGGTCTTCTGTTTCTAAAATGAGAGATACTCCCTAACCTGTTTTACAATAACAACCTATATAGTATAGTCAAATATGGGTCTAATGAGATTTTGACTTATAATACGATTAAGAAAATATCTGAGTGTAAATTATTGCCCTAGTTATAGAAAATAGGGGAGCATTATAGTTATATTGAACAGCTAAATAATTACAAAATCATGGTCACTGGATCAAATTATACTTCGAATGAGAAGGATTAGAAACTGATTCAGTGTGTTTATAATGATAAAGTGTAATAATATCAAATGCTTAGTAAGCGATCTGCTCATAAATCAGCTTGGGATACTAAATAGCTTTTGTATTTAGTTGGAGGATTCGGATGTAAAACTACAGAAGTGTTTAATATTAAATAAGGCAAATCTGTTTAACTAGGAGATCTACCTGTGAGGAATGAAAGCTATACTACAGGCTGTGCATATTTGGAAAAATAAGTTTATACCTTTGGAGGTTATGATTCTAATAGGATAAATCAAATCTTTTTCTTAGATAACTAATAGTTAAACTGAAGAGAGCACGACTTTAAATTCAGTCATCCAATAGATTACATAACTGCAAGACTTGTATCAAGAAATAATTGCATAATGCTTTTCAACAACTCTTAGCCTTAAATTAATACTAGCATTTTCGATTCTAAGTAACTGATACCTCATGGAGAAATTTTCCCTCTAAATTACGAATCAAATTATCTTTGATATGGATTTCAAAATTGAGATTAAAAGCTCTTTATGTTTTGTAAGAATGACAGGCTTTCTATTTACGATATTCAAAAAGCAACTTGGATCATAAATTCTGATTTTTAAACTGAAGTTTTATGACTTAATTTACACATTAATTTCTTTAAGCTTTTCAAAAGATAAACTTACTTCCATATTTCTGAACTCTCTTGTCTCTAACATTTTCGGTATTTAAGCTTAAAATTGAACCTAGGTAGTTATTAGCTTCAGGTGAAGTTAAAAGTCTCTAATCCCAAGCTTTTGGAGACTACCTAAAATTAGTCTTTCATTTTAATTATTAGTTAGTTAACTTCTAAAGGCTAAAGAAGCTGCAAACTATGAAAGAAACTCTCCCTTTTCTTAAACTTTTGCTCATATCTCAGTACTATAAATCGATTTGAAAAGCTTCAGCACAAAGTTAGTACAAAAAGAGTTATAATAAAGAGCATGAATAGCAAGCATCGAAGTATGCAGCATGGGATAAAGAACATCTTAGTCATACCTTCAAATTGAATAAATCAACTAGTAGCAAGATTCCTTGCAATATCACAGAAAGCATCTAAGTATAATAGCTCTCTGCTAATACTTTAATTGATTAGTAAGCTGATAGTAAGATCCTATTTAAAATGAAGGCTAAAGGATTAGTAGTAAACTGCTTTATTTAGACTTGGTTATTTAGAGTATATAATAAGTGGAAAATAGTAAAGTGTCATAAGGAAGGAGTATGAGTTAATATACCTAAAAGTGATTATTTATAGTAGTATATAATGGTTGAAAAGACCTTTGATATATGAAGAGAGTGCTTAGAAGATAAAAAGGTGAATAACTATTTATTCCAGTTTTTTATAACTGAATTGCAAAAAATCTAAGCAGCCTAGATTTATCAAATTAATGAGTAATAAGATATCTGAGTGAATGTAAGGAGGCAAATATTTATAAAGATGCTTTCCTTAATTTTTGAATGATTCTTTAGTCTATTTATAATATATTAATCAGATTGATAAGTGCTAGATCTTAATTAAAGCGGTTTAAATTACTTTAATCTCTTAGATTAGTTCAATTAAAAACTTTTAAAGGAAATTAACGTTTTTACTATCAAAGATATAGCTCTAGATTCTCATAAACATCAAAACTAGGAAGTCCGTTTTGCTTTTTATTACACTCTTCTTGCCAGAACTTTCTATTTGACTCTATTTAGTCAATACAACTTATCAATTCATTTTCACTAAAATATCACAAAAATTACTTTTTTATAGTTTCTTGCAAAGTGGAGTACATAGGTAAAACTAGCTTTTCTAAGAACCAAATTTATCCCTTAGCTATATCTCCATCTTTATTGCAAACTGATGAGATTGGTAGGTTGTGCTTAAGCTCTAGTTCTCCTTGATTAAAAAATTCTAGTATAATCCTACGTGATCATATCTTATGCAAGTCTACACTTTTTGTTCCGTGGCCTACATCTGCACTCTTCAAGCACATGGAAAGAATATAAATTCTCTTTTCTTCATCTGAAAAGTTTTCATCAGCAACTACGTTTTTTTCAAAATTTTTCATTATAACGAAATGCTTTTACAGATCAGTATCAAGCACTAGACGGATGATGATTTTTCTAAACAGTCTGAATTAATTATCGTTCAAAGACTCGAAGAATTTATGCTCTTTCAGTATTTCGAAAGTTTTAGAGATATGCATATTTTCAAGAACTGACTGATCATTATAAATTAGAGCAAGCTAGTCTTGAACTCCTATTAGAAAGGAATTATTGACACCTTTATGACCTATGTCGTGAACCATAGCTGCGAATATTAGGGTAAAGATTTCCAACTCTTAGAACTCTTCAAATTTATAAAGACACTTTTCAACCATGTAAAGGACAGAGTTAGTAACATCAGCTGCATGAGTAGCATTATGGTACGAGTTTTCTTTAATATAAGAGTCATTTATCTTCTGCAGAATATTCTGGAAATTGCTTTGCTTTATCTTGAAGTCTTCATAATACGATTTTTTCTTGAAGATGAAATTGACCAAAATAACTATTGAGTTCTTTTTAGTGATTTTTTCAAGCAGGATTGTGTTAAAATTCCAGGAGCCTACTTCTTATAGGATCTTTTAAACCTCGACTAATGTTTCTTCAGATATGATAGATATAATTTTATTGCGTAAATTTTTCTGAGATCTAGGAATAATGGGAGTTTTAACCTCAGGAACTGCTTAAATAATATTTTCCTCCCATAAATTTTTAGTTGGTATTCTCAGTTTCTTAAGAAGGATTTTATTCCTTTTCTGTTCTCTTACCGAGTTTTACATTATCTTGCTAAGTATTATCTGCAGATCTTCTTCAGTCAATATTTCTTACATTTTAAGACATTTCCTCCTAACTTGATTTCTTTGCTTTACATCTTGTGGATATGATGGATTGTTGAAATTAATAGTTTCCACTGTTTAGAAATTTTCTTAGCCTTGAAAAGTCAGAGGCCCTTATAAGCTATCACTACTTGACAAGCTATCTTTTCTAGTATTATTATTATCCTGAGAATATAGGAAGTTACTCTTGTTATCTATAGCATCAGTTGTAGGTACTGTCTCTATATCATTTATAATATGCTGCTAATTAGATAGCTTCTTCAGCTTTCCATACACGTTAATTAGCTTCTTATTCCTAATAGTTGCTTCTATATCCAACTATGTATTAGCTTCTACAAAAAGCTCCTAATTCTCGCTTTTTTGCTTAATTTTATTTATATGATCCATTTAAGTTAGCTGGTATTGCTAGAAGTTTCACTGACAGATAAAGGTACTAGTAACTACTTAAATGACAAAAAGCTTTGGATCGTTTTTAACTACCAAAAAAAGTAACACTCAGGTACATAGAAAAAACTCACAGATATAAGGCTTCATTCTATGGAATAGCACAAATATCATAAACAAGTAAGGCTCATGGCTGCTATCCTCTACTAAGAAACTCGTTAAAGTAAGCACCATAAGAACTTCTTAAGGGCTTTTAGATCTAAGATAGAAGAGAAAGGTAGTAACAAGGCGTAGAGTTTTAATCTCAAGTGAGCTTTCAGTTAGATAAAGGAGTATAGGCCAATATATTCAGCTCCTCATATTTTATTAAAAAGTATCATAACTATAAAGCTTAAAATTAATGGAGAAATTTGGTTTAAACTACAGATTAAAATCTTTATTTTCAGAATTCATTACCAAGACTCAGTGAAGGCTAATAACAATTTATAAACTTTCATTATTCAAAAAATCCACCAAAGAAAAATACTACCAGGGATTAACTTTAGTTCCAAGGGTAATATAAAAGAGATAGAATAAAGAAAGGATTGAATGGGTAATTACTATACATACCATACTTAATAACCCAGAGTAAATAAAAAAGCTAAGAGTTAAGCATTTATATACCTTTAATCTATTCTAGTTTACATTAATAGAATAACTCAATAGCCGTATAAAGTTAAAAAAGGAAATAAAAATTATCCTTATAAATAGGAATTTAATATCGTCTTAGTTTCTAGCATTATAATAATCATAGTAGGTATTAACTGAGTAAGGGGATAAATTATGTAAAATGAGGTTAGTAATGTAATGAGTAAGTGATTAATGTAGCTTAATTTTAAGGAAATAATGCTAATTGGAAACTTATATTATGTCTATGAGATTATGCATGGGTTTCATACTGTTTTAGTTTAGTTATATTTTAGCTATTTAGAGGATTAACTATACAGAGATATTTAAAAGCATCCTATTATCTATCTTTGCTAGATAATATGGTAGCTTGTTAAATTTGGTAGAAATTAAGTAAAGAACTCTGTGAAGAAAAATTAGAAATGAAGAGATTTTAATAGAGGAGTATCAGTTTCTCAGTAGTCAGACTGTGAAATGTTTGTAATTGAATGAGCATTTTGAGGGGAGTTCTAGAAATCTATTAAAGAGGCTTATGAAAAATTTAATAGAAAAAAGTTAATTTTGCTTCTATTTAAAGTCTTGAAATATCTGGTTTAAATAATATTTTTAAGCTTTAAAATTTAACTTGAAAGCAATAATTAAGAGAGGCTTGATTATTTAGCCTTTTTTGGCAGATTTATAACAAGTAAGATAAAATTTTCAATTCAAAATCTAGAATAAATTATGCTTAAGGAGTCCATTATCGAAAAGGTAAAAGGTGCTTACAGCTTTGCATACTCTTATAACTGTATAAGTAAAAACACTCGCAACAGATAAGCAGCTTAAGCTATTAAAGCATTTCATTAGAATGAATGAATACTATATATAGTACATCATCTATCTCCTTGTTTTGTCTCCTTACTTATTCCCCATTTACTCTAATATCTACCCTATCTTGCTATACCAGTTATACCTCATTAAGGCTTCTTATCTTATAATTTATTTCTAAATATGTTCTTTAATTTCCTTTCACGTCTTTAGGATTAACTTCCTCTATTAAGCCTAAAATAATTATTAGTTGTTAGATTATAAAAATAAGCCTCTGTGCAAGTGATTAAGAAAATATATATAAAAGTCACGCTATAAGGTTTATTAAAAGAAGGGAGAATAGATATTTATATAATTGAGCATATCTAAAGCTATGAGATGAGATATGGTCATTCATCATTGCTAATTAGATTAGGTTTGAAAATTGTGAGGCTCATTAGCTAATTTTTGTACCAAGAGACTTATTAACGTTTAAAATTGTTTTCAAGTCACCAGAAAGAGTCTAAATGAAGGGTATATGAACTTAAGATTCTCAATAAGGATTATGATTATTAGCTGGCCTTACCATAAAAGGCATTTTCTGGGTCTTTCAACTTAAATTCTGCGTGATGCTTATGATATAATACTAGAAATCCAGAATTAGAGTTTGGTAACTATTTAATCAACTATTTAATTTTCAAGTAACTGAGGAAAAATAATTTTAGGTACAAAGCTTTGAGAGGCTTAAGGGTTTAGATATAAGAGTATTCAAAGAACGAAAAAAGATCTAAATAGCAATTTCCTTAAAGTTATACCCTTAGAGCTATTATTATTGGGTCGTTTGAATATTACCCAAAGTTATATAATTTCTAACCTATAATGTATTAATCTTAGAGTTAATAAACTGAAAATGAGTAAGCAGATTTGAAGCCTAAAAAGCGGAATAAAGTCATGCTGATAAATTGAAGTTCCATTAACTTAGAAGATAATAACTAGAAAATAGTGCTGAGTAGCATCGTATTAAGGCTTATAAAAGTCTAATAATATCCAGAAGTAAAGGAACTTATAGCTTACTAAAGCAGAGCTAGATATGAATATAGTTTAGATAAAAGGCTCGTATGATTAATATGATTATCCTTAAGTGAAAGCTATACTAATTATATAGCTTTCTTTATAGACTAGGCCACTCTAAAGGAATTTTCTTTGCATAACATATTTTCTCTAAGTATATAACGTCTGCTTATCTATGAGTCAATAGATCATATATCTTTTATATTTTATCACCACATAATAGTAGTATTCTAGTTAGTCAGAAACTATAAAGAAGTTTAATAATTATATGGTTTCATAAGATTTACTTATGACTATGCAATAGAATAAAGATCAGAGATACGAAGCTTTATATAATTAAATTGTACTAGCAGCTTGAAATTACTAGAACTGGATAAAATAGAAAGCTAGTGCTTGTATATTAGTCTAATTTTATTCCTTTAATCTAAAAGAAAATATTATAATGGATTTAGAAACTTAGATGCTTACTTAATAAATAACCGCTAGTAAAGCTGCCGATATTCATTGGACTAGACTATGATTTGAACTTAGGATTTTACTGCTAAAAACGTCTTTAATTGTTCTTGTTCTTAAGCTGCTTGACTAGTTTCTTGGCTAAGGATTTTAAAGCTTTTATTTATTATTTTAGTAATGAAATTAGTACCACGATGATTGATAATTGAAGTCTTTCTAGAAGTCAAAATAATATTGATTCTGGTTTTATTTTTCAGGGGAAAATAAAATTTTGTAGATATAATATACGAAACGACAAGGACAGGGGATATAGCTAAATAAAAGCAAACTAAACTCTCTTTTTCTAACCATTCAGTTAACTATCTCACTCTTTATTCTACTTACTTCAATAGATTGGTAGCGATAAAAAGGGAATAAATTGATATGATATAAGTGAATTGTCTAGATAGGAAATATGAAAATAGAAAGTGCATGTTTAACTATTATCCCTGAGTGATTATATCACTATTAAGGAGATTAGGTAAAGTAAAGAGCTGCTTATCAAGACTGATTTTAGATAGACAATTATTTTGTAAGCAATAGGTCTGAATTTTTCAAGGGATAAGCAAGTTTAAAGATATTGGATAGAAAGAAGGAAGAAAATGATTTTATCATACCAAGCAAATGAAACTCAATTTGGCTGAAAAAGCAGCGAAATCTAATTATTATGTACACTATTATAAAATTAAAGCAAACCTCTCTATAAAAGAATTTCTACTCTATTTAATAAATACACTAACAGTGAGAATATGTAAACGCAGTGTAGGTATAAAATATCCTAATTAAGTTGCTTAAGGAGAAGAAATTTGGATGAATAGATCAATAAATTACTAGCTTAGTCTAAGTTTCTAGATTCTTGCTACTGTTCTCCATTCTTGGATTATGAATGATATTTCTTTTAACTATTCAGCTCAAAAAATAGATTTGCTTTGTATCTATTTACCGCTCTTCTTTTATCAAACTTAATGCCCATATTAGATGCATAACATTCACATTTAGCCATTATAAGCAAATTTTCCTAAAAAAAGCTTCAAGCAATAATAATTAATTATTATCTCCAGCCTTAAATTGAGTTTCTGAGTCATTAATTGAGGAACTTTTTCTGGAGAAAGTCTTAGATTTCTTTTAACCTTAGAATGGTATAAAATGGTAGGAAAATACTCTGTTTTGTTTACCTAAGTTAACCTAAATAAAGAGCTATCCCACTACCTTTGTATCTGTATTTTTACTATTTTCACTCTAGAGTTCTCCTAAATACCCCTCTTAGTTACCCACTTTTATCTTCCTTTACTCTGAAATTGAATTTATTTTTCCCTCTTTCCTTAGAAAAACCTAACAATCGCATTGGAGAAACTATAGCTAAGTAGTATATACAGAGATAAGAAAAAAAGTAAATTATAAGTGAATTAACTATGACTGATTGGTGGTAAAAGGGTAAAACTCTTTGTTTATAAGAATTAATTGAAATAGACACCTAAAAATAAAAAGCTAGCAAGTCTATTTAAGTCTTAAATCCTTAGATAATCCTAATATATTAGCAAATTGGTCAAATGTAATCAATCTATGATTTAAGAGTTTTAATTATGTCTCTTAATAGTCATACTTAGTATCCTTAATACCTACTTTTCTTTAATATAACTATATTTAAAAACTTAGGAATATATTAAGAACACGAAATAGCGAGTAAATATTGGCCTTAGAAGAAAAGGGAATTTAATAAAAGGGTTCGTGACTGATGTCATCTTTGATATAAAGCATACTACTAGAATACATTGGATACGTTTTAAATAAAGGGATAATGGCATTGGCTAGTTTACTCTTAATACTACCTAACTATAGCCAGATTAAAGAATAGGATTCTATATCTTAATAAAAATATGGCTAGTTTTATATTGAACTCAAGAGAAATAGATTTACTTTTATTAAAGTATGGAAACAATTCTCATAGCAATGGTCATGCTTTATGTATGAACTATGGTATTTGCCTTTGTTTGTCAAGCGATTCAGTTATTTTATTAGTTCAAAAGGGAAAATATAAGTGACTGCTTGTAAAAAAGCCTTTAGATGAACTTATTAATCATAGCATACTAAGAAAATTTGGGTTCCATATTCTTAAACTGGATTTCAACCTTCTAGCAGAAATCAAAATACCCAGCAATTTAGATAAAAAAGCAATTATGACTATTTTGTGTGCTTATACTAATAGAACGACTAAACTTAAGCTCCAAATTCAGTGAGTTCGTTAACATAATCTAGAACACATTTTTAATGAAATGGATAACCAAAATAAGCATTTCCCCATATTATACTTAGAACATCTAATATCTCTTCACTTATATGCTAAAGATAAATCAGCAAGTATACCTCTACCTCTATTTAGACAAGGCTATAATTCTAGGTAACTTTAATCCAAAGCAGATTTTAGGGTTTAGCGTAGAAACTTTTTATACAAGAGCTAGTTAAAGTTCTAACTGAGTCATATAAGTCAGGAAGTAAATTGCTTATATTGGATATACTAAGGTTAATATTTAAGGACCTTTTGATATAGATTTATAATTCTATTTCTCTATAGAGATTAAAAGAAACCATACCAGTCTAGATTAAGGAAGATATTAACTAGCCAACAGAATTTAAAGCTTCAAGACTTCCTTTTGAGATTTGACTAATTGGTATCAATTAACTAAATAAATAAGCCAATTAACTAGAAGATTAGGAATCAGTTGAGTATCTATAATTTAGTTCTCATTATAAAGACTTTGCAATCACTCGCTCTCTTTATTCTCTTTATTTTGAAGACTCATACTTCTCTTTTTTATCTTAGCCATAACATTAAAAATTCTTGGTATAATAAGAATTTCTTATATCATATTATCTCAACTCAACCTTCTGAGGTAAGTTTAAATAGAACTATTTAATATATTTCAGAATTCTTTTCTTTGCTTGATAGTATAAAACTGACTTTTGAATAAATCAAGTATTTTTAAACCAGTCTAACTTGTTTTTCTTCTAAGGATAGTTTTGATATTACTAGTGGAGGCTTTTGATCTATTCCATATAGCAGAAAGCAAATTTTCTTAAGCTATTAGCTTTAGTTATTTAAGCTTCATCTAGGTTACTCTATCCAAAGTCTTATAGACTTTACTCTCCTCTCTTTAGCTTGCTCATAATAGGTTTAGAAGGTAGATTATCAGTTGGACTATAAAACTAAATAATGTTTTATTAAAAGGAATTAACTCCTTTCTGATTGTCTGTTGCTATAATAGTTCAATAATTATCCACTAATCTAAAATTAGAAGGGTTTTATATATCATAATAGCAAGCTAAATTTCAACAGCCTGGTTTACTATCCTAATAGCCATAATAGAAGACTTTATCCCTAGTACACATTATAGTTTAGGTTAATGCTTTAAGGTGTAACTTAATAGCAGTTGAAGGACTTAAAATAAGAAGCTTAATAAGCGTTTATCAATGATATAGGTAAAGGAATATAAGTTGCTATTCAACTCTAGGAGTAAAACTTAAATAGCCAAACTTAGTTTATACACTCAGCATAATCTTCATAGGATTGAACATCATAGATCTTTAGGACTTTTGTTAAAGACTAAGATGAAACCAAAAAATTTCAAAGTTAAAAGTAACTCTAAGTTGAGGAAAATAAGCGGCTATAGAATTATTATTCCATATTCTGACTTTATCAAATGGTAATCAAGGGATTTTATCATGAACTTAGTAAGCTGCTAAACATAAAGAAGATAAAAATAAAAGACTTAATATCATATGATTAAAGCTTAATTCTTATACTCATTCGAAAACCTAAGTTATTGCTTACAATTGTTTTAGTTAATTAGATTGAAAAATAGGTTTTGAAATTTACATAGTCAAACCATTAAGATAAAAAATATGTAGTTTTAGAAGATTTGAATACATTTATTTTTAAGTTTATGCTTTTGTTTAAATTAGCCTCATCATTTTTTATTAGCTCTCCACTAATTCATCTAGTCTAATAGTTGCTCAGTCGTTACCTTATTTAAAATTTTCATTTCTAGTGGCTTCTTACATTGGAAACATGCTAGATCTTATTCTGAAAATTTGGATTAGTTTAAATTTTCGTTTATAAAGTCATAGAGACAATACTAACAGAAATTTGCTTAATAGCAATCTACTTTGTAGCAAATTTTTTAATGCTTATCTTGATTGCATTTTTAGCACTTGATATTTCCTTCTTGTGGATATTAATCAGCATATGCTTGATTACTTATCATAATATCCTGATAAGCGTTTCTATTGCAAACCAAGCAGTCTATATTAAAAACTTACATCCATCAAACATTTTATTCAAGAAGCACTCTTTGCATTTATTTAAATTGCACTAGCAATGAGTTGGAAAAAAATCCTTTTCTATTTTATTTGAAAAGCAGCTTTGACAATTTAGCCAAGGTCCGTCTACTTTCTCTTAATTATATCTCCATTCATATTTAGACCCTTTTGGTGGATCACATAGAGATCCTTTTAGCTTACAAGCTTCGCATTCTTCTTTGAAAGTTAAACCACTTGGATTTGAATTGTAGTACCTGCAATCTATACGATGGTAGAAGTTTGAATGTACCATAGTTGGTTATCTAAGGACTGAATAACAGAACTATCATTCTTTTTTGCACTCATAGCAAGTTACATGTTCACAACCTTCGTCTTTGGTCAACCACTTTAAACAATTTGGACATTTTCTAACATCCATTCCATTTTACTGAGCTTACTATAAAGCTTCATCTAAATCACAGTCATCTTAATGAGGAACTTTTAGGCAAGTTCGACAAAATTAGTACTAGCATTTTTGACAAGTAACATACTTTATATTTTCTTCGACTATAACCTTATAATCACACTTTTCAGGATTAGGGCAACTTATTAAGTTTTTGATATGCTTACTCATTCTTCATTCTATTAACTTTTTTATATCATTCTCTTCTAAATGACTTTATAGGATATTGAAGTCTGTTTAATTCTTGTTTCATGGATGTTATTCTATAGGATTCTAGCATTTTTCGTTTGGACATACAATATCTTGCTCATCAAACTTGCCTTAATTTATTAAGCTTTTTAATCAATACCTTAAACATTATTCACAAACTTTGCAATCGCAATTTAAAGTAACACAATTTTTGAAATTTTCAAATTCAGTGTAACATACTAGACAGCTAATTTTAGGTCCTTCTATTTCAATTCCAATACTTTTTAGATATTCCTTATCAAAAGGCTTATTACAAAGCCAACAGTTATAGTTTTTAGCTTATACTCTTTTATAAGTACAATTATTGCATGAATAACTTTTGCAGCAGGATAGAATAGTAATAGTTGAGTCTTCGAAAAATGATTTACTGCATTTTTTACATTTTATAAGCATGGTTGTGATTTAATGTATATCCTTTGGATCGATTATTTTCTAACAGTCCTAAATTAAGCATTTGTATGAACTTTTATTTAAGCTTTAGTTGATTTTATCTTCTATACATTATGGATGGAATTTATGTGACCAGTTCTACATTTCCACTGTTTACTCTTATGACATCTTGAACAATTGCTTACAATTGGGAAACTAGCAGCAAAGCTATTTCTTATTGAAATCTAGTTTACCTTTTTGCTCTAGTTTAGTTTAGCACTTACTACAAAAGCCTGGATAATGAACTTACATGATTAGGTATTGAAGTCAATTTTAACGCAGTTGGTACAAATTTTATGACGCTTCAAAGGAGATTTCTCAATAGTTAGTTTGGTATTACTGCACTATAAGCACTTAAAATCAACTGCTCTTTCTTCTTAAATATTTCAAGCTAACTCATATTCTTTATCTCCTATCACTTCTCTTACCTTTTACTAGTTTAAGACTTGTTTTTGCTAAAACTAATCGCATTTTGGGCATACGACATCAGGTCGAACTATCTAGTAATTAGTCCGTCTTATGACTTCTTAAATAAGACATGATTTATGGAAAGAATGGTTGCAGTTAAGAAGTACTTTGCTTTGCTACTATTAGTTGCATGCGTTACACTCAAAGTTATCATATGAGGTAAGCTATATTTCATAAGGGAATAAAGTATTCTAAGCTTGTCCAAACTAAATACTGCATAGCTAGTGAAGCTACTAGGATTATAAACTCTCTTGTAGTGGTAGTTTTAGATTTTAAGTAGCTACTAGCTGCTAGTTCTAAATATGAAGCTGCTATAATCTTTGGTTAAACTACTATTCAGCAATTCTAAATTGAGGATTTAGCTATTTATCCTATACTTGAACATTGAACTAAAGTTACCTACTAATCTAGATTTACTTAACTAAGCTAGAGAAAGATTCAATACATACTTCCTAATCTAAGTGAAAGTAGTTCTATTAGCTAATTTTGATTTCTTATTAAAATGTTTGTAGTCTGGTTAGATTACTTAGTATAGATTGGAAAACCCACTAATTGAGGCCATAATTCTTAAGGCTAACTCTAGATAACTTTAATCTAAGGAGTTAAGGCTCAGATTTTAGATAGATTTCCTTATGAGTTAGCCCATCTATCTTAATCTGCTCTTTGGTATAAAGAATATGAAATTGCCTAGAAGGAACAGCTTTATTCTTCTTTTTGTGGTTATTAAGGTTAACCCCACTGCTTAAGTTATCTTCCAGAACTATTTGAATTTGAAGCTTTTCATTAAGAGCTTCTATAAAAGAACCGATGCAAAAAGTCAATCAGTTAATCAGTATAGAGCTAATTGCAAACTGCTTCTTGAGGCATTTGCTTAACTTTTATTAGGTAATCTGCTATTCAAAACTTTAAAGCATTACTAACTGAATCTTTGATGTTAAGGATTTACTAAATTAAAGCTTCACTTTCCAATAAGCTTTTCCTAGGGTTTACAAAGAGGTTCGCTGTTTTTTCTAACTCCTCGAAGTATTAAAAATTTGCTTGCTTTGATATGTAGATATCACTAAGCAATCTTTAAATTTCACTTTAAGGAGTAGTCACTCTAAGAAGATGCTAGAGATAAGCGATTCCAACAGCATTATAGAAAGAATTCTACTAAGGAAGAAACAGAACCATACTATAGTTCAAGTTTTGTCCATCAAGTAACTGTTCTAAGACGCATATTATTTGATCCATTTCTTAAGATTTCATCTGATGGATTTCCATTAATTAAAGTTAAGCCCTGATTGGTTCATTTTATAAAGTTTATTGCCCAAAAGCTTTAAATATGGGTAATTAAAAAACTAAGAAAGAAGCTTTAAACTAGTTATTTATGATACGATTATATCATTATTTTCAAGTATCTACCCCTTTGTCATCCATCAAAGCATCTTCTTACTATTCTCTTATTGCTGTTATTAAATACCTTCTTCTAAAGCATCTTTAGTCTATCATTTCCTTAGAATGACAAAAAGCTTTTATTTATTAGTGATGATGCTCTACAGAACAAAAGGGATTCCTTTTGAATTTGATAGACTAAATTTTATGAAGATGTAGCAAGTTCGTAGTTTAAGCGAAGGAAATGTACTTGATATGCATTTTAGGTATAAAACTAGGAAAGTATAAGGCATTAATAAGCTACTAGGACAGGGAAAGAGTAAAAAGGCTTATTGTAAAAGTTAAGAGTATTAGTAAAAGAAAGATCAGGAGTAATTTTAATTTTGGGAAAAGAGTGATTTTAAAGAAAGTATCTGAAGCTAAAAATAAGTACTAACTCCATAAAATAAGTTTGCTATTTATAAGTCTTAACTCTTCGTTATTGCATATCTATCTTTTATAAAGCTCCTTAGGATTAATCCTTTCTACTATCTTCTAATGAAATAGCCTCAACATAACTAGAAAATTAAGTGAATTAAAACTAAAAAACAGAAGCATTATAGAGTTGAACTATATGATAAAGGTAAGCAAATAGCAATCACTCTATTTATACTTAAGCATCAAATTAAATATTTACCTACTTCCTTTAAGTTCCACTTTAACCATAAAAGTTTCTAATAAAATTTGAATAATTTGATCATATTAAAGAGATAAGCTGACTTGAAGAATTATGATATAAAAATGTCTTTATTTGTATAAATAACCTTAATTTAAAATCGCTTTCATATTTATAATAAAACATTTGATTATTTGGTGTATTCTTTTATTTGGTTTATCAAAATCTAACTAGAAAGTAATAAAATTATGATGATATTTATTTTAATCTGTGACTTTGTATTTTATTTGCTTAATGACTAATAAGATGTTTTGTATAATCTTTTTTCGATAAGTTCTTTAATTGTCTAGAGAAGAGCATTTGCCTTTAGTTGTATAATCAGTAGCGTTTCTTATATTAATTCGAATATCTTATCTTCGATCTGTTTTAAAGAAATTTAACTGCTGTTTGACTATTAAGTTTAGTCATAAAAGCTTCTATTTAAAAATGTAGGAAGAAAGTCAATTAGACTACCTAAATTTATTTTACTGATCCTCACTTAAATTTCAGATTCTCAAAGACTTGGTGTGATATAGATTGACTCATCCTTTTACAAATAAGTTAGCGATAATAAAATTAAAATTTTGCCTAATGATTAATAGATAGTAGTTTCGTTCTTATATATTAAGCATCTCTATAAACTATTTCTATTCCTTTAATAATAAATTACTTTAAAAGCTTATCAATAGTTTATATTTAGAGTGGCTCATTGATACTAACTCTTTTATCTTTCTTGTATTCACAACTGAAATCTGAGTTATTCAATCATTTAATGAAAGTTTAGTTATCTAGGTTCTTGATATTCTTAGATAGCTTTAACTTTATATTCTAGTAAGCTAGAATTGAATAGGTAGGTTATTTTATTAATGCGTAATATCTAAAAGCTTAACTATTAGTTATATCTTCTTACTAACTGATTTTATACTTAGACTATGATACTAATATGATGCTCTTAACTCAAATACACTCTACCATACTTTATAAGGATAAACTTTTATATTAAGGATTGATATTCTAAAGATACTTTCTCTGTCAATTATTTATAATATTAAGCTCAACAGTTTGACTAAATAAGTATAAAGCTATACTCCTATCTGGGCAAGTTACTTATTAATTAGCCAGTTATTTTCATTTCCTTTCCAAGTAATTGTAGTTACTAGCAAAGTGCTATTCTATTCACTTATTACTCCATTCATTGATTTTAACTGCTTTCTTAGCCATTAAGCTTATAGTTCCTGAATTATTTCTAGTTATTAGATACGAAAGCTTTGGTAATAGACTCTAAATACTTAAAGTAATTGAAAATATAAAACAGAAATAGTCATTTAAAGGCTTTTCTTTATACAGCTTTACAATCCTAATACTTTGTATGATCTTCTTATAAAAATACTACTTATATCGCTGCTTTTTATACTCTCCTTTACCAAATTTTAAAACCAAGAGATTGGATCTAAACAAATGATACTAGATCGTAATGTAAATTTGGATTCTTTACGAATGAAGAATGGCTAGAATTATTTAAAGCTAATGCTTCTTTGTTCTCTTAATGAAATAATACTTCTACTCTTTTTATTTATACAGCTAACTTAGCTAAATTAGTTACTCATACTTAAGATAAGAAGATATTAATGACTAGTATATATTGACATTTGCTATGTACACTCTTTCTTTATATTAGGACTGCTTATTAGCTTATTTCTACCTCTTTGATGGTAACTAATTAGAAGCAAAAACTTGATAACTCCCTTTTTAAGTATGAAATGCTATTATATGAGCATAGTCTTTATTTGGTCCCATTGGTTAGATCTTAGCTTATTAATAGTAATCCTAAATAGCTTGATATATCTGCTTTTACCCTCTATCAAGCTTATTCTTAGGGCTTCTGATAAATCTATTTGATTCTATCGATCTTAAGTTATTACCCCTTAACTTAGAATTAGTTAACAGCTTTTTTAGATAGTAGCAAACTGGAAAGCACTCTAATTACTTTAGTTTATAAGGATATTAGAAGAGCTAATCCTTATAGCAGTATATGAAAAGCTATAAATCTACCTTTATTCTAAAATATTAAGACTTAGAGCTAAAGGAAAACAAAAAGGCTAGTAAGATAGCGTTTATTATCTGATTCTGATATAAAGCTATTTTCATTCTAAAGCAACTAAAATCACACTTACTTTAAGTTAGACTATCAGAATCTTTGTACTTTGATACTCATTTCAAGACAGTAAGACACTCTAAAAAAGTAAGATAAATGATTAATAAAAGAAAGGAAAAGCATCTAAAAGCTAGCTTTACTTTACCTATATTAAATTAGCTTACACTAGTAACTTAAGAAAGCAAAAGAGTTAATCCTTTACTATCTAACTCTAAATAAATAAAAAAGACTAATAGTTAAGCTAAACTAAGCAAGTAAGGTATCTTATATCTAATAGATATGTGTTAATTTATAATTACCTAGCTAAATAAAAAGCAGCTATATAGAGGATAATATCTATATTAATATACATAGAGCATTTATAAAATTTTAGGTCTTTATCAGGTTGTTTCTCTAAACAAAAGTTACTTTAAAAGAAGAAAAGCAACTTATATAAAAAATAAGCTTGTACTTGTATATAATTTCAATTAGATCAGCTATAAGAAATTAAACTAAAAACTATGTAATAAGAGTGAGTTCGAAATAGTCTGTTTTATTCAGCTTCAAAAAATTAGACTCAGCGTTATAACTTTAATAGATATATAAGATCCTAAATTTGCGATTTAGATAATAGATTTAAAATGGAAATAGGTTAACTGGCTAGAATCGGAGCTTGGGGTATTATAAAGAATTTGGCTACTAATATTAAAGAATCAAAGCTATACAATAGGATTTAATATGCTAACACTACGCTTATTGTGTTATACTAGCTTTTTACTCTTTAGCTCTTACTTATATGAGTATAATTAAAATGCACTATCAATTATCCTTATACAAGTTAGATCTAATCAATAATAAGTATAATATATGAGTATAACTTAACTAGCCTAACTAGCAAAATTGGCTGCTTAATTGATAAAAGTAAATCATAGGAAGGGAAATGTAATTTTACCCTTTATCTTTCACTTTTTTAAGCTGTATTTTGAACAAATTTCTGAGATAGGAAGATTAAAAGACTAAGCCTGAAAGCTATTGTCTTGCTATATAATAGACTCATAAAGCAATTTTATTAAGCCTCTTATTAATGACAGCAATGAGTATTACTAAAGTATACTCAGCTACTCAATTCCTGCATACCAAGAAACCTAGAATATTTCAAGAAAATTCATTTACAGGATTTTTTAGTCTAACATGAAGATCTCATAAAGAAAAGTATTAATGAACCCTAAAATAAACGTTTAAGCTTGTAAAAGTTTACAGTTTTTGAATTAAACGATCGTGTTTAAAAGGAATTTTCAAGGGCATTAGAAGATTAATTATTGAATTAGCCTTTAATCTACGTAAGGAAACGTTTAATTAAACTAAAGGATTTACTTTAATGATAAACGCAACTTATAATTATAATGGGTGCTTGCTGTTCTGACTAACTATGTGGAGCTTTGACATCTGAAGGTGAAACTGCTAAAAAGGAAAAACCTAGGAAGAGAAAGTAAAGAGAGGTTGTAATTAACAGAATCGCTTTAATTTAAAAAGCAGCACCTAAATTAGAGTTAGCCAAAAATAGTTTACTTGCGAATCGTAAGGAAGTTGCAATAACTAGAAGTATTAGCAATATTTCTACAGAAGATAGTCCTGACAGTAATTAAAAATGCTTCAAGTAACAACCATAAAAGAATTATGAAAGGTGCAGAAGTTTAGGTCCTTTAGCTTTTTAAAGTGATGTTAGGCAGATGAATAATCTCAATGATTACTAATAAGCAAAAAAAAGGTAAATAAGAGAAGAAAGTAGAGCCAATAGAAATAAGCATTGTAACAATAAGGATTGAATCTAAAAACAGAATACTTATATATATTTATTCTCTACAGTCAGATATTATGTTTATACATTTAAGCAACCAAAATTAATTTTAGAAGAAATTCATAAAAAGCATCAAAGCTGCTTGTTTTCTTAAATGTTCTTAAACCTTTTAACTCTTCTAAAAGAAATAAGTTATATACATAAGAGCTTATTTCTTTAAGGATAATAAAGCATATTAAAATATAGCTACTAACTAAATAAATAAGATGAAAGTTAACTCACTCAAAAGTTACTCGTCGCCTTAAGCAAAATATTTTAGTAATTAAAATATAAATTTTGATGAAGTATCTCGAAACTTCATGTATACGAAATTCATATCTAGATAATCATAATTGCAAGCCACTAAAAATGCTATTTTACTTTCTAAAGATTTATACTTATTATTAGAAGCAACGAAGTTAGGTTAACGATATAGTTATGGGATCGAAATGTCCTAAAATACTTGTGAAGTATCTTCTTATACTATTAATATTAAAATATCCATCATTTTGCTAGAACTTTTATCTTTACTTTCCGTTATTAGACCAATAAAATAACTAGATCACGTAATTAAAGGTATAAAGCTATTATGGTACTAAAATTACTATAATTATACCGAGAGAGTTAATATCTACAATATGTCTAAGAAATATCTATTTTGATGTTCTTTTATGATCCCTTTATACTTTGATGTAATAAATCCCTATAAATTAATCCCTTTAATTTAGTATCTTATTGAATTATAAGATTGGAACTGAAGAACTTGATTTAAATTAGATTAAGCAGGATTAAATTAAGTATCTCATCCTGTTGCTAGTTTTGTATTAGCTAGAGGGAGTAAAATAGTAAATGTAAAGTTGAAAGGGTTTCTTTTGATTTAAACTAAAGATTTGGATGAAAGCGGTTTCTATCAACTTTGTGATATCAAGATGAAGCTAATTAATAGGAGCTTTTTGCTATTTTATAAGTCTAAAATATAACAAAATGCACTATCCGGGAATCGAACACCGGGTCAACTGCGTGAAAGGCAGCTATCTTAACCACTAGACTAATAGCGCCTGATTTCTTTTTCTTCAATGTTATTTATAATGTTTTAAATTTCTTGCAGCTTTATCTCTAAAATAATACCTTTTAAAACAAAAGGAGTAGAGTTGTAATATTACTTGAAATGGTTTTGAACAATGAGTTATATCAAGCATTCCAATATACCTATTTAACTTATACAGTCACTTGAAATATCAACTTCAGGATACTATATCTGACAAGCTTAATCATTAATGTATAACTTCGTTATAAGATTAAAAAAAGTGCTCCATCATACAAGAGCCTACATTTAAACGATGTATGCAAAATAAAAAAATAAGCATCTTAAACTATTTCCTAAGGATATACTTAATGATAACCCATAAGTTCTATATTGCTTAATGATTACTATTGATAGCTTTATTCATTTATCATTGAGACATAGCAAATCCATTTTATTATAATAAGCTCATTATTACATTTTTTCAATTAGGCTTTAGTTTAGTATCATTTAACTAGAATACTTTCCTTACACATATTTAGAAGTATAAGTAAATAGTTCTGGGATGGGGGTGAATTAAGCATAGTAGTATATAAGTTAATATCATTCTAACTCTTTAAGTAGGAGTGTAATAGAGTTGGTTTATTGATATTCTAAAAAAATAGATTAAAAGTAGTTTTTATTTCATTATTTTTCGTGGATTTTTTTGCTTTTTATTATAGAACTTTTATTCATAATTACTCCGGCTACTGCAATGAAAACGCAACATCCTGAAAAAATTAGAATAGCATATAGAACGTACCATATTGCATTTTCTTGAAAGTCTCTCCATCACATTTCGTTTAAAATTATTTGCTCAGCGTTTTTAAAAGTAGCAATATCTGGTGCTTTTGATAGGCATTTCAGATTTTCATAATCCTCTTTTATGCCTGCTCATATATGCCCATAAGTCACTAGTAAATAAACTTCACATACTTCTATTTCGTTTACTTGCTCAAAGCACATTTTTTAGAATAGCACCTACATTGGATAGTCATATTTAGACGTAGTACATCTCTTCTATCCTTTTGAACTAGGAACTTCTTAACACTATTCTGACTAGCAATCCTGATTCTCTATACATTCTTACCAATTTCCTTTTCCATATTGAGAATGGGATTTAAACTATTCCTCAAGGAAACTCTCATAAGAACATCCGACTCAGCCCATTCCCTTTTTTTAACTGATCCAGCATGATTCACATATTTAGTCTTGAAACTACTTCACATTAGGACAGTACGTAGCTAAATATTATCCTTCCTCTTCCTATTTAAAACTCAAAGCTTCTCTATCATTTAGCAATCGTTCCTTACAAGATATTTTCCCTTCTTATATCTTTGATTGATATTAGTGCACATCACAAAAATATTCTTTTTAACCGACATAATTAGCACTCATCTGACTACAATGGTCTCAAACATAAATAGCATTATTAGTAAAGTTCAAGCAATAGCCTTCAGCTACTCTTTCTTAATCACATATTCAAACCTTCTATGCCTATATTGACTGATAGAAAATAGCTAGATAAATGACTTTAATTTAAAGCCCTATTAACTACATTTATATCCCTATAAGTCTAATATAGTGCTATTATAACCAATTATACTTCATTATGTGTCTACCTTATCAAACTCCTCTAATTTAGTTCCCTATTATAAGCTTTGGCTTATGTTAAGGCATTCCTTTCCAAACTTAAATTAACTGCTTATAAAAATGCGTTAAATAGCCTTTGTAAAGGAGTTATCAGAGACCAACCTCAGATAAAGGATCTAGATATTAAAGGAATCCTTACTAGTTTAATCTGTTGAGATATATATCTAAATATAATTAGCTATCTTAAGCTTTATTTTGATGTTAAGTTTGGTTTATCAATGTCAGTAGAAATAGAATTAAGCTTGAGCTAATAAATCATTTCCATTCTTATATATTTAAAGCTATTGAACAGAAATGAAGCTTCACTATCTAATATCTTAAAGGAATCAAACCTTTAATAACTGCCTAGAGCTAACATTATTCATATCACTTAATGCTATGAATTAAGTATATTGGTACATTCTTTCATTATGAGTAAGGATATCTATATTATCAGCCATATCAGATACCTTAGATACTCATTTTTATCTTATATAACTAATATCTTCTCAAGCTACTCTGCTCTCTAATAGTTTACAAAGAAGGCTATAGAACTAAGTTAAGATAAGGATTGGATACTTTATATTAAGACCAAGATTGGCTGATAAAATGGTATACCGAAATCATTTTAAACAGTTAGGTTTTTACTTCTTAGACTCCATCCAATCTTTAAATCTCTTAAGTTTTTATAGTAATGAACTAAAAAAATTTCAAGTGGGTAAATAAAACTCTAAAGGAAAGAAATCGAAATAAATAACCTAATGTAGAATTAATTACCTCACTAACTAAGGATACTAATTAAAGCTTTAAAGGTATCTTATTACAAGTTAGATTTGAAGTTCATAGTAAATAAGCTAAATGTTGAAATATAAAGGCTCTATTGAAATAAAATGAAAAGGAAGACAATTGTAATCAGCTTTATGATCTTGGTAAGCTTATGAATATGCTTCCTGCTTTTTAGCAGTTTGTCTACATAGATATTTAGTAATAAGCAATCATAAATAAGTCTAGATATGCTTACTAAGGATGACAGTTAGAGTAAAAAAGTTTATCTGGGGTAGAAATAATTAGTCAAAGTTTTAGAAGATAAACATGAAAATGATCTAAACTATAGAGATGATAAAGACTATACAAGAAAGGTTAGAAATAACTAGTAGGTTCAAAATGAATTCTTCCTCAGTTATTTTAAAGAATCGAAATAGTATTACTCATCGTCTGAAAAGTAATTGAGAATTGCTTCTTACTATGCTTCTCTTGATTTTCCAGAAATTACTCTGCTTTTTTGACTTAAAAGAGATAAAATAGTAAATGTGATATAGACTTTAGTGAGTAATAATGTATATGGATGTGATAATCAAGTTTTTAACTGAGGATACTCAGTTTATTTGTAAGAAGATGAAATTAAAATGGAGTTTGGAAATGACTAGAAATGCTAGGTTATTCAAGCTACTAGTAGCTTTATTCCTGATTAATGAAACCATTTAGCTGTAGCTTTTACAGGTTTAGGTGCAAGTTATAGCAAAAATTAATAGGTTCAATTCTATGTCAATGGAAAGCTTGTCTACGAAAATTACAGAATTAGTCGCTTAATTTAAGGTAGATAGTCTCTAAGACTTGGAAGCTGAATAGTAAAAAAAGAGACAGTTAACAGAAATTTGAAAGAAACAGTTAGTTACCATTTCGTTGGATGGTTTGATGATTTCCTATTATTAGATAGAATTCTAAACCTTTAATAAATCCTAGATCTGGTATAAGGGAAGTAAATATAAGTCAATCAAGCTTTTTATGCTAATTTTGAAAACGAAGTAACAAAGACGTTTGACCTAGTTTCTCATGGAATTTTCTACTTTTATTCAGATAAATATGATAAGAAACTATAACAGATGGGATTTTCATTTAGATACGACAAAAATCCTTGAACAGTGAACTTAACAATAAATAGAGCTTATTCATTAAGATAGCATGAAAATTACTTCATAGAGAGGAAAAATGATGAAGGAATGGAGTTTTACAGTGTACATGATAAAGACACTTATAACGTCACTGATTTCTGGCTCTTCGATCCGACACCTTATTACAAAAGGCATAAAAAGGATTATATAAAAGTAGCTTCAAAGCTTAAAGATTTTTTTATCCCAATATGCATGATAACATACAAAAGAACAGACCTAATAGCATAGGTTCTAGAGTCTTTATTAAGTGTTAGAAAAATTAATAAGACATTGATTGTGATTTCATAGTAAGGCAATTCAAGTTAAATGACTGAGCTAATAGATAGTTATAAATAAGATCTGAATATTGTGCATTTATATTTCCCTGAATAGCCAGATCATCCCTTTATAAAGACTATTTACTAAAAATTCCTCTATGCATGAGTTCATAAAATCAACAGACACATGATTTATTTAATGAACTTTACGCTTGGGTATATGAAAGCTCCTGTAGTTCTTTATACAGAAGATGACATTTATTTCTCATAAGATGCCTATGAGCATATGCTTTATGCGAATAAGTTTTGAATTGAAAATCCATACTTAGGTAAAAGAATTTGCTACGTATCTATAGGTGGCCGTTTATATCCTAAATGCTAAAAACTGGAGCCTGATCCTAATAAAAAATGAAATTGATTTGGTTGGGGATCTCCAGCTGCTTCATATCTACTTCCTGATTATTCCTTTAAAACACTGGTGAGATAGTTTCAATGGTAAGATCATACACTATGAATGAATGACTTTTTCAAGATAACATATCATTAGCCCTTTCTTACTTCGTACGGATGATAAGTTTTTCACTTAGCTAATAATGCCTCAACTAGGTAATATTAAAATGCCTAGGGTTAAGTAGTGAGAAGGAAAAAAATACAACAACGGAAAACTTGAAAGTAAGAGAGTATAATGAATGCTCTGGTACCAAATTAGTTCCACAATATGTACTAGAATGAAAAGGAAAATGGAACGTATGAAGATTTAGTTCTTCCATTTGTTGTTTAAGATATGAGTAAATGTAAGAAAATTGCAAAAACAAAAGAAGAAGTTTTCAAGTGGATTGATGGGTATTTATTCAAAAGTACCAAAGACAAAATGAACAAATTTAAGATAAACTAAAACTCTTAATTCACAGAAATCGAATAAAAGGATTTTTTTCAATTATTCAAATAACGCTTAAAGCATGAAGATGAGTACTAAATCAACCAGCAGCATGATTTTATATTTATCAAATATGTAAAATATTAAAAAACTCTTTCGAGTTTAGTTAAACGGAAATGCATAAATTAAATAGTAAGAACCAAAACTTAGAAATTTAAAATAGACTGCTTAATCCCGAGTTGAAAGCAAGTCATTCTAAAATTAAACTAAATCACACACTTAAGCAACTTTTCTTCTACATTTTCTATCAGTGCTTGCTTCATAATGAAGAGATATATCAAGTAAATGGCAAAAATCTAATTCTATGTTTAAATTAGTCTCAATGAGAAATGGTATAATTATATCCTTATATTCTATGGATCACTCCATAATATAGTATATTGATATAAACCCTCTATAGAGATACTTTATCATCAATCTTTGAAAATTGTAACTTTCTTTAAGAGGTTCAAATCTAAATTCCTTTTAAGGCTACAAGATATATCATAATACCATGTTCAGTATTATACGCTTAGCCCCAAAATATCATCGTTATTGAGTACTATACATAAGAAAAAACACCAGAGGCATATAGGTGAATGGGAGATATTCAGATCCAATTTTTGTTCATTTAGTAGATTTAGATTTCAAGAAAAACTCTTTAAAACTAATTTCTAATACTATTTCTAAACATAGCTTATGGATGATTTATATGAAGGAAAAAAAGAAGAATAAATATGAAGATGCAAATGAGTAAATATAATGGACATAGAAATTAGATTTCAAATGGAAGAATGAGAATCAATGGTGTTTGGTAATTATATCTTACGTTTATTTTTTATCTGTATAGTGCCTTCGATATTTGTATGATTACTTACCTGCTACAAAATAAAAATGAGATTATAAAGAATAAACTTAAATTTAAGATGATAAATAAAATACACAACAATGAAGAGAATAAAAGAAAGATCAGAGATGAGCTTCCTAGAAATTCGGATGTTAAAAACGATTCATAAGAGATATAAAATCCAGAATATTACACAAAACATCTTAGGCAAGATAACTATAAAGATTTAGTCAACTTTACCATGTTTTTAAAAAATGATCCAAATTTGGAGAGAGTTTGAACATCCTTAAATACTTTTGATTTTAACTACTTTCATATTATTATATTAGCAAGTTTAACAAAAGATGATCTAGTTATTCTATACTACTAACTAAAATAACTAACTAATTAAACTCTGAAAATGGGGTAACTCAATCATATATACATTTAGCAATTTACACTACTATTTCTAGCATATGCACATAAAGGATATTTATAGTTTTGAAAGCTTGGATTATATTATATGAACATAGCATTTTGCTTAGAATACATTTATATATCACTAACTTAAATCAGTTCTCTTTCATTATTTTTTCCAAAGCTTTTAGTTAATCATTTATTAGTCATTCTAATACACTCATACAACTTACATTATGATCCCTTTCCTTAAAAACTACTTAAAACTCACTACTTTATAGAAACTAGCAGCACCAAAGTGAGTTTTTAGAAAAAAGCATCCTAGAAAGATTAAATCAGTATAGATGTTTCCAAAAGCAAGAGTAAAGGCTTTATTTAGTAAGCATATTATATGAGTACATTAGCAGATTGGTTGTATCTTCCAGAAGTACTTAAACTAATTGAATACAAGCACATTTATATCTTATGCTGAAATAGTCTCAGTTAAAGATAAAAAAGCAATAATGCTTAGCTTAAAAAGAATAGCTTAGGAAAAGGAAATGGTAAGTAGTTAAAGAAGCCTTTAAGCTATGATAATTAGATTAAGTGATCTGAAGCTTTATTTTCTAAAAGAGGTAAATGAAATAAGGAAACAAGTATTATGATATCTAAGTAAATAAGTAAATATTGATTTGCTAAATAGCTCTTGGAGGGTAATATAATTGAGTAAATATAAAGCTGGAACTGGAAAAGAATGCTAGCTAGAAAATCAGCGTCTATGTTTATAACTTTACTCAATTATTAAATTTTGGAATGTTAAAGAAAGAAAAATTAAAAATACAGAGAATGTAACTATTTTCACATAATATCGCTACTTTCAAAAAAGGCAGTTTAAAGGTTATTTATAAGGATAGAAGGCTGAAATAGACAGCGCTTATTTCATCTTCTATTGAAATTATTTTTAAAGTTAACTTCATTAGCAAATTTCTAAAATACAGCACCTAAATATTTGGATAAGAAGATTCTAATCTTTTCAGATAAATAGCCTCCAATACTCTTAAGGAAGTAACTATTTCTATTAGCTACTAGTGAAGGTAATTTCTCTTCTTGCTATTAATATAAAGATAAGTTTGGCTTCTATAGCTTATTCTGATCTTTAGCTTTTTTAATTAACAACTAGTTGAATATTAGCCAATTTATCAAGTTGTCTTCATCTCCTTTTTTAGCTTTTAAGTTATTTTCTTAACTTAAAAAATGTCGGTAGAAGTTAAAGACCGTTTTCGTATCAAATCAGAAGTTACTAGCAGAAATGGTAATTCATTAAGGGAGCAGTCAAAACCTGTAAATGCAGGAAGGTAGATTTTAATGAATAGCGGAAACAGGAAAAATCTGAATAGCCAAGCAGCGACTTACTCAAAGCAAAATTTGAAATCTCAATAGGCTTCTAGTAGTAATCTTGACATCTAGCAAGAAGAAAGTAAATAAGTGAAGCAGATTTCATAAACAATCATTGTTAATAACCCTGGAATGTATCAAACTGGAAAGATTAATATAACATAAGTTTAGCCTTTGTAGAGTTAGTAAGCAAGTGGCTTATTAGGATCTAGTCAATATTTTGCTAATCCTTACTAGCCTTCTTATCCTAGTTAAAATGGATAATAGCATTAGTGAAATGTATCATAGTAATAGAAATAAGCTTAAGCTTAAAACTACTAAGAGTAGTATCAAAAATTATAAAGCTTTCAACCTAATTCCTTTCCAATGTCTACTCAGCAAAATTAATATCCTCAGGCTAATTATTAAAACATTAATGACTTCAATTCATAGAACTAATACTCAAATATATAGTAGTAATAAGGGTTTACACCGTAAGCTAATCAATAATATTATACTAATAACTATCAAATTCCCTAAGAATTCCAAAATGCCATGGGTTAAAATCAAATTAATGGCGTTTAGCAGTAGCATTAATAAATAAACTCATTATAAACTTAGCCTAAGTAGACTCTTTAATAGAATCAGTAGCAAAGCTATTCAAATTTATATACCAAAAGCAACACTTAAAAATCTGAAAATCAGGAGACTAAGACGACTTAATAAGCTAACTAGTTTATAAAATAAGATCAAAATGTGAGGAATAATTAGCCTAAGTCTATCTTCAAATTTGCAAAGTCGTCGGCGGAAAAAATAACGAAAGAAGAAGATTTTGATTTGCTTAGTAAGGCAAGAGAAATTAAATATAAGCAGTATACATTGCAAGATTTTAAGAATCTAGATCCAGTTAGCAAACTTGGAGGCTTAGGAGCTTTTAACATCGGAACTGAAGCTTGGTAAAAAGCCAAAGCTGTACATTAAAAGCAATAAGAATATGCTAAGAATGTTAGACTTTCAAACACAGCTAAGCCTACACTAGCACACTAAAGATAGCCAACCCAAAAAAGATAAAAAGTTGCATCTGCGAGTTTAAAAAAAAAAGCTTTAGACTATGCAGCTAGTATCCCTAAACCTAGAGTTAAAACGGTTCCTTAAGAGACCAGCACATCTTCCTAAAAATAAGAAGACTCTTGCTTAATGTCAGAAGTAGAAAGACTTGATATGGAAAGAGAAAGTTATAGAGACTAGATAGAGAGCATAAGAAGAAAAATAGCTTTAATTTAAAATGCTATTTATTTCGTTTTTTTTAAGAAAGACTTTTTATTTTAGTTTGCAAATGTCAATTCTTCTTCACAATTTTCTCTTTTAGAGTCTCTTTCTTTTGTCCAGTTACAAAAATATAATTCTATGTTTATTAATCCTTAAAGGATTTCTGACAATATTTCTTGATCATGTCCTTTGATACTTACCTTAAATTTCCTATTCCAAATTGAATATATTTAAAAGCTGAGTTTTCGTTTAAAAAGTCCATAACAAAGCTGGTCGAGCCTAATTCTTCTTTCAAGGCCTAAATTACTATCTAGAATTTTCTCAGTTTTCTTTTTTAATTTTAAACGCTCTAGAAGTCGTTAAGATGGATGATATTTTAATGCTAAATTTATATTTTAATAGACTTCAATACTTCAAGTGTATCTTATGTCAACTATTAAGAGTTATTAAATAGCAAGTAATTGATGACTGCGTTTTACTATAACTTTCTTTCTTCAGAAGATCTGTTCCAGTTCAAAACTTAAGCAATTTCTAATGCATAATTGAAAGGAATTTAATCTCCTTTATCTTCTTTAAAAAGAACTTTCAAGAATTACATTTTTAGAAACTCATTAAGTTTAGCTAAGGCTTTTTTTACCTATCCATAAAAGAAACATTCTTCATTCTTTTATTTTTAAACTTGTTCAAGATCTTAAGCTGGCTGTAAATCCATTCATTCAAACTCGAACTAGTTCACTGGCTGTAAATCCATTCATTCAAACTCGAACTAGTTCAATGGCTATAGTCCTAAGATCTCTTCCTTGCTTATTAACTTGTAATTTTCTTCCTAAGATCTACATTTATAGCACAAGACAAAGTTTAAGACTGGAATTAGCCTGAGTGTGCTGTCTATTGTTTAGCAGCTTTTACAAGATATTTAGGAGAAAATGTAATAAATCTCTTTTGGGTGATTTAAAGGAGTTTTCTGTGTATTGATTATTTCTCAGAAGTATCTCTAAACTTTCTAATCTAAATTGGAACTAGTGTTTCCCATCCACTCAATCAAATAAGGAATTAAATGCTTAATAGAGTAAGCCCTTTGTATTTTTTCAAACCATATACTTTATTTTCAAGATAGTGAGTATCATTCTTTACATACTCTAGATACTTAGGCTATATCACATATACTTAAAAAGCTAAATACTTATTATAACGCATCCTAATTTTATGCTTTTTCCCTTAAAAACAGTAAGTTCGGCTACAGACTACTATTGAACTTGATCAAGTTTTAACCAGCTTGAGGATGAATATTATGAAGAACAGGCTTATATAAAACCTAGTTTTCAATCACGTTTAGTTGAAGAATTTTGCTCTTCCTTCTACTAAATTAATACATTATAATTATTTTAGCTAAGCTTCTCCTTTTATACCTTTTTCTTACATTGTAATTTATGATAAAAATTATACTTTTAGTGATGAAGTTATATCTTAAATAATTATGCTTGTGACTTAGACTTTAACTTTAAAAGAGGATCATCCTATAATCGTTTAAGCATTTATAATAAGTAGCTTGTATATTTGGATAATGATAACTCAGTTCAAGGCTTTAGATTGATTTTATAGGTTTTAAAAATAGTGATATTATAGATGCATGAGTGTGGATAATCATTAGGGATAAGTTTCTACTTTAAAATTATCTTAATAAGCTTACGTAAAATATGATAGGACTGGTTTATCATATAAAATAAATGACAAATGTAAATATTCTGAAGGATGTTAAATATACCTTAAACTTATCTTTTTTGGGATCTTAAATGGAAAGACTAATATGGTTAAGGTTCTCTATTTGTAAAATTTTCAAAACAAATAAAGTGAACTATTAAAGTTCGAAATGCCACTAAAGTGAATGTTTTTGGAAAGATAAATTAATAGGTAAAATATAACTGGGATTATGCTAAAAGTATGTATTTAAGTGAAAGGGTTATATATCTTTTAATCTCTTAATTTATAAGATAAATTTAGTTCAAATTTGACTGATTTTTCATACTCTATTGCCTTATTTTCTAAAAGTCTGAAGTTATATACTTTTATTATTGCTGGTGATAAAAAGTGTGTCCTTTTTAAGGATTTTCAATTTTCTCTGGATGAATTAGTAGATTTTGTTTCTGTTAACATAATAAAAGAGTTTAGGATTCCAGTTTTTTTGAGTATTGAAACTTGCGTATCTCACTTTCTTAGTTTTAATCTTATCTTTCAGTAATAATTCTCTCCTTAAATCACTTATTTATATATGACCTACTTCTAAAATCTTTTTATAACTAACAATATCCTAAGGTTAGCATCTTTTTCTACACTTGTTTAAAAGCATAATAAAGACTAAGGTATTTTTAGAGTGTGCTTTTCTAAATTTCTATAAGTTATTATCTTTTCCAACTTTAATAAAATTCTTTAGTTCATCCTTCTAAAGTACGTGTATAGTACTTCATTATGAATTAAATTATTGTTTAAACTTAGTTTTTTCATTTCTACCTTATATTTGAATAATTTATCTACATTTGCATAAAATACTCTAAGTAATTTCTTTTAACAACCACTGGAAAAAATTTAATTCTCAACATTAAATAGTAGAATGCTGGCTGTGATTTGATTTATTTAATGGATAGAGATCGGGATACACTATATCTAGATAATATAACGTAGAGGAGGCTTAGTAATAGTAGTAACTAGATGCTCATATGTTTATGATTATTACTTTAAGTCCTTTTTGCTTCTTATTAGGGAAATTAGATATTCAAAGTTACTTTCTGGGTGTATTTTACAAGACTATTATCCTTAGACCAGTATTTTGATTACCTAAATCAAACTTCTTTAGTGATTGCTGTAGAATATTCCCTTGTTTTATTATTCTGAGTTTTAACTTAAAAACTAAGGTTTGTAAATTTGATTGATGATAGAATGGATTATTAAAAGTGCTAATACGAATTAAATATTTTAAGTTTAAGGCTGATTGTTGAATCTCATGTATTAAGACAAATTGATCAGAAAGGAGATTACTTAATAGAATAGAGAAAAGGTCATTCTATCCTATTTCTATACTTATGGGACTAAAATGTATGGATAGGGTTATTGATACTAATTAATACTTATTAACTCTTTTTCCAAGTATACTAAAAGTAGGCTATTAATCAAAGAATATCAAGAGTTGTTCAAATGCTTATTTTTGCTTTAACTATCTGTTACCTTTTAATCTTTATCTTTTAGATTAAACTAGTAAGGGTTTATTAACTATTGCTTCATAGAATATAAAGGTAAGTTAGGAAATTATATTAAGAGTGGAAATAAGAAGGTATATAGTAGCTGTAGCTTTTGGTGTTAGAAGGGTTTATAAACTGGTATAAGAAATAAAGAATAAAAACTATAAGCGGGTAAAGCTTGAATTAATATAGTTGATTGTATCGGTAGGATATGGGATTGGAAGATGTATAAATAAGGATATATTATTACTAATCCTATCTATATTGATGAATATTAGATATCATAGAAAGATTATAAAGAGACAAAGTTTTAATTAAAGCGGCTACAAAGAAAAGCTTATAAATTGTGTACTTATAGAATTTTTAAGGTAAAGGTCTATATAAAATGTAATACGATTGAGATTGCAAAAAATATTGAGAGATAAAATTTTTATTTAAGAGATATGAAAAACAAGCAGAAGGAAATGATAAAATTATATAAGTAAATTAAATTAAATTTTAAGAGATGTAAGTTAAAATATAATTGAAAGCATTGAAAAGGTTAAAGATTATTTTTAAGTAATTACTTAGAGATCGCACTAAATACTTTCAAATTTTTAGAAATTTAATCTTAACTTTGATAGTAAAAACATGGAAATAATTTAAGAGAGAATGTTTAAGCAAGGCAAAAAAATTATGTTATATCTGTAAATGAGAAAGCATACCTAGTGTAAAAAAAATACACAAGAGATAAATAAACTATGATCTGATAAGTACCCGTCTTAGAATATAAATGATATTAATGAAAAAAAATTTTTTGATATTTATAAAAATTATCAAATTATCAAAATCATTAGAAAATCTAAAAATTGAAAAAAGAAGCATAATGCTTCTATATTAAAAAATAATAAGTCTAAATTTTTATTAATCTTCAACCATTTTCTCTTAGATACTTTGGTTAAAATCATCCAGTTTTTATTATCAATATCTTTAGAATCGAAAACTTACAAAAATGATTAAATTTATAAAAGTTAACCTCAGAGCAAAAAGTATAGCAACTAGTAAATTAAATAAACTTACTTTTGAGTTTTAATTTTTGAATAAAAATAGTCGAAGGATAAAAAAATAAAATTTATCAAAAATCGAGATTTTTTTAAAATTACAAAACGAAGTTACTAACAAAAAAAATTAAAAGGAGACTTACAACAAAATAAGATTAACTTGCATAACTATCAAGTGAGTAAATAAAGAGATTATCTAAATTTATACATCTTTTTTAAGTTCATAATCTCAAACAAAAAATGACTCTGAAAATTTATTATAAAAAGAAGTATAAAAAAGCAACTCAGAAATTATTGAAATGCGCAATAGTTGAAAGTTCTGCATTCACAAAATAAAAGTTACGCCAGCGAAATGCAAAGTCTAGAAAAAGAAAAAAGAATTATAAACAACTCATTTCACTCTACTCTAGTGTTGATAATTAATTGTAAGCACTAAAATGATTATTTTTTTAAAGTTAAACTAACAAAATCACTTAAAAATATAAAATTGCATCAAAAAAAATACGGCAAGTTATTTTAAAAAATTATAAGAAAATTATATTTCTTTATAATAGATTTTTAGTTCAAATTATTTAGCAATATAATTTGCTTAAATATAAAGTTCATTTTTTTATTATAAATGTAAATATATATTTAAACTCAGACTGGTAAAGTGATAACATGTGATATCGAACTTTCAGGAACAGTTAACGACCTTAAAGAACAAATTCTCAGTCAAACATGTTAATTTTTGCAGGAAAATTGTTATGCGAAGGAAAAAATTTATCGGACTTTAAAATAAAAAAAGAATCAGCTCTTCACCTAACATTTAAACTTCGTGGTTGCTGGAAAATTTTTGTTAGCTTAATTTAATTTAATTTAAATTCATTTTAAGTTAAAAAATTTTTTTAGATAAGTTTTTTAAACACATTTTACTTTCATTTTTCTGATTTTTAAAGTTTTTAAAAGTATATACTTGTCAAGGTGAAGTTTTATAAATTACTTAAAATTGTAGTATTTTTGAATCGCTTTCTTTTGATTAAATAGCAATATGATTTTTAATGCATTTTTGTTTAAATAACGATTTTTTTAATTTAAATTTTATTTAATTCGTTTTAAGAGTTTTCTTTATATATATTTAATAAATCATTGATCAAAATATAAGTATAGGATGATAAAAACTAATTAGGCTTTTAAATAATAGAAAATTTATTATCAAATATTGATTGATTCCTGACTGAAGAGAAAAACTCCTAAGAAATTTTTAACTAATTCCTTATCTAGTTGCAAGTCTTTTTAAAATTTAAGGCAAAATATTATTATAGCACTAATGTACTATGCTCTAGATTTAATAAACCTATGACTATCTATATAAAGAAACCAGTTAAATAAGTAGCATTAAATTTAAGAATCTAAGATCTTAGTATAGTAATACTTTATATAAACTTTTAGCAAGATGAAGTAGCTTTTATCATTTTAAACATTTATATGCTTATTGGGCGAAAAGTATAATATTGCTAGATATTTCTTATCTAACTTTATTTTCTCATAATATATTCTCTATTATTAATGAGGTAACAATTCTAGTATATGTAGATTTGAGGTATTATGATACTTTTAAAAAGAAATTAATCAATGTCACTTAGATTTTTTAATTACTACTCATAAAAATGAGATCCTTTTAAAAGAATGGATTATTTTATAAGTATTATATTTAAACTAGAATCTAACTATAATTTTAAGATATGATCATTTCTATAATGAAAGCTTATTATATTATAACCTTATAAAGTTATACTCTTTCATTATTTGAACTATGGATATATATATTATTTGTCATATTTGATTCTCTTTTAACTTATAAGTTTTTTCACCTTTATCATCAACCAGAATAAGTGCAGCATCTATTTACGATAAGGTTTTATAAAGCTCTTTTACAGTATCTTTTAAGGATTAAAAAATTGCTTAGTTTTTTATTTGTAGTGCATGTTGCTTGCGATTAACTAAAATAAGTATTTCTTTTCAGATAAAAATTTAAAAAATTAAAGATAAATCAGAAGCAAAAAAGTTAAAAAAGTAGCATAGTTGTAATATTTTTACTAGAGAGCAAAATCTTTTTTGATTTAGTATATTGAAAATAAAAAGCCATAATAGCATTTTATTTAGAGTACATTTTAATAGTAATAAAAGGAATAAATAAAAAGTATATAAAGCATAAATTCCTAGTTAATTTATTTTAATATTCCTAAAATAATATTAAGCTATATATATTTAATTTTCTAAGTAATAAATTTTGTTAGTTTTATTTCAGCAACCTCTCAGTTTTAGAATTATATGAATAGTTTCTTCTTTCTATATCTTATAATCAGATAAAGTTCTTCCAACTTCTAACTATTTTCCTGCTCAAATTAGCCTCTATTATGCTGGAAGAATTCCTTCTTTATCTTAAATTTTTAATTTGACGTCTTCTATGGAATCTGAAGGTTCTACATCTAATGTAATCATTTTACCAGTTAGAGTTATAGCAAATATTTACATGCCACCACTTATTTTTAGAGCTAAGTTAATAGTTGATTCTCTCTATATATTATAATCAGATAATGTTCTTCCATCTTCTAATTGTTTTTGACCAAATAATAATCTCTGATAACCTGTCGGAGTTCCTTCCTTATCTTGGATTAATGTTTTTACTTTCGAAATTCTATCAAAAGGAAATACAACTAATCTTATTTTCTTTCCTGATAATGCCAGCACAACTATTTCCATTGATTCTTTCTAGATCTAACTAATAGGATTAATTTCTTCCCCACTATGATCTTTCGCAAGTGTAAAACAGATATTCAGATCCTAAGCGCATATATAAGTTTTGTAAACTTGACAGTACAACATTTAATTTTTAGTTTCGCTCCACTCACATAAGCTTTCCATTTATAAAGAAATAAGAAATAGAGTCTTTAAATAAGAATAATTTTATAATATAATATGTTAGAATTAACTTTGATCAGAAGCTTTTGATATTTAATAGATATTTGCAATACATTATTTATCTTTAATAGAAATTTATAAACATAAATAGATATTTAAGTAGCTTTAAGATTTATTTTACTAATAAATGCTTTGATTTAAATATTGTAATATCTATTTAATAAGCATCTATTCTTTTTTTAATAACTTTATGTATTGTAGGAAAAATCTATTATACTTATATATAATGATGCTACAAAAGGTGCTAGATATAAGTTTAAGACGAGCGATCAATATTCATGAAAATAAAAGATTCTTATTAGTTTATACCTTTAGAAGGAGATTTATGGGTAAATAGGTCTTTATTTTTAAATATTTAACTATAGTATTTACTTATATTATTTTAACTTAAAGCTAACTTTGTTTAAGTCACATTTTTATCTATTCAAGTAACGATTTGTCACTAATATTTTACCAAATCGTATCTTTAAATTACTAGATTTTGTTGGTAGTAACCTTTAGGAAAATATTAGAAAATTAAGACTTTTTCAATTAAAATTGTGCAAGAAATTACTAGTACTTTGATTCAAATATTACCTATTTTCAGTAATATGAGTAAGCCTTTTAGATGTGTTATTAATTTTTAAGTTGTGAGCTTAGAAAAAAATCATGCTCTTGATTGATCTTTATCTTTCTTATATTTGACTAGATTTCAGTTTAAATCTTATATAAGCCTTTAAGAAACTTTAAACTAATTCTTATAAACATCAATAAACTTTCTATAAAGTTAGTTTCTTTCTTACAAAATTATTTATTAAAATGATTTTCTAACGAATAAAATTTCTTAGGTATAATATGGAATAATATCATATAGATTAAGCAAAAAAGTTATTTTATTCAGCATGATTTCCTTGTAAACTACTTAGAAAGTTACAGTAGACTAAAAAAGAAAAATTAATAGATTTAGGCTAAAAAATGCAAAATAAAATTTTTTTTGTTCAAATCACTTAGTTTTCTCTTAAATAATAAAAGCTAAAAGTAATAAAGATAAACTAATCTAAAGATGATTAATAATAATAGAATCAAAAGTTACAAAGTAATATAAAAATTAAATTACCTTTTTATTTATTATAAACACTCAATAATGCTTTTTGTTATAATTCTGGTTGTAAAGTTCTTCTTAGAATTTGCTTTTATTACAGTCACGTACTATCTTAATATTTTTCTCTTAATTCCTTTTGATTTAATAGTTAAACTCTTGAACAATTATAAATGATGGTTATTAAAAATATCTTAGTAAATAGTATTTTGCTTGTTATAACTTTTAGTTGTTGTAATTTATAACTTTATGAATTTTCCCAATATTTTTCAAATTATTACAAATTCTACATATCCTAGTCTTCTTTCTTTATAATTTGCTTTTATTGATTTTTGAATGTTAAATTTTAATTGATATAGCTTAACTTTTAAACTTCTTTCTAATTATGTTTTTCTATTAAATTTCTTAGATTTTTTTATTAGAAGAAGAAATCACTTAATACAAATGTTATTGAAATGAAGTTACTGATATAAATCAGATACTTCATTTTAATTATGTTCAAAAAGTTCAAACATCGTTATTTCCATCTTCCAACTTTTCCCTGTTGTTCTTGTGCTTTCCTATTGTTCTTCTTTAGGCTCCAATCAATTATCTGTGTTTTTTTCTACAATTTCAATTTTTTTTTTCGTAGATTCTTATGAAAAATTTTTATCTGAAGATCTGCATCCATTTACTTATGAGAAGTGAACTGCTAGTTTATGTAGATTTATTCATAAGTTACTAGTTTTTCCAAGTTTTTTCCAGGAAATTTATCAGAGATATTTCTAACTATGTCCTAATAATAGACACATTCGAAGATATGTCTAAACATGTCTTTTCCACCACATTTACAGAGGTAATTTTTTACAGGAAATTTCAAAATTCCTCCAAGTTGCTCTCTAAATATTCTTTGCATTGGACATGTCTCTATATCTTATAGTTGGTTCTTAATAGAATTTGTTTCTTTAGATTTTTTTATTAATTTTTATGAATTAATTATGCATTTTTATATTTAGCAAAAGTCTTTGCTTATTTTTTGTCTGATATTATTAAGTCTTGTAAATTCTGTATAACTTTATTTTTTTATGCTTATTTTTCCAAATCCTATATTTATTTGATAAGATATTTTATCACCTTAGCAATTTCTTTCTAATTTATTCCAAGGAGTTGCAGCTTTTTAAAATCTCCGAGGTCTATATAGAGTCTGAATATCTTTACTCCGATCTCAGATTTGCTAATTTTCTTCTTTGATGGATACTCAGTCGAGATTGTTGCATGTATATGTTTCATAGATTGCTTCAGAAAAGTCATTAATATTTATTTTTGTATATTTTAAAAAGAAGATTATTTTATAAAAATAGACTTGTGATAGAGAATTGACATTTCTAGATTCCGCTCCCATAGTAGGAGGTGATCAAAAACCTTTCTCGAAGACATTTTCCATTCTTAAGGAATATTTTGATTGATTGATTGATTGATTTATATTTATTTATTTTATATAATTATTCACTTTCCAGGTTTTCGAAATAAACTCTTCTATTTAATATTTTTATGAAAATACTATTATTAAAATTAAATTTTTTTAATTACTATGACTGACATTAAATAATTATATTTCTTTTCTTTCGAATTTATAAGAAGATACTTAATATTTTTCTTTTTTATTTTCTTTATTAAAGAATTTATTTAATTCCATATCTATAATATAAAAATATAAATAGATTAAAGTGATTACTCATTTAAAAGGATTATCACAGTTTAAATGTAGTTTAAGTTTATTATAGATTAAAAGAATTTCCTTGTTTCTTTCGAAAATATTGATAGTTTTCTTCATATTCTTTCTCTTCGTCTCAGTCTTCATCTACCTCTGATAATAAATCCTTTTCTTACTCTTTTAAGATTATACACATTTTAGTTCCTTTTAGGATTTTCTAAGGCTCATACTATTCACATTCGTTATTTAATCATCCAGATCTAAACTTGATACAACTTTCATCTATATATGTTACTTATTGTTTGCAATATATTCGACTCAGTTTGCTTCATAATTTTTTTCTCTTTCTTACCAGGTTTCCTTTCCTCATGAAGTAAAAACATCTTATAATATTTCCTTTCTTGTTGATGCAAAATGGCTTTAACTCCGTCTCAGAATCCAAAGAAACTCCATTACTTTATTTTAATTAGATTTTTGTTTTCTTATATAAGCTAAATTGTTTAATTAAGATATTATATACTAATCTATTTATCTACTATTTCTAAGTTCTTTCTATTAATATTAGTCTTATTTTTTTTATTCATAAGCATTACTTACTTGCAATACATTTTATTTCGCAACTGTACTTTGTTAATCTACCTTACACTAAAAATTAAAAAAGGGCTTCTTCTGTTATTTCGAAATTTTATGCTGTTATTTTAGTAAATAATTATAAATGGATGAGACAATAAATCAGGATTGTATTATCTAAATCTCTGAGCTTTAAAAGTTAGAGGTAATAGCTAATGGAGATTTTGGAGTGGTAAGGGTTTAATAAAAGGAAACATCTAAGAATCGATCAAAGAGTTTTATAACCAAAATATAACTCAGTTAGCCAAACAAGAAATGGAAAATGAAATAGCAACGACTTAGAAAATTAGACATTCGAATATAATAACAGTATATGGATATTGCTAAACTCCTTTATGCTTAGTATTTGAATTATTACCGTAAAGTTTACTAAACTTATTAAATAGTTCTAAAGATTTGAATTGGAAATTACGCTACTAAATTAGTTTGGACATTGTTTTAGATCTAAATTATATACACGAAAAAAATATTATCCATAGAAATCTAAAAAGTAATAGCATATTGCTAGATAATAATTTAAGAGCTAAAATTACGAATTTCAGTTATCAAGAGTGAAACTGAATAGAAATATCAAATGAATATATAAGAGGTGAGAAATTTCCGTTGAATGGCTCCTGAACACATGTGCGAAAATTCAAAATTCAGCAAGTAATCCGACATATTTGCATTGGGTGCTATCTTTTGGGAAATAAAGGCGCAAAAGTACCTTTTTAGAAGGCAGATGACAAGTTTATAAAAGAGAGGGTGAAAGCAGGAGAAAGAGAAGAAATAACTGAATAGTATCCTAAAAATATCAGAATTTAATTCAAAGATGCTGATTATAAAATCAAGCTGAAAGAAAAAAATAGAAAATATTCAAAATGTATTTCAAAGCATCTTATAGCAATAACTAAAACAGCTAAATTAAACGCATCTCTTGAAAATATTTAATCATAAGGTGGAAATTTTAAATTTTAAGAAGAAAATAAAGCATCAACTTTAGTCTTAACGAAATAGGAAATTTTATATATTTAAGGTAATTCTTAATATACAGACTAAGAATTATAAGGTCATTCTAATTTCATCAGTTCAGTCGTCATTACTCCAGACTTTGAATAAATCGTCTCAGGAAGTGGTGATAATACTATAAAGATATGAGACTTCTAAGTTTAGATTTGTAAGAGAGCTTTGTAGGGACAGTAAAGTGTGGTTTGATTAGTATCTTTAACGATTGATCTAAAATGAATCGTATCTGGAAATTATGATAAGACAATAAATATATAGAACTTTTCAACTGGAAAATGTGTTTGGGATCTTTAGGCCATTCAGGCCATGTTTAGAGTATTCAAATAAGTCTCAATTAAAACTTTATAGTATCTAGCTCTAAGGAAAAGACAATCAAGATTTGGAACTTTAATACAGATTAATGCTTATAAACTTTACAAGGCCATGAGTATGATATTTTAATTGCGACATTGAGTAACGATAATGAATTGATAGTATCAGTAGTGGAGGATAGCACAATAAGAAAGTGGAGAAGATCAAGATGAGAAAGCCAATACTCTTAAAACTTAATAATTAAAAAATTAAATATATTCATAGTCCATTAAAATTTAAATTGTATGGAAACAGTAAATTTGATTTTAAATAATAAATAAAAAAGTTAATTGTTTTAAAAAATTAACACAAAATAAATATTTTTAGAGATTTTGAAAAATTTGGCAAATAATTGAAAATGCATAGAATCCTTCAATAAAATATAAAATATAATGAAAAAAAATTAAAAATTGTAAAATTGAAAAAAAGCTAAAATACTGAATTTATTTTAAATTAAAAAAAATATCTAAATTTAAAATATATTTTCTTTATATTATTTTAATTTTATCTAAATAAAAAAATGTAAAGAAAGTTAAAGTTAAAAACTTTCGAGAAAAAAATTACATATAGATATAAAATCTTTGACAATTTTTTAACAAATTTTCTATTTTAAAACAGAAGAGCATTTTATTTACTTTATTTTCAATATTCTTTTTTTAAGTAAACTTATGAAAATTTAAAAATAATAGCGAAAAATAAAAAAATGATTTAATGAATTTTAGGAATTTTAGTTTTAAACTAATCATTTAAAAATAAGTATTTTATTAAGGAAATTATTTTTTATTTTAGTAAATTTTGTAGATATCTTATGAAGTTAAAAATTTTATTTTGTTAAAATAAAATTTCTAAAACTTTTAGTTTATTTTTATTTCTATTATATAAATTAGAAATTTACATTAAAAAGATTACTAATTTTAATGATTAAGTGTAAATTTAAATTTTTTTGTTTTTTTTGACAAAAAAACATAAATAAAGAAAAATATTTTTAATCTTAAGATAGTTAAATAAAGTATTATCAGATATCGTTAATTTTTTTAATTTGATATCATAGATTTTTACGTAATTAGGATCAAAAATAACTTCAAGCATTAACAAAAAGATTAAATATCTAACTAATCTATTTTAATTTAGGAAATGAATTAGCTATATTAAAGCTAAGCTTTTTTGATTCTAAGTTTTATATTTTATGAATAATAAAAGTAAGAAATATAATAACTGTATAAAAATTTAATTCTTAAAACAATAATATTGGAAGATCAACTTGTTCGAATTTGAAAGAATAGCTAGTAAATATTTTTATTTCAAAGCTTTCTTAGTAAATATGATTCTTTTTTGAGTACCTAAGGAAACTTCTTATCTTATTTTTTATTTTATTTTATTTTTCCTTTCCTTTATATTTCAAATTTTTTCATATAAAATTTCATCTTTTCATTCATTCCATTAATTAAAGAAAATACTAATTTCTCATTTTTATTTTAACTTAAAATTAATATAAAGTTTAGAAATAAATTAAATAAGAGATTCTTCAGAAAAAAGAAAAAGTAGAAGTAGAGAAAATAATTATTATGATGTAATTTAAATCTAAAATTATAAGCATTTATTATATAATTATATTCTTTAAAACCACCATAGTTGTTCGAAGGTGAACAACAAGGTCATCTTCATCAGAGGTTGGGGAAGTTAAGTACCCATAATCGACTTATGTCTTCCTCTGCTTTGGTTTGGCCTCGAGACATAAGATCCTTAGACCTTCGACGTTGGCTTGACTTGGTTTCGTTTATTTTTAATTCTGGAACGAAAAAGAAATAATATTGCGAGCTTCATCAGAGGTGGGGAATTTAAGTACCCATAATTGACACATGTCGTCCTCTGCTTTGGTGATGCAATGAGACACAATCCTGCCATGTCCTTGGACCTCCAGCAAGTATTAAAGATTACGAGTATTCTAAAATTATATCAGTATTGAACATTTTTATAAGTACTGAATAATTATACAGTATCAAACATTCTTGTCAGTATGAAACAAAAGAGCTGCGCACCAACGAGAGTGCTATTATTTTTATTTATATATTTGAATAGATGAGAATAAGAAAAGAAAGCTTTGATTGAAACAAATTTAAAAGTTACTTAATCCTAAGTTTAAGCTGCTTACTACTTATAAAGCTTAAAGTATTTGATTAAGAAATTTAAAAACATAAATAGCATAAATAAATTGAAATGTCAGTCTAAGTATAACAAATAATCAAAATTATAAGATATGAAACTTTAGAAATTCACTTATAATTATCTATTATGGGAGATGCTTGGATTCTATTTTTTTATTTATAATTTGAATAGAATAATATTATAAACTTACTAGTATGAGCAAACTTATTTTATTGGATAAAACTTTATGGAGATACCAAAGCTTGTTCTCTATTTATGAATTTTAAATTTATTTAAAGATAAATTTTAGTAGTTTTTCACTATATATTTATTCCAAGCTTTGCAAACAAAATTTCCCTTATCTGAATATCTTTAATATAACTTACTTTATATTATAAATTAAATAACTTACACTTGCAAACTCTTTCAAATAAGATAAAACTATAAAAAGAGAATCTTTGTTTTTAATACTTCCTTTAGTTTCTAAAAACTAATTAAGGTCTATTAATATGCTTAACTCTTAGCTTATGCTTTTTAATTTTATTTTGATTGCATAATTAATTAAATTTTTATAAAGGCTTAAGTTATCTAACTTCTACACTTTTAGTTAGTTTGAAAATGATATGAAATATCACTTTTTTTAATTATGATGTTAAGCATAAAAAATTTAAGGATTTATAAATGAAGAATTGATTTCAGATTTAGAAGAAAGTACCAAATTTTCAGATAGTAGAAGACTATAAAATAGTTTATTATGAATAATTTAGAATAGCCATGGTAAATAAATTTTAGCTCATATTATAATTTACTATCATCTAAAACTTCAGATGCATATAGAAGATTAACTACCCAAAATGAGATTTAAGTTAATAAATCTTATATTTTTTTAATCTTTCTGCTACTGAAATTACAACTCAAAATGTAGAATTCCTTAAATTTTATTTTTACCATTAGTCTCTATTTTATCAAAAAAGTTAATACAAAGATAGGAGTGTCTAACTTAGTTAGTCTAATGCTTATTCTCTTTTTATCCTAGCAATTCAAACTAACTAGCTAAGAATTATTGAGAAATTCCAAAAAACTTTAATAGTAAGACAAAGTGCCAGAGCTATTTAAGATTTTAGGCTTCAATAGTAAAATATTCATCTTAAGAGATACTGAGTATGAAATAAAAATTCTAAAATAATAGAGCTAATTTGATAAAGAGATTAGAAGCCTATTATTAATAATAGAGCATACTTATTTAAATTAATTAAACCAAGAATCAACTAGTTTAAAACTAAATCCTGCTTGCATTCACTTTTTAATTTTGTTTAATTTGGCTAAGTATTTAAAATTAAGAAGTTTAAAATAAACTTTTATTTCCTTGATGATATAATTAGCTATCTACTCATTAAAGGGTAAATTAATAAAAGTTAGTAAGAATAGGCTAATTTTTAAATTTATACTAATTGTAATAGTTTCCAGAAGAAAATATGTTGGCTTGGCTCTTGAAGCAACTCCAAGCATCCATTATTTTTGAGTTTGATCAATAGATCAAAGAAAATTCTTAATTTTTTCATTTTTCTTAGGAATGGTAAAAAACAAAAAATTAGAGAAAAAAGAAATTGGTAAAAGTTAATTTTAGGCAGTTCCAATTAAGATATCTACCACCTCTTTTTATTTAAGTGTCATTGAACCTCTAAGATTTAAGATATATCTTTGACTTAATTTATACTAAGAAATGAGAATTTAAATTCGAGATATTTTAAAATTAATCTGTAAGATGTGGGATGTAACAAAAGCATTTAGTTTAAGATTTTTAAACTAAATATTTAAAATTACGAGAGAAAGAATTGTTGAATATTAAAGCAAAGAGATAAATATTGCTGATTTATATTTAAATTAAGAAATAGCTATTTTAAATTATTATGAGATGAGGATTGTTTCTTTACTCCCTTAGAAATTATTCATTCGTTCCCATTATTTTATATTCTTAGTTTCTTTTATAGTTATTATCTCCTGAATTTTAAAATCTCTTTACTTATGCAAATTACTAAAAGATTCAACCAATTCATTTAATCTTTAGTGGTGTTTTGAAGAAGATAAGCAATTTCTAAATTCTCATTTTAAAGTATTTAAATTACTCGTCAATGTTTTCTAAATAAATATAAAGATTAAGATATTAGATTTTAAAGTAAGTGTTATGTTCAATAAGTTTGAGATATATCCATATTATACAATCAACAATTGCTACTCTGATTTTATAAATATAGCACAATTTTATTTTATACCTAAAGCAGGTAAAAGTTAATTCCACTATAGTTATATATTTGTTTCACTTAACTTAATTAATTGTTTATTGCTGTATGTTTTATATCTCTTCATTTGAATCTTTACTAAAGTCATTTTATTCATATGAAGTTAGTATTCTTAAGATTGACATTTTTAAACTCATATTTTTCCTATTTTATAATGAAATAGTGTATGATGTAAGACTTAATACCCTTCATTGTACTATTAATTATACAATTTACTTAATCGGAATGATCTATGTTTCCCTATAGTGGAACGCCACCTCAAGCACGATATTGAAGTAGCGGCTAGTAATTTTATGATTAGTTCTTAATTATTACTCATGGAATGTCAAACACGTAAATGCTAGATGATACTTGGAAGTTTACATATGAAAATCTTAAGTGGACTCGAATGACTCTTACTAATGCTATGGCACCTGAAGCTAGAACAAGTCCCTGTACTTCTAAGATAGAAGAGCGCAATTTGTTTATTCTTTATGGAGGATAAACTTAGAAAGGAAACCAAAATGACCTTTGAATCTTCAATATAGATTACCAATATTGAACTCAGATTTTAGTCACAGGCGAATCTCCTCCTCCTGCTAAAAAAATGGGATGCACAACTTATAAAGATGAAGAAAGCTAAGACTGGAAAATGCTTATTTTTGGTGGTATGGGATAAGAACACTATACAAATGAGCTCTGAGAATTATCATTCTCGAATTGAAGATTCAGGCATATTATAACTAAAGGATAGAAGCCTATTAAAATGCGTTCTCCTAATTTATTATATCTCAATGGATAATTACTACTTAAAAATGGAGACTATGACCTTTCTTAAAATGATTAATACATGTACCTATTGAATCTTTCCACAGGAGTTTGGTAAAGAAAAGAAGTATATGGAGATTATCCAACTTATACCTATCTCAATGGAGATTGAGCAGATTTAAGCTAATAGCGCTGGTATTTCTTTTAAGGTTGAAATTTCTATCTTTATCATGATATAAACTAAAGCTTTTATTTAGATATAAGTAATCTAGATAGACTAACATGGAAACGTTTAGAAATTGAGAATCCTGAAATTAGTGAAAGAGACAACGCCATAGTAGGATTTCATAAGAATTGCTTTTATTTATTTTCTGGCTGAAGTTAATATGGATGCAAAAATGATGTTATTAAATTAAATATAACAAAAAAAAACCTAAAATGAGAACCATTATACCCTGTTATGGATACTCCAGAACCTCGGGCTTTTCATTCTGCTAGCATAATTTCTACTTCAATGATAGTTTTTGGAGGAGAGCATAACTCAGCAAGAAATAACGAAATTTGGATTTTCGATTTGAAGAAGTGAAAATGGTGATAGCCTAATATTAAGGGAAATGTTCCTTAATCAAGAAGTAAGCATGCGGCAGCAGTTCATGGCAAGTACTTAGTAATTTGAGGTGGGCTAGGTTACAATAATGAAATTTTAAGCAGTATGTATTTATTTAATTCTCTAACTATGAGCTGATCTATCCAAGAATATTTTTCAGATAGTCCTTCTGGAAAGTATGGAAGCTGTGGAATTATTATAGGAAACATATTCCTAGTGTATGGAGGAATGGGCTAAAGTGGAATTTCAAGTGAATTGTATTCCTTTAACTTTAGCTCTTATAAGTGAAAGTTACTTTCCTCTGACGATCTGCAAGGTCCTTAAGAAATAGTATATTGCCATGCCCATGCAAATGGAAGATTATTCTACGTTATTGGAGGAGAAAAGGTATCAAAAACTCCTGCAGATGCTGTCTATGAATTTAACTTAGATACTTAAAAATGGAGATTCATAAATAAGACTTATGATGAATACTATACAGCTTCTTTATATGGAGTAGTAGCTTCACAGAACCAAATAGTTTGATATGGAGGAGCATACTGAGATCTCTTAAAGGATAACTTTATCGAAATGAACTTAGACTCTGGATTAATAAAAATTTACAATTTAGATAAAAACTCTAGAAGTTGGCCAGGCTATGCATTGGGACAGAGTATGGTATTTTATTAGAGACAAATAATAATGTTTGGTGGTGTGGCAGTTGCAAAGTCGTCTATACAAATCTAAAAATCTTAAAACTAATTCTATGTTTTTACTTTTGACTGTCCAGTTTCCTAATGTGGATGAAAATGCAGTGAAGGAACTTTTATAGGTAAAAACGGTAACTGCACTACATGCAGCAAAGGATCTTATTGAACTTCAAATGGTTCTTGTATTCCTTGTGTCGCTGGAACTTATAATAGTCTAGAAGCTGCCTAGAATTAAAAATACTGCGATTCATGCAATGAAGGTACATATGGACCAACTTCAGGATTATCAGAGTGTTTCTAGTGTTCTACTTTCGAAAAATGTCCAATAGGATCTATATATCCTCAAATCTATGAAGTTAGTAATTAAATAACTTTTAGCTAGCCTGAAAGCTATTCAATAGACAGCAAATAGTTTAACGAGAAAAAGTAATTAATTTATATAATAACAGCAGGCTCGTTCTTCATAATCTTTTTCCTGATTTACTGCTCTAAAAGATTATACTAAAAGATATATAAAATAGATATCTATCACAAGAAACATAACTATAAGCAAGAAGTACTCAAATCTAAAAAGACAGTAATAGGAGGGTTCTTTACAGTAATATGCGTATTTGTAGCAGTAATTATAATCTGCCTGAGCTTTATTCAATTCTATTACAATAATGTTATAGAAACTAAAGCCTTAATCCCCTATCTAATTCTCTTAGAAAGCTATAAGGTTATAACAGCTGACTTCTATTTCACTTTGACATACCTTTAGTATGGAGGTTAGTGCATCAAGGATTTAAAAATTAACAGAACTCAAACAGATTGAACTGAGTGTGTCGAGTCTCTTTAAATAGACTTTAATCAAATAACATTCAAAGATACTGAGCAAAAGAAATATAATAGCTACTAGACTTCGTGCAAAAAGGTTAACGAAAATTGCCATATTTAAGTTATTTTTACTAAGTGTAGCATGACATAAAATGCAGTGCTAACATTTACGATTCTTGAACCTAAAAGTTTTGCAAGTGGGATAGAATTTAATGTTACTTCTTCATCTTCAATTCCTAATCAATTCAGTACAGTTGTAATGCAAGTTTCTGTACCCTAGGGGAAAATATTTAGAGGTCCTACTCCAACTGCAATGACAGTTATAGGAATTCCTTCAGTTTTCAAAGAAGACTACGGGTAAAAGAGAGAAGAAACAGGCTTTCATCTTATGAGCAAAGAACAGATTGAAATAGGATCAACTTTCACAACTTAGCAAATAACTATAACTGAAGGTGTTAGAAGTGAGCTTAAAATAGAACTTCTAGAAAGTGGACTAAAAACTTTAAGAAGTTCTAAATATTCTCTATTATAGTTTGCCTAAGCTTTAATAGGATCAATAGTAGGAATAATGATTTCTATAGGAGGAGCTATGCAAATTTACGAGGTGATTCAATGATAGTATATACATAAGATTAAAAGCAAAGAAATCTTTAAAGATGAATTAAAAATCTTTAAGCAAAACATTTTCAATTTGATAAAGGAAGGGATAATTGATGTCTAAAACAACATGCGAACTAACTCCTTTTTTGTCTAGCGAGGATTCGTCCCAAAATCTCCTTCTCTTCCATAGTAACCTTTTAGTCTTAAAATTAACGCAGATTAACTCTTTGAGGATAAGCTAGAATCTACTAATGAAAAGTCAACAACTAAGTTTGTAGCAGAATCTCCATTAAAAATAAAAAGGAAGCATGTAATTAATCTAGTCAAAGTTTATTAAGATCCTAGTGTATCTCATTAAGCTGCTTAGAGCGAACTAAATATTAAGATTTAAATCTAAAAGAACTAAGAAGAAGTTCAAAACTAATTTTTCCTTTAAAATTTAGAGGTGAAGGAATTGGATAAATCTTCTGAGTCTTAGTATTCAAATGATCATGATAAGACCTATATTGAGTAGTGAGAATAGATTTATAAATTAAAACTTAAAAGTTACTTATATAATAAAATGGTTTATGCTTATCTTATAATTTATCCATCCATTTAAAAACAAGTTATATGCATATCTAAATTTCCCTTAATCTTATATATAAAGAATAACTCTTTAGTTCTAATCCCATTATAATGATTACTAGTTTGCAACCTTGCAATCGCTCGAGCTTATATAGATACTTATAAATTGCTTTAGAACTACAGAAGACAAGAACCATATCATACTAAAAGAATCTATTTAAGGCTTTAGATTCAAAATTATTATTTTATTTTCCTTTTTTAAATTAATCTTTCATTAAGGCATTTAGCCTTAACAGGATAACAAGCTCAACTATTTTTAAGAGATACCTTCCTGTCTAAATAAGATTGATTTTTAAATGAAATTCTATGAAATAAATAAAGAGCTGATGGCTATTTATCTAGAAGCAATATTTATTAAATATGCAAGCTTTGATTCTAACTTTGCCTTTCTTGACTGATCTGTAAATAAGAGTAGTTCATAAGAAGATTTGATAAATATCTTTTAGAGCTAATAAAATAGTAAAGCCTATGAGATCTTTAAATCAGTCAATTCGTTAAAGGCTAGTTTAGATATATAGAAATCTATTTTTATCTTAAGAAAATCTTATTCAGTTCCAAGAGAATTAGTTATGAGACTTAAATAACCCTTCCTTTCTATTAATCCTTATATTTTATCAATTTGAATACTTTTATTTAATCTTGCCTACTTATTTTCATTTTGAGATTAAGAAGATCGAGGAAAAAGTTTGATTGGTCAATATACATATGATCCTTAAATTTAAGAGTGAACTATTTTAAAATAAAAGTGAGAAATACTAGTACAATCTGGACTTTTTGGTATCTCTTTAATGCTCATTAACTAGCTACCTATAATTGATTAATTTAATTCATATAGTCAAAATATTCTCTAAAATTATAGAGATTTTAGCAAGAACTGATGAGTTTATATATTTATAATGAGACTACATAAGATAATCCTTTTTTGGATTTACATGCTAAATAAGTATATAAAGAAAGAATAGAGCTAGGAAAATTAACTAATGATATATAAATAATTAAATATTAGCTATCTAGATTTTAGAATACTTAGTCATAATTTAAACTTTCTCTTTATTTAACTAAATTACTATAAATTATTTTCCTTCTTAGATTTACTAATCTCAACCAAAAATAATCCATATCATGCTAAGTGTAGATATGATAAAAATGTTGCTAAAGTTTCGTATATCAACTTCAACAGTATTCAAATAAACTAGATCTAATAAATAAAGTAGACTAAGCAAGTTTTATTAAATAAAGCTCTAAACTTCTTTAAATAAGAGAGGAGATAGTGTTTGCTGATAAACTGTTTTATAATTAGATTTATTTTAGGTTTATAAATAAACTTCTAAGTTTCAAACTAGTTAATCTTATTTTTTGCTTAATTCTTTTTGATTAATGCTCAAGAAGATAAACTTGAGTTATATATTAAATCTAGAACTTTGGAAGATTTTAATTCCATTTAGATTTTCAAAATATAAGACAAAACCTATAACCTAGATAATTGATAATCAACAATACAGATATTATCATTAACCTATCTCTCTAATTCTACAAGTTTAGTTACTTTATTTCTTCTAGAAGCTATTCAATTTATCTATCTGAAATATAATTAACAAAATTAACTGAGTCTAAATTTAGTGTTAGGTATATTAATGATATAACTATGAATTGCTCCTTTAATATTGGTAAGTATACTTTCTACTATATCTTTATTTATTATATTTTGTCATTTTTTTTTGTATTAAGACTGACTTAGAAAATGTTTTCACCTATTAAACTAGATATAAAAAAAGAACCATATGATTAAATAGCTTTATTAGGTTCGAAACTAATTAAAACTCAAGCAACTTTAACTAACGAAAAATAGATTTAATTACTAAAGTATTAGAGTAGAGTAGATACATGGGAATAAGGATTGAATCTAATTTTAGCAAATAGTTAATAAATTAGCAGAGCAAATGCTTTATTGCTTATAGCTTTATTTACTTAGTAGATTAACTTAATATTATTATGCATTACTAAGATTTTAGATCTAGCCATGCTTTATAGTTCTTCTAACTCTAAATTATACTGGGTAAATATATGACAAGATTCAGAATGATAAAACGATTACCTTAGATGTATAATTTTCAGATACCATGGAAAACACAAAAGCAAAATTTTAAGCCAAAGAAGGAATTCTTAAATATTAATATCTGCTAGATTATGAAAGAAAATACTTAAAAGATTAAGGAACTTTATCTGTTTACAGTATATAGAAGAAACAACTCTTCATCTAGTTCCACCCGTTATGTAAATAAGTATCAGGACTATCACTGGTAGAATATCTTCTTTAGATATGAAGTTTTCAGATACCATAGAATTCCTCAAATAAAGAAGAAAAAGAAGGAATTATTCCAGAAAACTATTATATAATTTACAGAGGAAAAATTTTAGAAGATAGAAGAACTTTATTGGATTATGATATATAGAGCTAGGATAGTCTTATTTTGAATATGAGACTGAGAGGTTGCTGAAACAAAAGAAATAAGCTTATTATATTTTAAAAGATAAATAGCTTTAAATTTTTTTTAATAGTTAAATAAATTAATGCGCTTGATATTTTTAAGTGAGATTTAGTTTGATGATTAGAGAGATAATCAATAAACTTAATTAGATATCTAAATTTCCAAGAATACCTCAAATGGAAATTCTAGTTAAGAAGCATAATGAAATTAATTAGTACTATACATTTCTTAATTTTCCTTAAAAAATAGCAATTATCTCTTTATGGAGACTAGCAAATAAGAACATTATAAAATTATAGAACAATAAAAGTGATAAAAAGCAAAATACCATAAGATATTTTTAATTACCATCATTTGCAATTGTAAATTTAACTAATAAGTCATATTAAAATAAAAAAGATGGTTGAAGGTTTCAATTCAGGTTTCTATACCACCTCTTCCTAAGCCAAAAAGGAAGGGAGGAAGCAAGAAACCAAGTCTTAATAATATTAACAATCTTCTCTATCACAACCTTAACCAACACTGAACTAATAACTTGGAATCTAACAAAACGAAAGAAAGCCAACCTTGAAGAATACACATACGGAAACTCCAACCTCAAGCAAGAAACCGAAGAAACAGATGAAGTTTGTTCTCCACCAGGAGGTATCAGAGTTCAACCCTTCTGACCAGATGAGCATGGAGTAGCTCATCAAAGTGGTACTGAACCTCCAGGAAGAGGTCAAGAGATTGAAGAAGGACAATGATATGCTGATGGCAAGGCTAGACCTAGCAGAAGGAATTGAGTCAAGACTTATATCCTAAGAAAGAGATCTTAACGCCTTTTGGAATATCTCACAAAGTCAGACTAACGAATCCCAAAATTAGCTTTAGAAACAGACTGAACTGGATAACAGACTCGGAAAAGTAGAAAAGAAATTGTAAAATTTTAAGAAAGATCAAAGCGAAACTGGAGCTATACAAATGGAAATCGAAGCCTAGAAAGAGCAAAAAAATCAAGGAAAATAATTCAAAATAAAAAAGAAATGTTTCTGCTGTGGAAGCGTATGAAATTTTTATCTGAAGTGTTAGAAATTCTAATAGAAATAAAGAAACTATTGGATAAAAGAACAAAAAAAGAAGAAAAAGGAAGAAGCAAGAAGCAAGAATGAAAAGAATGTATTGCAACCCGGATGGTTCAATATACAAGATTAAGACGGAACAAAGGCAAGCTAAAGGAGGGAAAACCTGGAAAAATCCGAGTTCCCATTCTCGCTAAAATTGGGTGACCCGAACTTTTATATTTAACAGCAGGGAGCCCGAACTGTTGTCCTCCTGACGGGGTTTGAAATCCCTAAAACGGAAAACTCAAAATTAATATTATTATTATTACATATAAAAGAGCAAATTTAATAAGGGCTTTTAAAGAACTCAAATAGTCCTACTGTTCAATTTCTATTTGGTTGAAAAAATTTTTTTTGCTTTAATACTTATTATTATAAAAAGTATTTATATGCATTTTCATTTTCTTAATAAAGCGCACAACAGTGACATAAGCAATGAGCCATTATATCTTAACATAATGTTCCTTCTATGCCCAATTATTTTCTCATTTTATATCTGGCTACACAGAATAAAACACAAGGAAACAAACATGTTAGATATTGAAGCTTTAGTTTGTTTTTTCAGTTAAGTTAGTAAAATTTTAACCCCTGCCATCACAGACTAGATACATATGGACAAATAAAAGTTATAGATTCTATATCTTTAAAGCAATCAAAAAGTCCTGATGATCATGTATTAATTATTTTGCCTTTAATTTTTTTCGCTTCAATTTAATTTTAAATATTTTAGCATGAGTATTAAGTTTCGATCATTTAGAAAATTATAGGAATCTCATTTATATCAATTTAGTTTATCTTTTTACAAAAAGGACATTCAATTTATTGTTCCTTATTTTTGAACTAGCCTATAAGCATATATGACATAAGCAATGCACAGGGTAGTAACTTGGGAATATTGTCTCTAAAATCATATTCCAAGAAGCAAATTTCACATTTCTGAGTTTGTTGGTGTACTTCCATTATTTAAAAGATTAGCTAAGATTTTATTAAATACTTTTGTAATTAATTATAATATAATTTATAAATCATGAACAGTTTTTTATTTCTTTTTAAATCTATCTATTCTTATACTTATGCTTTATTCTAAATACATTTCTAGTTTAATTTATTAGTATCTAGTCTCTTTCTTTTAAATCTGTTTTCTTAATTTACTTTTTAAATATTATGAAATACATTTCTTACAATTTCTTAAATTTGCTGATGTAAAAATTACCAGAAAATAAATAAAGATGCGATAAAAAACTGATATAGCTCTTAATAATTTAGCTTAGTAAAAATTTGAATTTATGTTAATTTATATTAAATTATATAGTCTCATTAGGTAGAATAATTATTAAAGTCTTAAATAAAATTAAGTTTATAGAAGCAGTTTTAAAAATAAAGGATGATCTAAATAAATAGAAGTATAAAGGAATTGTTTTATGTTAGATAGACAAGAAACAGAGTTAAAAGATATAAAATTACTTGAAAGTCTATTATTTATCTTGTGCTTAAGCAGCATTTTGCTTAAATATAAACATAGGTACTAAATAAATTTATAAGCTACACTAGAACTTAAATTTATATATATCTGTAAATTGTAAGTTTAATACCTAAAGCTAAATTAAAATATCTAATTTTAGTTAAGTTATGCTAAGCTATAAAGTAACTATTTCTTTAAGTAAGTTTAATTGTGGAAATAGTTCTATGACAATACTAAACTAAATAAAGACTTAAAGAAAGAATTTAATATACTAAAGGCTTGTAAGAGAAAAACAATCTTTTTAAGTAAAAATTAAAAGTAAAGCTAAAAGCTTTAAATGTATTGCAAACGATAAAGCATATTTTCAATAAAATACTTGAATTTGACTATTTAAATTAAAGTATATATAATTATCTAGTTATAATATTTAAATTCTAAAAGAAATAGAAGGGAATTAGTTGCTTTATGGATTTAATAAAATATAATAATAAAATGTATAAGAGATATATAATTAAAAGCTTTATGGATACTAATTATATATTTAAGAAATTAGAAAGATTGAGTCTTAATTTAAGTATTTAGATACTTATTGAAATTATTTAGTTTTTATTAGAAATAATTAGTAAAATAAAAATTCTTAAATTTATTAAGCATTGCAATAATAGAAGTTACTTAAAGTATGCATTTTAGTGATAAATGTAAATAAGAGATGCTAGTATAATTTAAGTCTAATAATAATAATGTAAACTAAAATGTTAAGAGTTTTGGAGTTCTTCGGGATTCCAACCGATTTCGCTCCGCCTTTTTTTTAACGTGGATGTATACCACGGCCTTTTTTTGAATGTGGGTGGCTACCACAATGAATTTTCCATGTTACCACTAAATAATTTCTATTTGTAAATTCCTGAGTCGGTTATTCAAAGTTTGTTTAACATCTTTCATGTTTTTATTTCTTCTCTTTTTTTCAATTTTTATCATTTTTAACAATTTTTTAATAAGTGATATTTCGACTTACAACATCAACAATTTTTTGTCTATTTTTTTTTATTCAACTAAGGCAAAACTAATTTTTCTATTTGTTCTATTCTTTTAATTAAACTTTTATCAACATTTTATTCTTTATTTATTTCTTAATCTTTTGCTTAAGAAGGGAGGACTTCAATACTCATGTTTACCCCTTGTTTGAAATTATTTTAAGACTGAGTATAGAGCTATTGTTCTGTCACAATATTGTTTTATATAAGCTATTTCCTAAGAATTAATAGTTCGTTATTTTGATCCTCAATGTTATTCATAAGCTCTCTAATTCTTTCTCCTTGATTATATGTTTCTTCTTCATATTTAGAAATTAATTTTTTCATCTTTTCCATTTCAATTGAAAGCGAAGTGCTCTCATTAACTTGTCCAACCATTACTTTGCCTTCTGAAGAGGAGCTTGATAAGTGTTCCATTGATTTCTACTTCTTCTCTAGTTCTTTGTTAGCTCTTCTTCTTGCGTTCCTTGCCTAATTTTTAGATAGTCGAATATTCTATTCCATTTCCATTTTTTTATTTTAATTTAAGTCTAATTAATTTAATTAAAGAACTATTCTAAATTTACTAATAGCATATTTTAGGTTAATAGATCTAAATCAATTTTAAGAACGGATAAAAAGGCTTAAATGCATAAAATTAATAAAATTAGAATCTCAGAATCAAAAAACTTTTAATAACTTTAGCTAAAAATATTTATTTTATATGAAATAGCAGAGACTTTAAATAAGCACCATAATAATTATATGGTTGATATATCTTTTACACATTTGTAAATTACAAATTCTTGATATTCAAATCTAGCTTAATAGCTATTATTATCTTATAAATCATTTTAAATCTCATTTTCTTCCTTTCCTAGTCCTATATTTAGTGCATAAATTACTAGATTTAAGTAGTTAACTTACGATTTTCACTCTTAAAATCTCAATTTCCTGCTTACTAATCATTATTTAAAAACTTCATTCCTACTTTTTGGTTATTTCCTTCAAATCAAAGATAGTAAACATTTTGCTTAAAAGAACTTTGCCCTAATTCATTCGTCAGCCAAGCTAAATTTATATTTGACTTAATCTCTTTCATTACTTATCTAAGTTATGTGCTTATCTTAGAAGTGCTGATTTAGTAATATTCCCTACTTATGATTAAAGCGAATTAGAAGCTAAAAGGCATTTAATTAATCTGCATTTATTGTTTCATTTATCCTTTAACGTTTATTTTGATGATTATATAATAACTCTTAAGAAGATAATGTTCTATTAGTTATTTAATTGACATAGCTTATCAGTCCCTAGCTTGTAATGATAGTTTCATGTATAATGATATACCTAGCTATCTCCTACTTTTAGATGGTAAGTATAAAGTATCATATGTTTAAAGAGGTTAATTAGCTTTTAAGTATTTAAAGTTAAAGATGCAAGTATATAAACAGATGTGTAATTAAGTATATATGAGCATAGAGAACTAACTATAAAGTATTAATTTGCTTAGATTTTAGGGCTTATCAAAATACTTTAATTTGCTTGACTTAGAAGAAAATTAGTCTGAAAGGAGTTATTCTTAAGAGTGGAAAGACGTTATATACCCCTTAATATTGAGGAACTTTATGCTTCAGCAAGGGATGAAAACGAGTAAAATGCTTGTGGGTAGTTGCATATTGATCTATCAGTGAATGAAACTTAATTGATTCAAAAAATTTATAGTTTGAGGAAAGTTTAGCGATTCAAAGAAAAATTAATTACAGCTGAGGTAGCAACATAGTGAAAATTAATAAGCTTTGAAAATACAGAATCAAGAGATTCAAATTTGAGAATAGTAAAAATTGATTAAAATGGAAAGCTAAAGTTCTGCTTCTTCAAAAGGAGACTAATAATTCCGAATTAGCTATGGTTCTAGGGAATAGAATGGAAAGCTAATCTCATCTGGTAACTTCATAGGCCTGTAAAATACGTTCACAAAGATTGCTTAAAAACCTGGCTGCTAGCATAGTAACAAAATGTGTATAATGAAATATAAAATCGAGAGGAAGATTTAGCTTAAATTAAAAGGAACCATGTCATGCACAATTTTAAATAGAAGCTTAAAAAACTAAAAGAAGGCATATTCTTGATTTCAAGCATTTATAATATTTAACTTTGTATTTCAATGGTATTATTAATATTTCCTTTATTATAAATTTTAAATGGTTAAAGTAGTTATGCTTGCAATAACTTAATTTTACAATATTAAATTTCGCGTTTTCAATAAATTAAAAAGTTAAAAATAGAAATATCTTAGTAAATAAACTAATATCATATATCTAAAAGTAACCTATATTCAGATACCTAGTAGTACTTAATTGATATCCCAAATATACCTATTTTTAAAGGATTTAACTATTACAATGCAATTTTTTAAATTAAGATGATGATTATTTGGTAAAATAGAAATAGCTTAAAATAGTAATATTTGAGATCTTTATTATTAAAGTTTAAAGAAACAAAATTTAGATATTTGTTGCTTACTTCTAAGTAGCATAAAGGAATGAGTTAATTAGAATGAAATAAGTAATAAAGAATTAGCTTTATAATAAATGTAGATTGTAGTAAATCTAGTGAAATAAGGAAAATTATAATTGTTTACATACTTAGATAATTAAATCTTTATGCTAAAATAAATTAGAGAGTAATTAGCCAAGTTAATGTTTAAAACCTATGCATCTCTAACATTAGATAAGTTAGATAATTATTTTAAAAGCAATGCTAAGAATAAATAAATAATGCTAAGAAAAGCTTTCTAAAACAATTATATCTTGATATAAATAGATTTTTCTTTTGGAAAGCTTAGCATTTAATAAAACTTGAACCTGCTTTGTTAACTTAATTAAATAGCTACAAAGGTTAATAAGGAATGAATAATAAATACTTTCTAAATAAAGCTCATTAATATAAAGAGCTTATTTCATTAATTATATATTTTACTTAATTTAACTAAATAATAAGCTTAAATAGAGCAAAATAGTTTTGAAGATCTAGAAATATAACTAAGTAGTGATAATTATAAATTTATACTTAATTGAAGGGAAGAATAAAAATAGCTTATATAAATAGATAAAACATGATTGTGAAATATATTAATATCTCCTTAGGTAATTTTATCTTTCTTCTTAAATTCCTAAAACAATATGATTAGTAATTGCTTAATTAATAGAGATAACTTCACTAATAGTAAAATAATATCTATTTTCAAATAAATTAAGAGCTAAAGAGTTATATTTATAGAATAATATATTCATGTAGGAATATGATGTATGCTTTAATAGATAATCTCTTTCTATAGCATCTTAATTAAAAACTGTAAACTCTATCTAATTAAATAAGATTTTTACTTTTCATTTATATATTCTAAATTTAGAAGAATATAGCTCTATAATCCTTAAAACTTACTAATATTATAAAAATTGGCTTTATATGAAAAATTCAATTTATAATTATCTTTATTTCTTAGATGTTTTGCTTGAGTGTTTAAAGCATTCGTCTAGATTTTAAAATGCAAGCTCCTTTTTAAATTTGAGTAATAAAAGCAAATATAATAATACAAATGCTAAGCAAAGAAACTAGCAAGTAATCTTATAATAATCCTTTAAAAAAGTCTTAATTTAACTAATTTATAAAGATGTATTATAATACAATTATTTAATTGTTCATCTACTTTAGAAGTATTAGGTTGCTTTAAAGCTTACATTTATTTCATTTATTGCCCTTCAAAAATGTTATATCCAAAACTAAATAAAGGTACAAATATAATTTAACTGGCTTCTTTATTTTTAAGCGTTCTAAATTACCTCTATTAGCTAAAATTGAAGATAAAGGTATTTTAAGTTAAGAAATTAAATATTATTGCAATAGATAAATTTAGATCTTCACTATCTATTAAAGATTTACTTGATAAGAATAAAAGTTACATAAAAGTATAGAAGAAGCTAAATTTAAAAAGTCTAGTTTAAGTCTCCAAATTATTAATAACTTACCTTATTAAATCTTATTTTATAATATTAAAATACAACTAAGACAAAGCTACTAAACTATTATTACTTATAGACATATAAAAGGAAAAGAAGATATATACAAGTAATTAATTAGCTATATACTTTACTTATAAATATAATTATTATTAAATAACAAAACATAATCAAATCTAGTTCTCACTTTTTCATAAATCCATTCCCTGCCAAATAAAAAACCGAAATTAGAAATATAATTAGATAAGTAAAGATATCCAAGTTCTTTAAAAGGAGTCTTTTAATTTTAAAATTTTCTTAATATTGATCGTAGATTTTAACTTCTTTTTGCTTTTCCTTATCATCGCAAAGGATGTTTTAATTTTAGTTCTACGTTTATTACTGATTAACTCTAATCAACTTCAGCTAAATATCTTTTATTTTTTCTTAGACTTCTTTTTCTTTTTCTTCAACAAGTAAAATATTATAATTTTACTTTTAAGACTTTTCTAAGCTAAATTGATTCTCTTTTTGATTTTGTTCCTAGGATTTATAGAGTTTATGCTTTATAAGTTAGAATTCTCTCTTAATTTTTTTTAGTTGAAGTAGCTCGTTATTATACATATCTTACTGTAAAGATTATTAATATTCTTCTGGATCATTTATTTTAGCTTCTTCATCCTAGTTGCAATCTAAGTGTTTTGAATGATTCTACATTTTGGATTTAGATCTACTGTACTTTCTAAATAAATACTCCTTTTTAGCAGCAATTTATTCCTCAGACTTACTTAAAATTCCTTGATCTAACTAATTCTGACTGGAATTGTCCATATCATATGAAACTGACTTTTTATTCCATTTATTCTCCTTTTAGCTGTTCGTAATCTAGTTTAAAGGAGATTAAACTTCATCTTCTAGACTCGATAAGGAAAATATAGTGAAAAGAGTTTGTACGGACTGATTTTAATCTCCTGACTGAATTAAGTTTTGCATATTGGCTTGATTATGATTAACGATAATTGATAGAAATGAAATAGTTTAAATATGTCTTTAGTTAAGTTTACTATAAAAGAAAATCTATTAACTCAAATAAGTAAAATAATTCTGTAAATTACCTAGCTACTTAGTTACATGAGTAAAGGTCTTAACTGTATTAATTATATTGGATACTTTCTAACTCTTATACACTTAAATAGAACTTATCAATATAAGTATATTTATGCCTCTCTTAGTTAATAAAGCTTATTAAGAGTTACGCTTATAAGTTATTTAGTAGATGAAAGATACTAAAATTAATACTTGAACTGATATACATTAAACTGATAAACTTGCTATAATAATAAAGATTATTCTTCAAAAATAAGAAGATATTCTAAGAAGATGTCTTCACTTCTATGCTTTTACTTTTAAGTAATAACCAAGCTGTTTCAATCTTAGTACTTAAAGAGATAACAAGAAATACTCATAATTAATCTTACTAGAGACATAATTTTAACTTTAGATATTAATTAATGCTAAATACAGTTAACCTTTAGTTAGGAATATAGGATTCCTTTTAACTGTAGCAAGATAAAAGTAGCAGCTTAATCAAATCTTTTATTTTTCTATGCTGATTAAAAGTAAAAATGTATATGCTTTGATATCTAAATGAGTGATAAAGGCCTTTTAAATAAGATTAATTGAAAGAACTCTTTTGCTAAAGTAACAAAAGGATACAAATGTATCTTCATGATAAAATGATTTTAAAAAGGTAACTTTAATTGAAAGCTTCTTAATTATAGTTGGATATTGATCTCTATGAATTGTAACCAATTTCTGATTTTGTCTAATTGTAAGCATTAAAAATCTAAATAATTCAAATCATTAAGGATAAGTAACAGCATGCAGATAAGTTTAAGCATTATTTGCTTATAAAATCATTAGATTAAATAACTTAGGAAAAATGTGAATTGAACTCTTATTTTGAGAAATAAGCCTTCTACTACAGCTAAATTTTCTTAATTTGTACTTAAATCTAAATAAACTAAGTTAAGAATGAAGAAGGATTTATAAATTAATTCTATTTTAGTAAAGCTTAAATACTCTCTTAGTGGAAACTAGTCTATTTCTTGTTATTAAGTCTGAACACTCATATTAAAGTTATTTGATTGTACTAAATCGTAACATTTTATCTGAAAGTGAGATTTTGGAACGAATTTATAAACATTAGTCATAATGATTCTGTACTATTGGAGAGATTTGACTCAATTGCTTACAGATTTATATTTCTCAAGGTTTAAAAATAACTACCAATAATGATGTTTAAAACAATAAGATTCTAAAGGCTGTCGAAATAGCTTTATCTTTCATTTAAAATAAACTTGATAATTAATAATTTCTATGGTAAAGAGAAAGCTAATTAAATAAGCTTAGTATCCAAATAGCTTTTAACATTGCTATTTTCTTATAATTTATCCTAGGAAAAAATGTACTTATATCTTAAAACAAGCATTTTAATCTATTTATTTCGCTTAAGCAATAAGAATATTTTAGAATTAAAAAGTTCAAAATTACCAAAGCGAAATGCTATTCAATTAAAGGTATAATAATTATAACAAAATTGGAGCTATTTATACTGTCAAACAATCCTAAATGAAGACTCCTTCTTTAAGAGAGAAATAATAAAATATGAATATTAATTTTAAAATTAAACAGATAGTAATTAGTTATTAGCATGCTTATCTATTTATTAAACATTCTATCTATATATGAACACACAATTTTAAAAACTGACTATATCAACTCTTTTTAGAAACTTTAAAAGATACAAAAATAGGTATATGAATAAGTTTCTATGTAAAGCATGAGAATAAATATTCTAAAAGAAAAATTTAAAAGTGTTGATATATTAGCAATATTTGAATCAATTAACTTTATTAAAATCTAGGCATTAAAAGGAAATTATTAATTAACTTACTTTAACTATTTTAAAAATATATAGAGAAAAGCGTATTTTATTTATACATAGTAACTAAATCTTTAAAACTCCATTATTTAGTTTGCATTGATAAACTCATTTAATAACTTTATCTAAAAATCCATTTGCTTCACTAGCAACAAACTCAGGAGATAAATTTGGAATGAGTTGTTTTCTAGATAGTTGTTAAATAAATGAATAGACTAAACATTAAAATGGATATAGAAATTATTTAAACTCTTTAATAAAATTATTTAGATTCTTTCATATTTTACTATTACATCTATCAGCATTCTTTTATGCTTTCTCCTTGCGTTATATTTTAACTTTCTAGAGTTATATTTTTGTTAAAAATCTTAACTTATCAACTAAGCAACTTTTATAAATCTGGTTTTTAATATTAATTGGAAGATAAGAGTTAGAAGCTATTTATTAAATGCTAATTCTTATCTTGCTAGATTAATATTATTATCAAGACATTTAGACTCTCTTTCTAGATAAGCTTAATTAATTTGAAAAAGCTACAGCAAAGTAACCATATGAGTGTTTATTAAGCTTTAAACTTAATTTAAAAGCTTTCTAAAAGAGTTATTATTTATTAGTTTCATAAAGGTTGAAATATAATGATAAGTGACTTTAGTTATAAATAAAGAAACATAAACAATAAGAAAAGTTTAAGTTATAAAAGATAAAGTTTAGATAATCATTTCTGTAAAACCAAATCTTTATCATATATCTATTAAACAATATCCTGTGTCTAATAAAAGATATATAGATTTAATTATTAAGCTTTTAATAACTTATTATTAAGGCCTTACTAAATTAAAGATCCTAAAGTCTGTATGTAAGATATTTGTATGTCTATTTAATAATTTAAGATGGTTCTATGCTTTGCTATTAGACAAATTAAAAACTAAGCTGTATAATCTATTAATAATATAATAATTTAAGTTTTAGGAAATAATTAATTTTAATGAATTAGCTAAGTAATATCAACCATAGCATCATAATCCACAAGACTCTGTCTCTTAGAAATTAAGAATATTCTTTATCTTATAATTTTATATTTAAACATTTATTTTATAATATTAATAATTAAGTTATATCAGCATCTAAGTTATATCAATACTTTACAAAACTATTTTCTAACATTTTGTATTTCTATAAGTTTAAATTCTGCAGTTGTATTATCTTAGTTTAAATAAATAAATTTAGTGTATTATAATAAAAGTGTATAAATTAATGAATAGTTACTTAAGGATTGGCTAAAGTTCTATATGGTTAATGTTAAAACCCTAACTATTTATTGCTAATTGTTTTTAGTTTTAGTTAGTTATTTATATTATAAAATATAAGACTTTTATATCCTTCCACTGACTTTATCTTATAGATTTGTAAATAATAGATTATCACTGAATATGTTTCCAAAAGTAAAATATAGAAGAAATAAGAGCACTGAAACAATGCTAATTTTAACTAAGATCTAAGAATTAATTTTCTAAGCTTTTATTGCTTTTGTTGCTTTAAAGGAACTTCTTTTATTATTTGTAAAGAAATCATGAAGTCTTAAATTATATGAAATAAACAAATTTAAGTGAAGCTATTAAAATACTTAAGAAGAAAAAGGATATAACTTGTATAGAAGCTTGATATACTTTAGCAGTTAACTAATATATCTTTCAAGTATTTTTAAAAAAGAAATATTTATTTATCGCTTAATTAAGCCATAAAAAAGATTGGAAGAAAATTGAAAAATTAAAAGCAACTTGGAGAAAAATTCCTGAAGATTAAATCATAAAAACTAAATAAAATCTAAAGTTAATTAAATTTTAAGCTAATAAAAGATTATTTTCTAAATATATACTTCTAAAGTTATTTTCTGTGTTGATACTCTTATTTCTTTAGTAATTTTATATACATTTTTATAAATTTTTGCTAACAAACAAGCAAGAAAAATATTGGATAAAGCTTAATAGAATAACAAATATAATCTAAACATTTTTAAAAGCATAGGCACTTGCAAAGACAAGCAAACTTGTGAGAGTTTTGAAGAAAAATATAATAAATAATATGAATAAAAGCAAAGGAATAACTTATAAATGGCAATAAACAAGAATATATAACAGTTCCTTTATAAAACTAAAAGCTCAAGTAACTTAATAAACTACTAATGACTTTTTAAAATAAAGCAATATGATAAAATTTCATTGATGATATAACATTAGTTGTTTAAAAGCATAACTAGATTAAATTTTCTTATTATTAATACTTAGCTAGTATTCATTAAATCTATCAGCAAAACTTTTATTTTCTACACTTGAAACTATTTTTCGATGAAAACAAAATAAGAATAAAGATTATAATCTTAAAGATAAAAATGAAAAATTAGTGAGTAAAAGCAATCTTTTCTGAAAATAATATTATGAGTCTTATTACTAAATAGATAAAGAGATAACTAAGATTTTAAATGCTAAATGAAAATGAGTATCAGTATCTTTAAATAGGAATGTACTATTTAAATTAAAATATTAATTTAAAAGAATTAAGAAAATCAAATAATGGCTATTAGGTAAAATCTATGCATATTTATAACGAGATAACTTTGTTGCTGCTAAAAAGAGACATAGGACTTTGCAAGTTAGTAAATTATTTTATTAATACAAAGAAAAGTTGAGTCTATAGAAATTAGTGGAACAGATAAATAAGAAATAGATTTTAATAAAATGAACCTTCATCTATTATAAATTGAAGCATTTGCTACAAATTCAAGTCATAAAAAGATAAAAAAGAATTATAAAAAATCTACAATTTTTACGATAAAGTTTAAGATTTTCAAGATAATTGTAATAAAGATGAAGTGAAAGAGTATATGAAACAATTTAATAAAAATATAGAAGTAATAAAATCTTAAGAATGTAAAGAGTCTAAAACTTAAAAAATATAATATAGAAAAACTGTAAGATTATAGAAAGTAAAGCAACCTATCAAAATGTATATCTATTTCTAACTTAGTTGTATCTTTATAGATTTCTAGTAAATTTCTATTTTCTCTTTCTTTTAAACTTTGAGTGATCATTTACTCTATATATCTTACTTGAAGATCATTAAATTAAAAAGAATTAATTTAAATCCTCGTAGATATAACAAAAAGTAAAAATGTATGAAAAAGAAAATTAAAAACAAGTTATTTTTCTGATATTTTCAAATCTTATAAGAATTGGATTATAACTTCTCAATAAAAGGCATTCAGTTTAAAAGTTAAGAAATTTCCAACTTATATTTCATATCAAATTATTTTAAATTAGTACTATTATTATATAAAATGGATCTTGGCCGCGTCAGAAAAACTAGTAGGTAATCTGGTGCATTGTATACTGCGTTGTGAGTAATCTCGCATTAAATGCACAGTGGAGAAGGGTGGATAAGATCCGTTGAGACATAACTAACTTACCCTGAGGGTTCTCTCTAGCAGTGTGAAAGTTTGACTGACGGACCTTCTAATTATGCATTTAATAACTAATTCTTATTTGGACCTTATTCAAGAAGACTGAAACATTTGACTCAAGATTTAAGAATAATTTTAAATAAGAAGATTCCCCATTTGGAGAAGCTGACATGACTCATTGGACTTCTAGAATTTTAACAAGAAATATTAGAACATTTTTCTTAATATTAAATTGTAATACTGAAAGAGTTGCGCGCCAATGAGGTGCTACGCACTGTATAATGATTTTAATTAACTAATGAAATAATTGATTATGAGAATTTAGTTTAGTAGTATTTAAAAATAATAATAAAAGTATTAAATTTAGAAACTTTTAGCTTTATAATGCTTATAAAACTAAACCTTCTGAAACTAGTGATTAAGTGAAATAAAAAATTAAAATTAACTTTATATATTTTCTTATATAGTTGTCCAAATTAGAATATCTCTTAAAGCTTTAAATAGATTCTTCAAATCTTTTTATTCTCTAAAGCTAATTATAGTTCAGAAGTTATTTATGTAAGATTCTAAGGGACATTGGAAAAATAAAGAAATACATATATGCTAATTAAAAAAAAAGTAACAAGAAATGCATTCTAAAGTCCAAACTAAATGTTTAATGAATCATACTTTATAATTTTGAATTGACTATCTTTTGAATACTACATAATAATGAGATATTTAAAATTATGATAAGAAACATAAACGAATTTTACTCTGATATAACTTTTTATTTAAAAAAGCAAAAATCTGAGATATTTTAAAAACTTGAAGAAACTAACTTAATATTTGAAATAGATATATAGAATATTGAAGAATGTAAACATTTTAAAAAAGTTTATAGCAAAGTCAAGCAAAAGTTCCTTTAAGATACTACAGAAAGGATGAGATTAAAGTAAACTCACATTTTTACTTTGAAGATATTGATAAAGAAGCAAGATAATTTCTATTTACGAAACTAAATAAACTTATGAGAAATAATTTCTATATACAAATTTAGTAATTTTGCTATAATTTCTAATACAACTTATAACAAAGACACTTCGAAATCAAGTACTCTGAGATTTCCAAAAATGGAGATTTAGATAGCTTCGTTCATATTTAAGCAAGTGAAATTCTGCAAGATCTTAATTAAGAATTTTAAGACTTAAAAAATACGATTTAATAAAGATTTTAACATATAATCAAGGTTATATTGCTCTTAATTTTCGCACTTAAAAGCAGTTAAAAGAAATATATTTTAGAATTTAAAGCTTTCATAAAATTTACTGAGAAGAAGAATTGAAATCCTAATGCGAAATGAGAAATTACTACAATGGTAGAATGATCTGGATAAATTGAAGCAATTGAAGAAGAACATGAGCAATAAGTAAAGTAGGACTGATGAATAAGATGTAAATAAACAATTTTATTTCCTATATGAAAACATAGTAAAGGCATATTAATTGATACTATTTTATAAATTTGCTTATATTTTATTCTCATCTTTACCTATTTTTAGATATAAAGGTTAATTTTTATTTATATTATATATAATTTTTAATTTAAATAGTGAGGAACATTTTTTAAACTAAGAACGAAAAATTACTACTAGGAAGTACCTCATGGTGAAAAAAGAACAATAATAGTAGCAGGAGCCAAGAGAGCATTCAGTTCTCGAGGCTTCAAGTAAAATAGCTGTAAGATGCTAGAATTTTAAGGATTCTTAGGAAAATATTTCGACAATAACCTTATGGAGACAAAACTGTCCAAGGGACTTCTAGTACATGGGAAGAATTCCTTAAGACTTAATAAGAATAAATAAAACTTTTTTTAATAGCTATGCAGGCGCTACGCTCTCTATAATATAAGTTTTTTATACAAATTTAATTAGCAATAATAACTAAAAATAGATATTTGAACCAAATAAAGAGTTTTATCTTTGATTTAATAAAAGATTTACATTATTACAAGGAATTTAATATTGCTTTAATAAGAAAAATATTAAGTGTAATCAAATATCTAAATAAAGTATCTTTAGCTAAAAATTAAATAAAAGCTGCAATTTTAATCTTAATAAAGAGAATATCATAAACTAACTGTTTGCTACTGATATTTAAAATAACCTAATTAATATTAAGAAAATTTAAATTGTCTTTTACTAATAGATAATCATTCAAGCATAAGAATAATTGGATAATAGAATAATTAGTGAATCAAAGAGTAATTTTCTCTCTATAAAATAGAGCATTTAATCCATGTATATTTGTTAGTAATTTGATTTTCCCCTTGCTTATTTATGAAGCATGTCTATTAGTTACAAAAGAACGCAAATTTACATTGTTGTTTATTTCCTTTTCAAAAGTTCCATTTAACTTTAATGTACTAAGTTTCTTTCTTATATCAAATAATATAATCTCTTTGTAAGGGTTTTATCATATAATTTTAGTACTGTGTTTATTAGAGAAATAGCTCTTCAATTTTTTAAATAATCTTCGTTTCCTTTTTTTAAAATAGAAATAATAGTTGAAGTATTTATCTTATATGGTATTCTTCCGAGTCTCAGCATATTATTCAGTAAATAGTGAAGAATTAAGGTAAGATAATGTTCTCCATATTTTAATAATTCACCTTTAATGCAATTTGAACCTGCTACCTTGCCACTAGGTATATCTTATATAATTAGCTAGATTTCTTTAAAAGAAAAAGGCTAGAATTGTTATTAATGTATAGGTAGTTGTTTTTGAATCTCATTAATCATTAAAATAACTATTCGCCTACCGGCTTAATTGAAGTTTTAAAGGCATAAAATCTCAGTTCCTGCATGTTCGTTCCATGCATTGCTTTTTTCCTTGACTTCTATCTTTTGAATAATCTGAGTTGAGAATTTATTTTTTCCAGATTTTCCCATTTCCCGATTGGAAGAATTCCGTCGCTCGATACTTCAGTTGCTACTAGTTAGCATTTCTCCAGATATTTATTCTTATTTTTTTCTATTGGGGACATTTCCGCCATAAATGCAAGTGCTGTTGCAAATGTAACATCTTTTTCTTGCTTTATTAAATGTCTTTTCTTATTTCTCTATTTCAATTGGAGTTCCTTATGAAGGCTTCTACAGGTTTTCTTCTATTAATTTGAGTCTAGAATCTAATTTTACTCAATTTTTCTCGTCTTGCTCTAGCATTACTCAAATATCATTCTCTAAACTTACAGTTTGCTCATAAACTCCAACTTTAGCTCTTCGATCTACATATGGACTTCATCATCGTCTTCATGATTTATCAAATCCTGACTTATTACAATCATCTCTTCCTTCTGGGAGTTTAATTCCTTTTCGAGATTTTTTGTTTCTAATAAGTTGATAAATCAGCTGTTTCATCTACTAAGAGTCCATTTATTCTATTTCAGTATTGTCTAAATCAAAGGTAATAGGATCTATATTGAATTATCGTAATTTACCTTCTTCGTTTATTTTTTATTTCTTCGTTATTATTTTTATCGATTCGATTGAGTAATCTCTTTTTTCAGTTTTCAATGAAGGTGTTGAGAGCTGTATTAGCCTTTCTGTTCTGAATTTTTATCTTAGTTCTTACTTATCCTTTGATGGAAGAGATCCGCTTAATTTTTGAATCTCATTATTATTTTTACAAACTAAATCGATTTGCTCTAAAATAAATCTATTCTTGAGTCAAGTTTTTGTGTTTGTTAAAAACTGAATTTTCTCATTAATCAATAAAATTTTTTTTAGTTATTAATTGAAATTTAATTTCTTTATCTAGGATTTATAAATTTCTTAGTCTATGAGAACATAACTTTTGGATTATAAAAGATATGTAAATGAGTGCTTTTAAATAAGTAAAGTATGCTTTAACACCATCTCCAAAAGTTGGAGAGAGGAAACCTGAATCCAATCTTGGATAGTCTTCTTTCCCTCAGTACTAACCTTTTTTTTAATCCCAACGACCTGGAGAGTAAAAGAAACAAGTTCAGAAGATAGCACATGCAATAACTCCAACCTAATAAGAGAAGCCAAGGAAGCAGATGAAGTCTGCTCTTCACTAGGAGGTCTCGGAATTCAATCCTTCTAGTTAGATGAGTATGAAATAGCTCATCAAAATGGTGCTGAACCTCCAGAAGAGATTAGGAAGCTGAAAAAGGACAATGACAAGTTAATGGAGAATCTGAGCAAGAAATAGGAAATCGAATCAAGACGTCTCAGGAGAGAGATCTAAGCGCTTTCTTGACCATATCTCAGAGTCAGAACAGCTAATTCCAGAATCAGGATTAAAAATATAGAGAAATTGATGGTAAATTATCACAGCTATTAGAAAATCAGCAAACATTGCCAAAAATAAATTGAATCAAGGGATTAGAAATAGGGCAAGATAGAGATCAAAGAAATTAAAGTTGGTAAGTTTTATACAAGTGAGAAGTGAAATTCTATTACTACTGTACCTTATGAGAGCGCTTGTAAAGCAAGTGTAGGAAATTCCTAAATTTCAAACAGAGTTACTGGCAAAAGCAAAGATAATAGTAGAAAAAAGGAAGGAGTAGCAACAGCTTAAACTATGAATGAATAGAGAACAGTTATGGATAAACATTCTTAGGAATATATACAAGAAAAAAGGCAATAGTAAGGAAAGAGAAACTATAGATTTAAAAAAAAGCAAAATAGGAAAGTGGGTGGAGGAGTACGAACATTAAGTTTAGCCTCCGGAGAAATCTGGAGGCAGGCATGAAATAGGTTGAAATACCTACAAGAAGGCCAAACACTTTAATTTATAATAATAGACATATAACATAATAAGTAGATTATGAGCAGTTTTAATTCTTTTTTAAATTTATCTAAACTTCTATTTATACTATATCCTAAGTGCATTTCTAATTAAAACTATTATCATCTAGCAACTTTCTTTTTATTCCAAGTTTATTAAGATTTAGCATAATTTATGAAATACATTTCTTACAATTTCTTAAATTTGCTGATGTAAAAATTACCAGAAAATAAATAAAGATGTGATAAAAAACTGATATAGCTCTTAATAATTTAGCTTATTAAAAATTTGAATTATGTTAATTTATATTAAATTATATAGTCTCATTAGGTAGAATAATTATTAAAGTCTTAAATAAAATTAAGTTTATAGAAGCAGTTTTAAAAATAAAGGATGATCTAAATAAATAGAAGTATAAAGGAATTGTTTTATGTTAGATAGACAAGAAACAGAGTTAAAAGATATAAAATTACTTGAAAGTCTATTATTTATCTTGTGCTTAAGCAGCATTTTGCTTAAATATAAACATAGGTACTAAATAAATTTATAAGCTACACTAGAACTTAAATTTATATATATCTGTAAATTGTAAGTTTAATACCTAAAGCTAAATTAAAATATCTAATTTTAGTTAAGTTATGCTAAGCTATAAAGTAACTATTTCTTTAAGTAAGTTTAATTGTGGAAATAGTTCTATGACAATACTAAACTAAATAAAGACTTAAAGAAAGAATTTAATATACTAAAGGCTTGTAAGAGAAAAACAATCTGTTTAAGTAAAAATTAAAAGTAAAGCTAAAAGCTTTAAATGTATTGCAAACGATAAAGCATATTTTCAATAAAATACTTGAATTTGACTATTTAAATTAAAGTATATATAATTATCTAGTTATAATATTTAAATTCTAAAAGAAATAGAAGGGAATTAGTTGCTTTATGGATTTAATAAAATATAATAATAAAATGTATAAGAGATATATAATTAAAAGCTTTATGGATACTAATTATATATTTAAGAAATTAGAAAGATTGAGTCTTAATTTAAGTATTTAGATACTTATTGAAATTATTTAGTTTTTATTAGAAATAATTAGTAAAATAAAAATTCTTAAATTTATTAAGCATTGCAATAATAGAAGTTACTTAAAGTATGCATTTTAGTGATAAATGTAAATAAGAGATGCTAGTATAATTTAAGTCTAATTAATTTAATTAAAGAACTATTCTAAATTTACTAATAGCATATTTTAGGTTAATAGATCTAAATCAATTTTAAGAACGGATAAAAAGGCTTAAATGCATAAAATTAATAAAATTAGAATCTCAGAATCAAAAAACTTTTAATAACTTTAGCTAAAAATATTTATTTTATATGAAATAGCAGAGAATTTAAATAAGCACCATAATAATTATATGGTTGATATATCTTTTACACATTTGTAAATTACAAATTCTTGATATTCAAGTCTAGCTTAATAGCTATTATTATCTTATAAATCATTTTAAATCTCATTTTCTTCCTTTCCTAGTCCTATATTTAGTGCATAAATTACTAGATTTAAGTAGTTAACTTACGATTTTCACTCTTAAAATCTCAATTTCCTGCTTACTAATCATTATTTAAAGACTTCATTCCTACTTTTTGGTTATTTCCTTCAAATCAAAGATAGTAAACATTTTGCTTAAAAGAGCTTTGCCCTAATTCATTCGTCAGCCAAGCTAAATTTATATTTGACTTAATCTCTTTCATTACTTATCTAAGTTATGTGCTTATCTTAGAAGCGCTGATTTAGTAATATTCCCTACTTATGATTAAAGCGAATTAGAAGCTAAAAGGCATTTAATTAATCTGCATTTATTGTTTCATTTATCCTTTAACGTTTATTTTGATGATTATATAATAACTCTTAAGAAGATAATGTTCTATTAGTTATTTAATTGACATAGCTTATCAGTCCCTAGCTTGTAATGATAGTTTCATGTATAATGATATACCTAGCTATCTCCTACTTTTAGATGGTAAGTATAAAGTATCATATGTTTAAAGAGGTTAATTAGCTTTTAAGTATTTAAAGTTAAAGATGCAAGTATATAAACAGATGTGTAATTAAGTATATATGAGCATAGAGAACTAACTATAAAGTATTAATTTGCTTAGATTTTAGGGCTTATCAAAATACTTTCATTTGCTTGACTTAGAAGAAAATTAGTCTGAAAGGAGTTATTCTTAAGAGTGGAAAGACGTTATATACCCTTTAATATTGAGGAACTTTATGCTTCAGCAAGGGATGAAAACGAGTAAAATGCTTGTGGGTAGTTGCATATTTATCTATCAGTGAATGAAACTTAATTGATTCAAAAAATTTATAGTTTGAGGAAAGTTTAGTGATTCAGAGAAAAATTCATTACAGCTGAGGTAGCAAAATAGTGAAAATTAATAAGCTTTGAAAATACAGAATCAAGAGATTCAAATTTGAGAATAGTAAAAATTGATTAAAATGGAAAGCTAAAGTTCTGCTTCTTCAAAAGGAGGCTAATAATTCGGAATTAGCTATGGTTCTAGGGAATAGAATGGAAAGCTAATCTCACCTGGTAACTTCATAGGCCTGTAAAATACGTTCACAAAGATTGCTTAAAAACCTGGCTGCTAGCATAGTAACAAAATATGTATAATGAAATATAAAATAGAGAGGAAGATTTAGCTTAAATTAAAAGGAACTATGTCATACACAATTTTAAATGGAAGCTTAAAAAACTAAAAGAAGGCATATTCTTGATTTCAAGCATTTATAATCTTTAACTTTGTATTTCAATGGTATTATTAATATTTCCTTTATTATAAATTTTAAATGGTTAAAGTAGTTATGCTTGCAATAACTTAATTTTACAATATTCAATTTCGCGTTTTCAATAAATTAAAAAGTTAAAAATAGAAATATCTTAGTAAATAAACTAATATCATATATCTAAAAGTAACCTATATTCAGATACCTAGTAGTACTTAATTGATATCCAAAATATACCTATTTTTAAAGGATTTAACTATTACAATGCAATTTTTTAAATTAAGATGATGATTATTTGGTAAAATAGAAATAGCTTAAAATAGTAATATTTGAGATCTTTATTATTAAAGTTTAAAGAAACAGAATTTAGATATTTGTTGCTTACTTCTAAGTAGTATAAAGGAATGAGTTAATTAGAATGAAATAAGTAATAAAGAATTAGCTTTATAATAAATGTAGATTGTAATAAATCTAGTGAAATAAGGAAAATTATAATTGTTTACATACTTAGATAATTAAATCTTTATGCTAAAATAAATTAGAGAGTAATTAGCCAAGTTAATGTTTAAAACCTATGCATCTCTAACATTAGATAAGTTAGATAATTATTTTAAAAGCAATGCTAAGAATAAATAAATAATGCTAAGAAAAGCTTTCTAAAACAATTATATCTTGATATAAATAGATTTTTCTTTTGGAAAGCTTAGCATTTAATAAAACTTGAACCTGCTTTGTTAGCTTAATTAAATAGCTACAAAGGTTAATAAGGAATGAATAATAAATACTTTCTAAATAAAGCTCATTAATATAAAGAGCTTATTTCATTAATTATATATTTTACTTAATTTAACTAAATAATAAGCTTAAATAGAACAAAATAGTTTTGAAGATCTAGAAATATAACTAAGTAGTGATAATTATAAATTTATACTTAATTGAAGGGAAGAATAAAAATAGCTTATATAAATAGATAAAACATGATTGTGAAATATATTAATATCTCCTTAGGTAATTTTATCTTTCTTCTTAAATTCCTAAAACAATATGATTAGTAATTGCTTAATTAATAGAGATAACTTCACTAATAGTAAAATAATATCTATTTTCAAATAAATTAAGAGCTAAAGAGTTATATTTATAGAATAATATATTCATGTAGGAATATGATGTATGCTTTAATAGATAATCTCTTTCTATAGCATCTTAATTAAAAACTGTAAACTCTATCTAATTAAATAAGATTTTTACTTTTCATTTATATATTCTAAATTTAGAAGAATATAGCTCTATAATCCTTAAAACTTACTAATATTATAAAAATTGGCTTTATATGAAAAATTCAATTTATAATTATCTTTATTTCTTAGATGTTTTGCTTGAGTGTTTAAAGCATTCGTCTAGATTTTAAAATGCAAGCTCCTTTTTAAATTTGAGTAATAAAAGCAAATATAATAATACAAATGCTAAGCAAAGAAACTAGCAAGTAATCTTATAATAATCCTTTAAAAAAGTCTTAATTTAACTAATTTATAAAGATGTATTATAATACAATTATTTAATTGTTCATCTACTTTAGAAGTATTAGGTTGCTTTAAAGCTTACATTTATTTATTGCCCTTAAAAAATGTTATATCCAAAACTAAATAAAGGTACAAATATAATTTAACTGGCTTCTTTATTTTTAAGCGTTCTAAATTACCTCTATTAGCTAAAATTGAAGATAAAGGTATTTTAAGTTAAGAAATTAAATATTATTGCAATAGATAAATTTAGATCTTCACTATCTATTAAAGATTTACTTGATAAGAATAAAAGTTACATAAAAGTATAGAAGAAGCTAAATTTAAAAAGTCTAGTTTAAGTCTCCAAATTATTAATAACTTACCTTATTAAATCTTATTTTATAATATTAAAATACAACTAAGACAAAGCTACTAAACTATTATTACTTATAGACATATAAAAGGAAAAGAAGATATATACAAGTAATTAATTAGCTATATACTTTACTTATAAATATAATTATTATTAAATAACAAAACATAATCAAATCTAGTTCTCACTTTTTCATAAATCCATTCCCTGCCAAATAAAAAACCGAAATTAGAAATATAATTAGATAAGTAAAGATATCCAAGTTCTTTAAAAGGAGTCTTTTAATTTTAAAATTTTCTTAATATTGATCGTAGATTTTAACTTCTTTTTGCTTTTCCTTATCATCGCAAAGGATGTTTTAATTTTAGTTCTACGTTTATTACTGATTAACTCTAATCAACTTCAGCTAAATATCTTTTATTTTTTCTTAGACTTCTTTTTCTTTTTCTTCAACAAGTAAAATATTATAATTTTACTTTTAAGACTTTTCTAAGCTAAATTGATTCTCTTTTTGATTTTGTTCCTAGGATTTATAGAGTTTATGCTTTATAAGTTAGAATTCTCTCTTAATTTTTTTTAGTTGAAGTAGCTCGTTATTATACATATCTTACTGTAAAGATTATTAATATTCTTCTGGATCATTTATTTTAGCTTCTTCATCCTAGTTGCAATCTAAGTGTTTTGAATGATTCTACATTTTGGATTTAGATCTACTGTACTTTCTAAATAAATACTCCTTTTTAGCAGCAATTTATTCCTCAGACTTACTTAAAATTCCTTGATCTAACTAATTCTGACTGGAATTGTCCATATCATATGAAACTGACTTTTTATTCCATTTATTCTCCTTTTAGCTGTTCGTAATCTAGTTTAAAGGAGATTAAACTTCATCTTCTAGACTCGATAAGGAAAATATAGTGAAAAGAGTTTGTACGGACTGATTTTAATCTCCTGACTGAATTAAGTTTTGCATATTGGCTTGATTATGATTAACGATAATTGATAGAAATGAAATAGTTTAAATATGTCTTTAGTTAAGTTTACTATAAAAGAAAATCTATTAACTCAAATAAGTAAAATAATTCTGTAAATTACCTAGCTACTTAGTTACATGAGTAAAGGTCTTAACTGTATTAATTATATTGGATACTTTCTAACTCTTATACACTTAAATAGAACTTATCAATATAAGTATATTTATGCCTCTCTTAGTTAATAAAGCTTATTAAGAGTTACGCTTATAAGTTATTTAGTAGATGAAAGATACTAAAATTAATACTTGAACTGATATACATTAAACTGATAAACTTGCTATAATAATAAAGATTATTCTTCAAAAATAAGAAGATATTCTAAGAAGATGTCTTCACTTCTATGCTTTTACTTTTAAGTAATAACCAAGCTGTTTCAATCTTAGTACTTAAAGAGATAACAAGAAATACTCATAATTAATCTTACTAGAGACATAATTTTAACTTTAGATATTAATTAATGCTAAATACAGTTAACCTTTAGTTAGGAATATAGGATTCCTTTTAACTGTAGCAAGATAAAAGTAGCAGCTTAATCAAATCTTTTATTTTTCTATGCTGATTAAAAGTAAAAATGTATATGCTTTGATATCTAAATGAGTGATAAAGGCCTTTTAAATAAGATTAATTGAAAGAACTCTTTTGCTAAAGTAACAAAAGGATACAAATGTATCTTCATGATAAAATGATTTTAAAAAGGTAACTTTAATTGAAAGCTTCTTAATTATAGTTGGATATTGATCTCTATGAATTGTAACCAATTTCTGATTTTGTCTAATTGTAAGCATTAAAAATCTAAATAATTCAAATCATTAAGGATAAGTAACAGCATGCAGATAAGTTTAAGCATTATTTGCTTATAAAATCATTAGATTAAATAACTTAGGAAAAATGTGAATTGAACTCTTATTTTGAGAAATAAGCCTTCTACTACAGCTAAATTTTCTTAATTTGTACTTAAATCTAAATAAACTAAGTTAAGAATGAAGAAGGATTTATAAATTAATTCTATTTTAGTAAAGCTTAAATACTCTCTTAGTGGAAACTAGTCTATTTCTTGTTATTAAGTCTGAACACTCATATTAAAGTTATTTGATTGTACTAAATCGTAAAATTTTATCTGAAAGTGAGATTTTGGAACGAATTTATAAACATTAGTCATAATGATTCTGTACTATTGGAGAGATTTGACTCAATTGCTTACAGATTTATATTTCTCAAGGTTTAAAAATAACTACCAATAATGATGTTTAAAACAATAAGATTCTAAAGGCTGTCGAAATAGCTTTATCTTTCATTTAAAATAAACTTGATAATTAATAATTTCTATGGTAAAGAGAAAGCTAATTAAATAAGCTTAGTATCCAAATAGCTTTTAACATTGCTATTTTCTTATAATTTATCCTAGGAAAAAATGTACTTATATCTTAAAACAAGCATTTTAATCTATTTATTTCGCTTAAGCAATAAGAATATTTTAGAATTAAAAAGTTCAAAATTACCAAAGCGAAATGCTATTCAATTAAAGGTATAATAATTATAACAAAATTGGAGCTATTTATACTGTCAAACAATCCTAAATGAAGACTCCTTCTTTAAGAGAGAAATAATAAAATATGAGTATTAATTTTAAAATTAAACAGATAGTAATTAGTTATTAGCATGCTTATCTATTTATTAAACATTCTATCTATATATGAACACACAATTTTAAAAACTGACTATATCAACTCTTTTTAGAAACTTTAAAAGATACAAAAATAGGTATATGAATAAGTTTCTATGTAAAGCATGAGAATAAATATTCTAAAAGAAAAATTTAAAAGTGTTGATATATTAGCAATATTTGAATCAATTAACTTTATTAAAATCTAGGCATTAAAAGGAAATTATTAATTAACTTACTTTAACTATTTTAAAAATATATAGAGAAAAGCGTATTTTATTTATACATAGTAACTAAATCTTTAAAACTCCATTATTTAGTTTGCATTGATAAACTCATTTAATAACTTTATCTAAAAATCCATTTGCTTCACTAGCAACAAACTCAGGAGATAAATTTGGAATGAGTTGTTTTCTAGATAGTTGTTAAATAAATGAATAGACTAAACATTAAAATGGATATAGAAATTATTTAAACTCTTTAATAAAATTATTTAGATTCTTTCATATTTTACTATTACATCTATCAGCATTCTTTTTTGCTTTCTCCTTGCTTTATATTTTAACTTTCTAGAGTTATATTTTTGTTAAAAATCTTAACTTATCAACTAAGCAACTTTTATAAATCTGGTTTTTAATATTAATTGGAAGATAAGAGTTAGAAGCTATTTATTAAATGCTAATTCTTATCTTGCTAGATTAATATTATTATCAAGACATTTAGACTCTCTTTCTAGATAAGCTTAATTAATTTGAAAAAGCTACAGCAAAGTAACCATATGAGTGTTTATTAAGCTTTAAACTTAATTTAAAAGCTTTCTAAAAGAGTTATTATTTATTAGTTTCATAAAGGTTGAAATATAATGATAAGTGACTTTAGTTATAAATAAAGAAACATAAACAATAAGAAAAGTTTAAGTTATAAAAGATAAAGTTTAGATAATCATTTCTGTAAAACCAAATCTTTATCATATATCTATTAAACAATATCCTGTGTCTAATAAAAGATATATAGATTTAATTATTAAGCTTTTAATAACTTATTATTAAGGCCTTACTAAATTAAAGATACTAAAGTCTGTATGTAAGATATTTGTATGTCTATTTAATAATTTAAGATGGTTCTATGCTTTGCTATTAGACAAATTAAAAACTAAGCTGTATAATCTATTAATAATATAATAATTTAAGTTTTATGAAATAATTAATTTTAATGAATTAGCTAAGTAATATCAACCATAGCATCATAATCCACAAGACTCTGTCTCTTAGAAATTAAGAATATTCTTTATCTTATAATTTTATATTTAAACATTTATTTTATAATATTAATAATTAAGTTATATCAGCATCTAAGTTATATCAATACTTTACAAAACTATTTTCTAACATTTTGTATTTCTATAAGTTTAAATTCTGCAGTTGTATTATCTTAGTTTAAATAAATAAATTTAGTGTATTATAATAAAAGTGTATAAATTAATGAACAGTTACTTAAGGATTGGCTAAAGTTCTATATGGTTAATGTTAAAACCCTAACTATTTATTGTTAATTGTTTTTAGTTTTAGTTAGTTATTTATATTATAAAATATAAGACTTTTATATCCTTCCACTGACTTTATCTTATAGATTTGTAAATAATAGATTATCACTGAATATGTTTCCAAAAGTAAAATATAGAAGAAATAAGAGCACTGAAACAATGCTAATTTTAACTAAGATCTAAGAATTAATTTTCTAAGCTTTTATTGCTTTTGTTGCTTTAAAGGAACTTCTTTTATTATTTGTAAAGAAATCATGAAGTCTTAAATTATATGAAATAAACAAATTTAAGTGAAGCTATTAAAATACTTAAGAAGAAAAAGGATATAACTTGTATAGAAGCTTGATATACTTTAGCAGTTAACTAATATATCTTTCAAGTATTTTTAAAAAAGAAATATTTATTTATCGCTTAATTAAGCCATAAAAAAGATTGGAAGGAAATTGAAAAATTAAAAGCAACTTGGAGAAAAATTCCTGAAGATTAAATCATAAAAACTAAATAAAATCTAAAGTTAATTAAATTTTAAGCTAATAAAAGATTATTTTCTAAATATATACTTCTAAAGTTATTTTCTGTGTTGATACTCTTATTTCTTTAGTAATTTTATATACATTTTTATAAATTTTTGCTAACAAACAAGCAAGAAAAATATTGGATAAAGCTTAATAGAATAACAAATATAATCTAAACATTTTTAAAAGCATAGGCACTTGCAAAGACAAGCAAACTTGTGAGAGTTTTGAAGAAAAATATAATAAATAATATGAATAAAAGCAAAGGAATAACTTATAAATGGCAATAAACAAGAATATATAACAGTTCCTTTATAAAACTAAAAGCTCAAGTAACTTAATAAACTACTAATGACTTTTTAAAATAAAGCAATATGATAAAATTTCATTGATGATATAACATTAGTTGTTTAAAAGCATAACTAGATTAAATTTTCTTATTATTAATACTTAGCTAGTATTCATTAAATCTATCAGCAAAACTTTTATTTTCTACACTTGAAACTATTTTTCGATGAAAACAAAATAAGAATAAAGATTATAATCTTAAAGATAAAAATGAAAAATTAGTGAGTAAAAGCAATCTTTTCTGAAAATAATATTATGAGTCTTATTACTAAATAGATAAAGAGATAACTAAGATTTTAAATGCTAAATGAAAATGAGTATCAGTATCTTTAAATAGGAATGTACTATTTAAATTAAAATATTAATTTAAAAGAATTAAGAAAATCAAATAATGGCTATTAGGTAAAATCTATGCATATTTATAACGAGATAACTTTGTTGCTGCTAAAAAGAGACATAGGACTTTGCAAGTTAGTAAATTATTTTATTAATACAAAGAAAAGTTGAGTCTATAGAAATTAGTGGAACAGATAAATAAGAAATAGATTTTAATAAAATGAACCTTCATCTATTATAAATTGAAGCATTTGCTACAAATTCAAGTCATAAAAAGATAAAAAAGAATTATAAAAAATCTACAATTTTTACGATAAAGTTTAAGATTTTCAAGATAATTGTAATAAAGATGAAGTGAAAGAGTATATGAAACAATTTAATAAAAATATAGAAGTAATAAAATCTTAAGAATGTAAAGAGTCTAAAACTTAAAAAATATAATATAGAAAAACTGTAAGATTATAGAAAGTAAAGCAACCTATCAAAATGTATATCTATTTCTAACTTAGTTGTATCTTTATAGATTTCTAGTAAATTTCTATTTTCTCTTTCTTTTAAACTTTGAGTGATCATTTACTCTATATATCTTACTTGAAGATCATTAAATTAAAAAGAATTAATTTAAATCCTCGTAGATATAACAAAAAGTAAAAATGTATGAAAAAGAAAATTAAAAACAAGTTATTTTTCTGATATTTTCAAATCTTATAAGAATTGGATTATAACTTCTCAATAAAAGGCATTCAGTTTAAAAGTTAAGAAATTTCCAACTTATATTTCATATCAAATTATTTAAAATTAGTACTATTATTATATAAAATGGATCTTGGCCGCGTCAGAAAAACTAGTAGGTAATCTGGTGCATTGTATACTGCGTTGTGAGTAATCTCGCATTAAATGCACAGTGGAGAAGGGTGGATAAGATCCGTTGAGACATAACTAACTTACCCTGAGGGTTCTCTTTAGCAGTGTGAAAGTTTGACTGACGGACCTTCTAATTATGCATTTAATAACTAATTCTTATTTGGATCTTATTCAAGAAGACTGAAACATTTGACTCAAGATTTAAGAATAATTTTAAATAAGAAGATTCCCCATTTGGAGAAGCTGACATGACTCATTGGACTTCTAGAATTTTAACAAGAAATATTAGAACATTTTTCTTAATATTAAATTGTAATACTGAAAGAGTTGCGCGCCAATGAGGTGCTACGCACTGTATAATGATTTTAATTAACTAATGAAATAATTGATTATGAGAATTTAGTTTAGTAGTATTTAAAAATAATAATAAAAGTATTAAATCTAGAAACTTTTAGCTTTATAATGCTTATAAAACTAAACCTTCTGAAACTAGTGATTAAGTGAAATAAAAAATTAAAATTAACTTTATATATTTTCTTATATAGTTGTCCAAATTAGAATATCTCTTAAAGCTTTAAATAGATTCTTCAAATCTTTTTATTCTCTAAAGCTAATTATAGTTCAGAAGTTATTTCATGTAAGATTCTAAGGGACATTGGAAAAATAAAGAAATACATATATGCTAATTAAAAAAAAAGTAACAAGAAATGCATTCTAAAGTCCAAACTAAATGTTTAATGAATCATACTTTATAATTTTGAATTGACTATCTTTTGAATACTACATAATAATGAGATATTTAAAATTATGATAAGAAACATAAACGAATTTTACTCTGATATAACTTTTTATTTAAAAAAGTAAAAATCTGAGATATTTTAAAAACTTGAAGAAACTAACTTAATACTTTAAATAGATATATAGAATATTGAAGAATGTAAACATTTTTAAAAAGTTTATAGCAAAGTCAAGCAAAAGTTCCTTTAAGATACTACAGAAAGGATGAGATTAAAGTAAACTCACGTTTTTACTTTGAAGATATTGATAAAGAAGCAAGATAATTTCTATTTACGAAACTAAATAAACTTATGGGAAATAATTTCTATATACAAATTTAGTAATTTTGCTATAATTTCTAATACAACTTATAACAAAGACACTTCAAAATCAAGTACTCTGAGATTTCCAAAAATGGAGATTTAGATAGCTTCGTTCATATTTAAGCAAGCGAAATTCTGCAAGATCTTAATTAAGAATTTTAAGACTTAAAAAATACGATTTAATAAAGATTTTAACATATAATCAAGGTTATATTGCTCTTAATTTTCGCACTTAAAAGCAGTTAAAAGAAATATATTTTAGAATTTAAAGCTTTCAAAAAATTTACTGAGAAGAAGAATTGAAATCCTAATGCGAAATGAGAAATTACTACAATGGTAGAATGATCTGGATAAATTGAAGTAATTGAAGAAGAACATGAGCAATAAGTAAAGTAGGACTGATGAATAAGATGTAAATAAACAATTTTATTTCCTATATGAAAACATAGTAAAGGCATATTAATTGATACTATTTTATAAATTTGCTTATATTTTATTCTCATTTTTACCTATTTTTAGATATAAAGGTTAATTTTTATTTATATTATATATAATTTTTAATTTAAATAGTGAGGAACATTTTTTAAACTAAGAACGAAAAATTACTACTAGGAAGTACCTCATGGTGAAAAAAGAACAATAATAGTAGCAGGAGCCAAGAGAGCATTCAGTTCTCGAGGCTTCAAGTAAAATAGTTGTAAGATGCTAGAATTTTAAGGATTCTTAGGAAAATATTTCGACAATAACCTTATGGAGACAAAACTGTCCAAGGGACTTCTAGTACATGGGAAGAATTCCTTAAGACTTAATAAGAATAAATAAAACTTTTTTTAATAGCTATGCAGGCGCTACGCTCTCTATAATATAAGTTTTTTATACAAATTTAATTAGCAATAATAACTAAAAATAGATATTTGAACCAAATAAAGAGTTTTATCTTTGATTTAATAAAAGATTTACATTATTACAAGGAATTTAATATTGCTTTAATAAGAAAAATATTAAGTGTAATCAAATATCTAAATAAAGTATCTTTAGCTAAAAATTAAATAAAAGCTGCAATTTTAATCTTAATAAAGAGAATATCATAAACTAACTGTTTGCTACTGATATTTAAAATAACCTAATTAATATTAAGAAAATTTAAATTGTCTTTTACTAATAGATAATCATTCAAGCATAAGAATAATTGGATAATAGAATAATTAGTGAATCAAAGAGTAATTTTCTCTCTATAAAATAGAGCATTTAATCCATGTATATTTGTTAGTAATTTGATTTTCCCCTTGCTTATTTATGAAGCATGTCTATTAGTTACAAAAGAACGCAAATTTACATTGTTGTTTATTTCCTTTTCAAAAGTTCCATTTAACTTTAATTTATTAAGTTTCTTTCTTATATCAAATAATATAATCTCTTTGTAAGGGTTTTATCATATAATTTTAGTACTGTGTTTATTAGAGAAATAGCTCTTCAATTTTTTAAATAATCTTCGTTTCCTTTTTTTAAAATAGAAATAATAGTTGAAGTATTTATCTTATATGGTATTCTTCCGAGTCTCAGCATATTATTCAGTAAATAGTGAAGAATTAAGGTAAGATAATGTTCTCCATATTTTAATAATTCACCTTTAATGCAATTTGAACCTGCTACCTTGCCACTAGGTATATCTTATATAATTAGCTAGATTTCTTTAAAAGAAAAAGGCTAGAATTGTTATTAATGTATAGGTAGTTGTTTTTGAATCCCATTAATCATTAAAATAACTATTCGCCTACCGGCTTAATTGAAGTTTTAAAGGCATAAAATCTCAGTTCCTGCATGTTCGTTCCTTGCATTGCTTTTTTCCTTGACTTCTATCTTTTGAATAATCTGAGTTGAGAATTTATTTTTTCCAGATTTTCCCATTTCCCGATTGGAAGAATTCCGTCGCTCGATACTTCAGTTGCTACTAGTTAGCATTTCTCCAGATATTTATTCTTATTTTTTTCTATTGGGGACATTTCCGCCATAAATGCAAGTGCTGTTGCAAATGTAACATCTTTTTCTTGCTTTATTAAATGTCTTTTCTTATTTCTCTATTTCAATTGGAGTTCCTTATGAAGGCTTCTACAGGTTTTCTTCTATTAATTTGAGTCTAGAATCTAATTTTACTCAATTTTTCTCGTCTTGCTCTAGCATTACTCAAATATCATTCTCTAAACTTGCAGTTTGCTCATAAACTCCGACTTTAGCTCTTCGATCTACATATGGACTTCATCATCATCTTCATGATTTATCAAATCCTGACTTATTACAAGCATCTCTTCCTTCTGGGAGTTTAATTCCTTTTCGAGATTTTTTGTTTCTAATAAGTTGATAAATCAGCTGTTTCATCTACTAAGAGTCTATTTATTCTATTTCAGTATTGTCTAAATCAAAGGTAATAGGATCTATATTGAATTATCGTAATTTACCTTCTTCGTTTATTTTTTATTTCTTCGTTATTATTTTTATCGATTCGATTGAGTAATCTCTTTTTTTCAGTTTTCAATGAAGGTGTTGAGAGCTGTATTAACCTTTCTGTTCTGAATTTCTATCTCAGTTCTTACTTGTCCTTTGATGGAAGAGATCCGGTTAATTTTTGAATCTCATTATTATTTTTACAAACTAAATCGATTTGCTCTAAAATAAATCTATTCTTGAGTCAAGTTTTTGTGTTTGTTAAAAACTGAATTTTCTCATTAATCAATAAAATCTTTTTTTAGTTATTAATTGAAATTTAATTTCTTTATCTAGGATTTATAAATTTCTTAGTCTATGAGAACATAAATTTTGGATTATAAAAGATATGTAAATGAGTGCTTTTAAATAAGTAAAGTATGCTTTAACACCATCTCCAAAAGTTGGAGAGAGGAAACCTGAATCCAATCTTGGATAGTCTTCTTTCCCTCAGTACTAACCTTTTTTTTAATCCCAACGACCTGGAGAGTAAAAGAAACAAGTTCAGAAGATAACACATGCAATAACTCCAACCTAATAAGAGAAGCCAAGGAAGCAGATGAAGTCTGCTCTTCACTAGGAGGTCTCGGAATTCAATCCTTCTAGTTAGATGAGTATGAAATAGCTCATCAAAATGGTGCTGAACCTCCAGAAGAGATTAGGAAGCTGAAAAAGGACAATGACAAGTTAATGGAGAATCTGAGCAAGATATAGGAAATCGAATCAAGACGTCTCAGGAGAGAGATCTAAGCGCTTTCTTGACCATATCTCAGAGTCAGAACAGCTAATTCCAGAATCAGGATTAAAAATATAGAGAAATTGATGGTAAATTATCACAGCTATTAGAAAATCAGCAAACATTGCCAAAAATAAATTGAATCAAGGGATTAGAAATAGGGCAAGATAGAGATCAAAGAAATTAAAGTTGGTAAGTTTTATACAAGTGAGAAGTGAAATTCTACTACTACTGTACCTTATGAGAGCGCTTGTAAAGCAAGTGTAGGAAATTCCTAAATTTCAAACAGAGTTACTGGCAAAAGCAAAGATAATAGTAGAAAAAAGGAAGGAGTAGCAACAGCTTAAACTATGAACGAATAGAGAACAGTTATGGATAAACATTCTTAGGAATATATACAAGAAAAAAGGCAATAGTAAGGAAAGAGAAACTATAGATTTTAAAAAAAGCAAAATAGGAAAGTGGGTGGAGGAGTACGAACATTAAGTTTAGCCTCCGGAGAAATCTGGAGACAGGCATGAAATAGGTTGAAATACCTACAAGAAGGCCAAACACTTTAATTTATAATAATAGACATATAACATAATAAGTAGATTATGAGCAGTTTTAATTCTTTTTTAAATTTATCTAAACTTCTATTTATACTATATCCTAAATGCATTTCTAATTAAAACTATTATCATCTAGCAACTTTCTTTTTATTCCAAGTTTATTAAGATTTAGCATAATTTATGAAATACATTTCTTACAATTTCTTAAATTTGCTGATGTAAAAATTACCAGAAAATAAATAAAGATGTGATAAAAAACTGATATAGCTCTTAATAATTTAGCTTATTAAAAATTTTAATTATGTTAATTTATATTAAATTATATAGTCTCATTAGGTAGAATAATTATTAAAGTCTTAAATAAAATTAAGTTTATAGAAGCAGTTTTAAAAATAAAGGGTGATCTAAATAAATAGAAGTATAAAGGAATTGTTTTATGTTAGATAGACAAGAAACAGAGTTAAAAGACATAAAATTACTTGAAAGTCTATTATTTATCTTGTGCTTAAGCAGCATTTTGCTTAAATATAAACATAGGTACTAAATAAATTTATAAGCTACACTAGAACTTAAATTTATATATATCTGTAAATTGTAAGTTTAATACCTAAAGCTAAATTAAAATATCTAATTTTAGTTAAGTTATGCTAAGCTATAAAGTAACTATTTCTTTAAGTAAGTTTAATTGTGGAAATAGTTCTATGACAATACTAAACTAAATAAAGACTTAAAGAAAGAATTTAATATACTAAAGGCTTGTAAGAGAAAAACAATCTGTTTAAGTAAAAATTAAAAGTAAAGCTAAAAGCTTTAAATGTATTACAAACGATAAAGCATATTTTCAATAAAATACTTGAATTTGACTATTTAAATTAAAGTATATATAATTATCTAGTTATAATATTTAAATTCTAAAAGAAATAGAAGGGAATTAGTTGCTTTATGGATTTAATAAAATATAATAATAAAATGTATAAGAGATATATAATTAAAAGCTTTATGGATACTAATTATATATTTAAGAAATTAGAAAGATTGAGTCTTAATTTAAGTATTTAGATACTTATTGAAATTATTTAGTTTTTATTAGAAATAATTAGTAAAATAAAAATTCTTAAATTTATTAAGCATTGCAATAATAGAAGTTACTTAAAGTATGCATTTTAGTGATAAATGTAAATAAGAGATGCTAGTATAATTTAAGTCTAATTAATTTAATTAAAGAACTATTCTAAATTTACTAATAGCATATTTTAGGTTAATAGATCTAAATCAATTTTAAGAACGGATAAAAAGGCTTAAATGCATAAAATTAATAAAATTAGAATCTCAGAATCAAAAAACTTTTAATAACTTTAGCTAAAAATATTTATTTTATATGAAATAGCAGAGAATTTAAATAAGCACCATAATAATTATATGACTGATATATCTTTTACACATTTGTAAATTACAAATTCTTGATATTCAAATCAAGCTTAATAGCTATTATTATCTTATAAATCATTTTAAATCTCATTTTCTTCCTTTCCTAGTCCTATATTTAGTGCATAAATTACTAGATTTAAGTAGTTAACTTACGATTTTCACTCTTAAAATCTCAATTTCCTGCTTACTAATCATTATTTAAAGACTTCATTCCTACTTTTTGGTTATTTCCTTCAAATCAAAGATAGTAAACATTTTGCTTAAAAGAGCTTTGCCCTAATTCATTCGTCAGCCAAGCTAAATTTATATTTGACTTAATCTCTTTCATTACTTATCTAAGTTATGTGCTTATCTTAGAAGCGCTGATTTAGTAATATTCCCTACTTATGATTAAAGCGAATTAGAAGCTAAAAGGCATTTAATTAATCTGCATTTATTGTTTCATTTATCCTTTAACGTTTATTTTGATGATTATATAATAACTCTTAAGAAGATAATGTTCTATTAGTTATTTAATTGACATAGCTTATCAGTCCCTAGCTTGTAATGATAGTTTCATGTATAATGATATACCTAGCTATCTCCTACTTTTAGATGGTAAGTATAAAGTATCATATGTTTAAAGAGGTTAATTAGCTTTTAAGTATTTAAAGTTAAAGATGCAAGTATATAAACAGATGTGTAATTAAGTATATATGAGCATAGAGAACTAACTATAAAGTATTAATTTGCTTAGATTTTAGGGCTTATCAAAATACTTTCATTTGCTTGACTTAGAAGAAAATTAGTCTGAAAGGAGTTATTCTTAAGAGTGGAAAGACGTTATATACCCCTTAATATTGAGGAACTTTATGCTTCAGCAAGGGATGAAAACGAGTAAAATGCTTGTGGGTAGTTGCATATTGATCTATCAGTGAATGAAACTTAATTGATTCAAAAAATTTATAGTTTGAGGAAAGTTTAGTGATTCAGAGAAAAATTAATTACAGCTGAGGTAGCAAAATAGTGAAAATTAATAAGCTTTGAAAATACAGAATCAAGAGATTCAAATTTGAGAATAGTAAAAATTGATTAAAATGGAAAGCTAAAGTTCTGCTTCTTCAAAAGGAGGCTAATAATTCCGAATTAGCTATGGTTCTAGGGAATAGAATGGAAAGCTAATCTCACCTGGTAACTTCATAGGTCTGTAAAATACGTTCACAAAGATTGCTTAAAAACCTGGCTGCTACCATAGTAACAAAATGTGTATAATGAAATATAAAATCGAGAGGAAGATTTAGCTTAAATTAAAAGGAACCATGTCATGCACAATTTTAAATGGAAGCTTAAAAAACTAAAAGAAGGCATATTCTTGATTTCAAGCATTTATAATCTTTAACTTTGTATTTCAATGGTATTATTAATATTTCCTTTATTATAAATTTTAAATGGTTAAAGTAGTTATGCTTGCAATAACTTAATTTTACAATATTAAATTTCGCGTTTTCAATAAATTAAAAAGTTAAAAATAGAAATATCTTAGTAAATAAACTAATATCATATATCTAAAAGTAACCTATATTCAGATACCTAGTAGTACTTAATTGATATCCCAAATATACCTATTTTTAAAGGATTTAACTATTACAATGAAATTTTTTAAATTAAGATGATGATTATTTGGTAAAATAGAAATAGCTTAAAATAGTAATATTTGAGATCTTTATTATTAAAGTTTAAAGAAACAAAATTTAGATATTTGTTGCTTACTTCTAAGTAGCATAAAGGAATGAGTTAATTAGAATGAAATAAGTAATAAAGAATTAGCTTTATAATAAATGTAGATTGTAGTAAATCTAGTGAAATAAGGAAAATTATAATTGTTTACATACTTAGATAATTAAATCTTTATGCTAAAATAAATTAGAGAGTAATTAGTCAAGTTAATGTTTAAAACCTATGCATCTCTAACATTAGATAAGTTAGATAATTATTTTAAAAGCAATGCTAAGAATAAATAAATAATGCTAAGAAAAGCTTTCTAAAACAATTATATCTTGATATAAATAGATTTTTCTTTTGAAAAGCTTAGCATTTAATAAAACTTGAACCTGCTCTGTTAGCTTAATTAAATAGCTACAAAGGTTAATAAGGAATGAATAATAAATACTTTCTAAATAAAGCTCATTAATATAAAGAGCTTTATTTCATTAATTATATATTTTACTTAATTTAACTAAATAATAAGCTTAAATAGAACAAAATAGTTTTGAAGATCTAGAAATATAACTAAGTAGTGATAATTATAAATTTATACTTAATTGAAGGGAAGAATAAAAATAGCTTATATAAATAGATAAAACATGATTGTGAAATATATTAATATCTCCTTAGGTAATTTTATCTTTCTTCTTAAATTCCTAAAATAATATGATTAGTAATTGCTTAATTAATAGAGATAACTTCACTAATAGTAAAATAATATCTATTTTCAAATAAATTAAGAGCTAAAGAGTTATATTTATAGAATAATATATTCATGTAGGAATATGATGTATGCTTTAATAGATAATCTCTTTCTATAGCATCTTAATTAAAAACTGTAAACTCTATCTAATTAAATAAGATTTTTACTTTTCATTTATATATTCTAAATTTAGAAGAATATAGCTCTATAATCCTTAAAACTTACTAATATTATAAAAATTGGCTTTATATGAAAAATTCAATTTATAATTATCTTTATTTCTTAGATGTTTTGCTTGAGTGTTTAAAGCATTCGTCTAGATTTTAAAATGCAAGCTCCTTTTTAAATTTGAGTAATAAAAGCAAATATAATAATACAAATGCTAAGCAAAGAAACTAACAAGTAACCTTATAATAATCCTTTAAAAAAGTCTTAATTTAACTAATTTATAAAGATGTATTATAATACAATTATTTAATTGTTCATCTACTTTAGAAGTATTAGGTTGCTTTAAAGCTTACATTTATTTATTGCCCTTCAAAAATGTTATATCCAAAACTAAATAAAGGTACAAATATAATTTAACTGGCTTCTTTATTTTTAAGCGTTCTAAATTACCTCTATTAGCTAAAATTGAAGATAAAGGTATTTTAAGTTAAGAAATTAAATATTATTGCAATAGATAAATTTAGATCTTCACTATCTATTAAAGATTTACTTGATAAGAATAAAAGTTACATAAAAGTATAGAAGAAGCTAAATTTAAAAAGTCTAGTTTAAGTCTCCAAATTATTAATAACTTACCTTATTAAATCTTATTTTATAATATTAAAATACAACTAAGACAAAGCTACTAAACTATTATTACTTATAGACATATAAAAGGAAAAGAAGATATATACAAGTAATTAATTAGCTATATACTTTACTTATAAATATAATTATTATTAAATAACAAAACATAATCAAATCTAGTTCTCACTTTTTCATAAATCCATTCCCTGCCAAATAAAAAACCGAAATTAGAAATATAATTAGATAAGTAAAGATATCCAAGTTCTTTAAAAGGAGTCTTTTAATTTTAAAATTTTCTTAATATTGATCGTAGATTTTAACTTCTTTTTGCTTTTCCTTATCATCGCAAAGGATGCTTTAATTTTAGTTCTACGTTTATTACTGATTAACTCTAATCAACTTCAGCTAAATATCTTTCATTTTTTCTTAGACTTCTTTTTCTTTTTCTTCAACAAGTAAAATATTATAATTTTACTTTTAAGACTTTTCTAAGCTAAATTGATTCTCTTTTTGATTTTGTTCCTAGGATTTATAGAGTTTATGCTTTATAAGTTAGAATTCTCTCTTAATTTTTTTTAGTTGAAGTAGCTCGTTATTATACATATCTTACTGTAAAGATTATTAATATTCTTCTGGATCATTTATTTTAGCTTCTTCATCCTAGTTGCAATCTAAGTGTTTTGAATGATTCTACATTTTGGATTTAGATCTACTGTACTTTCTAAATAAATACTCCTTTTTAGCAGCAATTTATTCCTCAGACTTACTTAAAATTCCTTGATCTAACTAATTCTGACTGGAATTGTCCATATCATATGAAACTGACTTTTTATTCCATTTATTCTCCTTTTAGCTGTTCGTAATCTAGTTTAAAGGAGATTAAACTTCATCTTCTAGACTCGATAAGGAAAATATAGTGAAAAGAGTTTGTACGGACTGATTTTAATCTCCTGACTGAATTAAGTTTTGCATATTGGCTTGATTATGATTAACGATAATTGATAGAAATGAAATAGTTTAAATATGTCTTTAGTTAAGTTTACTATAAAAGAAAATCTATTAACTCAAATAAGTAAAATAATTCTGTAAATTACCTAGCTACTTAGTTACATGAGTAAAGGTCTTAACTGTATTAATTATATTGGATACTTTCTAACTCTTATACACTTAAATAGAACTTATCAATATAAGTATATTTATGCCTCTCTTAGTTAATAAAGCTTATTAAGAGTTACGCTTATAAGTTATTTAGTAGATGAAAGATACTAAAATTAATACTTGAACTGATATACATTAAACTGATAAACTTGCTATAATAATAAAGATTATTCTTCAAAAATAAGAAGATATTCTAAGAAGATGTCTTCACTTCTATGCTTTTACTTTTAAGTAATAACCAAGCTGTTTCAATCTTAGTACTTAAAGAGATAACAAGAAATACTCATAATTAATCTTACTAGAGACATAATTTTAACTTTAGATATTAATTAATGCTAAATACAGTTAACCTTTAGTTAGGAATATAGGATTCCTTTTAACTGTAGCAAGATAAAAGTAGCAGCTTAATCAAATCTTTTATTTTTCTATGCTGATTAAAAGTAAAAATGTATATGCTTTGATATCTAAATGAGTGATAAAGGCCTTTTAAATAAGATTAATTGAAAGAACTCTTTTGCTAAAGTAACAAAAGGATACAAATGTATCTTCATGATAAAATGATTTTAAAAAGGTAACTTTAATTGAAAGCTTCTTAATTATAGTTGGATATTGATCTCTATGAATTGTAACCAATTTCTGATTTTGTCTAATTGTAAGCATTAAAAATCTAAATAATTCAAATCATTAAGGATAAGTAACAGCATGCAGATAAGTTTAAGCATTATTTGCTTATAAAATCATTAGATTAAATAACTTAGGAAAAATGTGAATTGAACTCTTATTTTGAGAAATAAGCCTTCTACTACAGCTAAATTTTCTTAATTTGTACTTAAATCTAAATAAACTAAGTTAAGAATGAAGAAGGATTTATAAATTAATTCTATTTTAGTAAAGCTTAAATACTCTCTTAGTGGAAACTAGTCTATTTCTTGTTATTAAGTCTGAACACTCATATTAAAGTTATTTGATTGTACTAAATCGTAACATTTTATCTGAAAGTGAGATTTTGGAACGAATTTATAAACATTAGTCATAATGATTCTGTACTATTGGAGAGATTTGACTCAATTGCTTACAGATTTATATTTCTCAAGGTTTAAAAATAACTACCAATAATGATGTTTAAAACAATAAGATTCTAAAGGCTGTCGAAATAGCTTTATCTTTCATTTAAAATAAACTTGATAATTAATAATTTCTATGGTAAAGAGAAAGCTAATTAAATAAGCTTAGTATCCAAATAGCTTTTAACATTGCTATTTTCTTATAATTTATCCTAGGAAAAAATGTACTTATATCTTAAAACAAGCATTTTAATCTATTTATTTCGCTTAAGCAATAAGAATATTTTAGAATTAAAAAGTTCAAAATTACCAAAGCGAAATGCTATTCAATTAAAGGTATAATAATTATAACAAAATTGGAGCTATTTATACTGTCAAACAATCCTAAATGAAGACTCCTTCTTTAAGAGAGAAATAATAAAATATGAGTATTAATTTTAAAATTAAACAGATAGTAATTAGTTATTAGCATGCTTATCTATTTATTAAACATTCTATCTATATATGAACACACAATTTTAAAAACTGACTATATCAACTCTTTTTAGAAACTTTAAAAGATACAAAAATAGGTATATGAATAAGTTTCTATGTAAAGCATGAGAATAAATATTCTAAAAGAAAAATTTAAAAGTGTTGATATATTAGCAATATTTGAATCAATTAACTTTATTAAAATCTAGGCATTAAAAGGAAATTATTAATTAACTTACTTTAACTATTTTAAAAATATATAGAGAAAAGCGTATTTTATTTATACATAGTAACTAAATCTTTAAAACTCCATTATTTAGTTTGCATTGATAAACTCATTTAATAACTTTATCTAAAAATCCATTTGCTTCACTAGCAACAAACTCAGGAGATAAATTTGGAATGAGTTGTTTTCTAGATAGTTGTTAAATAAATGAATAGACTAAACATTAAAATGGATATAGAAATTATTTAAACTCTTTAATAAAATTATTTAGATTCTTTCATATTTTACTATTACATCTATCAGCATTCTTTTTTGCTTTCTCCTTGCTTTATATTTTAACTTTCTAGAGTTATATTTTTGTTAAAAATCTTAACTTATCAACTAAGCAACTTTTATAAATCTGGTTTTTAATATTAATTGGAAGATAAGAGTTAGAAGCTATTTATTAAATGCTAATTCTTATCTTGCTAGATTAATATTATTATCAAGACATTTAGACTCTCTTTCTAGATAAGCTTAATTAATTTGAAAAAGCTACAGCAAAGTAACCATATGAGTGTTTATTAAGCTTTAAACTTAATTTAAAAGCTTTCTAAAAGAGTTATTATTTATTAGTTTCATAAAGGTTGAAATATAATGATAAGTGACTTTAGTTATAAATAAAGAAACATAAACAATAAGAAAAGTTTAAGTTATAAAAGATAAAGTTTAGATAATCATTTCTGTAAAACCAAATCTTTATCATATATCTATTAAACAATATCCTGTGTCTAATAAAAGATATATAGATTTAATTATTAAGCTTTTAATAACTTATTATTAAGGCCTTACTAAATTAAAGATACTAAAGTCTGTATGTAAGATATTTGTATGTCTATTTAATAATTTAAGATGGTTCTATGCTTTGCTATTAGACAAATTAAAAACTAAGCTGTATAATCTATTAATAATATAATAATTTAAGTTTTAGGAAATAATTAATTTTAATGAATTAGCTAAGTAATATCAACCATAGCATCATAATCCACAAGACTCTGTCTCTTAGAAATTAAGAATATTCTTTATCTTATAATTTTATATTTAAACATTTATTTTATAATATTAATAATTAAGTTATATCAGCATCTAAGTTATATCAATACTTTACAAAACTATTTTCTAACATTTTGTATTTCTATAAGTTTAAATTCTGCAGTTGTATTATCTTAGTTTAAATAAATAAATTTAGTGTATTATAATAAAAGTGTATAAATTAATGAATAGTTACTTAAGGATTGGCTAAAGTTCTATATGGTTAATGTTAAAACCCTAACTATTTATTGCTAATTGTTTTTAGTTTTAGTTAGTTATTTATATTATAAAATATAAGACTTTTATATCCTTCCACTGACTTTACCTTATAGATTTGTAAATAATAGATTATCACTGAATATGTTTCCAAAAGTAAAATATAGAAGAAATAAGAGCACTGAAACAATGCTAATTTTAACTAAGATCTAAGAATTAATTTTCTAAGCTTTTATTGCTTTTGTTGCTTTAAAGGAACTTCTTTTATTATTTGTAAAGAAATCATGAAGTCTTAAATTATATGAAATAAACAAATTTAAGTGAAGCTATTAAAATACTTAAGAAGAAAAAGGATATAACTTGTATAGAAGCTTGATATACTTTAGCAGTTAACTAATATATCTTTCAAATATTTTTAAAAAAGAAATATTTATTTATCGCTTAATTAAGCCATAAAAAAGATTGGAAGGAAATTGAAAAATTAAAAGCAACTTGGAGAAAAATTCCTGAAGATTAAATCATAAAAACTAAATAAAATCTAAAGTTAATTAAATTTTAAGCTAATAAAAGATTATTTTCTAAATATATACTTCTAAAGTTATTTTCTGTGTTGATACTCTTATTTCTTTAGTAATTTTATATACATTTTTATAAATTTTTGCTAACAAACAAGCAAGAAAAATATTGGATAAAGCTTAATAGAATAACAAATATAATCTAAACATTTTTAAAATCATAGGCACTTGCAAAGACAAGCAAACTTGTGAGAGTTTTGAAGAAAAATATAATAAATAATATGAATAAAAGCAAAGGAATAACTTATAAATGGCAATAAACAAGAATATATAACAGTTCCTTTATAAAACTAAAAGCAATATGATAAAATTTCATTGATGATATAACATTAGTTGTTTAAAAGCATAACTAGATTAAATTTTCTTATTATTAATACTTAGCTAGTACTCATTAAATCTATCAGTAAAACTTTTATTTTCTACACTTGAAACTATTTTTCGATGAAAACAAAATAAAAGTAAAGAATATAATCTTAAAGATAAAAATGAAAAATTAGTGAGTAAAAGCAATCTTTTCTGAAAATAATATTATAAGTCTTATTACTAAATAGATAAAGAGATAACTAAGATTTTAAATGCTAAATGAAAATGAGTATCAGTATCTTTAAATAGGAATGTACTATTTAAATTAAAATATTAATTTAAAAGAATTAAGAAAATCAAATAATGGCTAATAGATAAAATCTATGCATATTTATAATGAGAGAACTTTGTTGCTGCTAAAAAGAGACATAGGACTTTGCAAGTTAGTAAATTATTTTATTAATACAAAGAAAAGTTGAGTCTATAGAAATTAGTGGAACAGATAAATAAGAAATAGATTTTAATAAAATGAACCTTCATCTATTATAAATTGAAGCATTTGCTACAAATTCAAGTCATAAAAAGATAAAAAAGAATTATAAAAAATCTACAATTTTTACGATAAAGTTTAAGATTTTCAAGATAATTGTAATAAAGATGAAGTGAAAGAGTATATGAAACAATTTAATAAAAATATAGAAGTAATAAAATCTTAAGAATGTAAAGAGTCTAAAACTTAAAAAATATAATATAGAAAAACTGTAAGATTATAGAAAGTAAAGCAACCTATCAAAATGTATATCTATTTCTAACTTAGTTGTATCTTTATAGATTTCTAGTAAATTTCTATTTTCTCTTTCTTTTAAACTTTGAGTGATCATTTACTCTATATATCTTACTTGAAGATCATTAAATTAAAAAGAATTAATTTAAATCCTCGTAGATATAACAAAAAGTAAAAATGTATGAAAAAGAAAATTAAAAACAAGTTATTTTTCTGATATTTTCAAATCTTATAAGAATTGGATTATAACTTCTCAATAAAAGGCATTCAGTTTAAAAGTTAAGAAATTTCCAACTTATATTTCATATCAAATTATTTAAAATTAGTACTATTATTATATAAAATGGATCTTGGCCGCGTCAGAAAAACTAGTAGGTAATCTGGTGCATTGTATACTGCGTTGTGAGTAGTCTCGCATTAATTGCACAGTGGAGAAGGGTGGATAAGATCCGTTGAGACATAACTAACTTACCCTGAGGGTTCTCTCTAGCAGTGTGAAAGTTTGACTGACGGACCTTCTAATTATGCATTTAATAACTAATTCTTATTTGGACCTTATTCAAGAAGACTGAAACATTTGACTCAAGATTTAAGAATAATTTTAAATAAGAAGATTCCCCATTTGGAGAAGCTGACATGACTCATTGGACTTCTAGAATTTTAACAAGAAATATTAGAACATTTTTCTTAATATTAAATTGTAATACTGAAAGAGTTGCGCGCCAATGAGGTGCTACGCACTGTATAATGATTTTAATTAACTAATGAAATAATTGATTATGAGAATTTAGTTTAGTAGTATTTAAAAATAATAATAAAAGTATTAAATTTAGAAACTTTTAGCTTTATAATGCTTATAAAACTAAACCTTCTGAAACTAGTGATTAAGTGAAATAAAAAATTAAAATTAACTTTATATATTTTCTTATATAGTTGTCCAAATTAGAATATCTCTTAAAGCTTTAAATAGATTCTTCAAATCTTTTTATTCTCTAAAGCTAATTATAGTTCAGAAGTTATTTCATGTAAGATTCTAAGGGACATTGGAAAAATAAAGAAATACATATATGCTAATTAAAAAAAAAGTAACAAGAAATGCATTCTAAAGTCCAAACTAAATGTTTAATGAATCATACTTTATAATTTTGAATTGACTATCTTTTGAATACTACATAATAATGAGATATTTAAAATTATGATAAGAAACATAAACGAATTTTACTCTGATATAACTTTTTATTTAAAAAAGCAAAAATCTGAGATATTTTAAAAACTTGAAGAAACTAACTTAATATTTGAAATAGATATATAGAATATTGAAGAATGTAAACATTTTAAAAAAGTTTATAGCAAAGTCAAGCAAAAGTTCCTTTAAGATACTACAGAAAGGATGAGATTAAAATAAACTCACATTTTTACTTTGAAGATATTGATAAAGAAGCAAGATAATTTCTATTTACGAAACTAAATAAACTTATGGGAAATAATGTCTATATACAAATTTAGTAATTTTGCTATAATTTCTAATAAAACTTATAACAAAGACACTTCAAAATCAAGTACTCTGAGATTTCCAAAAATGGAGATTTAGATAGCTTCGTTCATATTTAAGCAAGTGAAATTCTGCAAGATCTTAATTAAGAATTTTAAGACTTAAAAAATACGATTTAATAAAGATTTTAACATATAATCAAGGTTATATTGCTCTTAATTTTCGCACTTAAAAGCAGTTAAAAGAAATATATTTTAGAATTTAAAGCTTTCAAAAAATTTACTGAGAAGAAGAATTGAAATCCTAATGCGAAATGAGAAATTACTACAATGGTAGAATGATCTGGATAAATTGAAGCAATTGAAGAAGAACATGAGCAATAAGTAAAGTAGGACTGATGAATAAGATGTAAATAAACAATTTTATTTCCTATATGAAAACATAGTAAAGGCATATTAATTGATACTATTTTATAAATTTGCTTATATTTTATTCTCATTTTTACCTATTTTTAGATATAAAGGTTAATTTTTATTTATATTATATATAATTTTTAATTTAAATAGTGAGGAACATTTTTTAAACTAAGAACGAAAAATTACTACTAGGAAGTACCTCATGGTGAAAAAAGAACAATAATAGTAGCAGGAGCCAAGAGAGCATTCAGTTCTCGAGGCTTCAAGTAAAATAGTTGTAAGATGCTAGGATTTTAAGGATTCTTAGGAAAATATTTCGACAATAACCTTATGGAGACAAAACTGTCCAAGGGACTTCTAGTACATGGGAAGAATTCCTTAAGACTTAATAAGAATAAATAAAACTTTTTTTAATAGCTATGCAGGCGCTACGCTCTCTATAATATAAGTTTTTTATACAAATTTAATTAGCAATAATAACTAAAAATAGATATTTGAACCAAATAAAGAGTTTTATCTTTGATTTAATAAAAGATTTACATTATTACAAGGAATTTAATATTGCTTTAATAAGAAAAATATTAAGTGTAATCAAATATCTAAATAAAGTATCTTTAGCTAAAAATTAAATAAAAGCTGCAATTTTAATCTTAATAAAGAGAATATCATAAACTAACTGTTTGCTACTGATATTTAAAATAACCTAATTAATATTAAGAAAATTTAAATTGTCTTTTACTAATAGATAATCATTCAAGCATAAGAATAATTGGATAATAGAATAATTAAAATTGCATTGTAATCTTCAATAAGTAAAGAGTTAAGAATATAGATATAAAAGCAATTAATAAAAGTTATGATATAAATTAATTTATCTTCAAGAGCATATGGACCTCTTTAATTGTAAGAATTACTTCTTTCAATCAAAGACATTTTAAAGTCTATAAAAAAACAAAATTCATCAATCTATCTTCTTCAGTTTCTTTAACTTGATTTTGTTCTTCCGACCTCTTCTAATACATCCAAGAATTAAAATCTAAAAGATAGAAGCTTTCTATGAAAATTTTTATCTAAAGATCTAAATATTCTAATTACTTTCTAAGAAATGAATTGATATATATCTAATCATTTAGTATTAATCTCCTAATATAATGATTCCTAATTTATTATTAAAATATTCACTTAATTGTTAATAATACATACATATCATAATATGTTCAAATGTGTCATATTTGTTGCATTTATATTTTGGATTTTCGATGGGGAAATGTCGGTCCTATAATTCATTGCGAAAATTGTAAGACTGGGTTCTCATTTTTTATATGCTATTAATTTTTCTTGTGTAATGTTCATTAAGTTTTGTATATGACATTTCTGGAAAATAAGACAAATTTTGAAATTACTAAGCAAAAATATTATCCGTAGTCATTCTGTTAATTCTTTAAATTGAATCTCTATAAAATCTAGCTTTTATTTAGTTACTAACATGCTTACCAAATTTATTTAAATTTACGTTTTTTTGTCACTCAAATCAATATTATAAAACTGGACCATCTTTATCACATCAATATAGTATTAATACCCTTCTTTTCCTTTAGTTTTAAATATTCTTCCTATTTTCGAATTACTTTTTCCAAACTTTCTTTTCTAAATTTGTAAAAAATTTGAAAAACCTTAGAACTATAATATTTTTAAAGGGGAATCAGTTTAAATTTACATACCATGATCTATTAAAAGATCTTGATTCTTTTTAGAAAGCTTTTCTTGATATGAATCTCATACTTGAATAAATTTGATTTAATATTGAAGTGATACCTTTTTAAACATTTCAAGGTATTAATTCTCCAACATATTCCACTTTAGGTAAAGCAAAGACTTGATGAAGGTTTTTAAATGATTGGCTTCTTGTTGATTGATAATTTTAGTTTGGTTTATTTTCCTTTCTTTTTCAAAAACTATATAAATCACATTTGGTAATATTTATATTTAAGCATGTTCATCTAAAAACTCTACTTGTTTCGTTTATTAGATTAAACATACTTCTTTCTGATTCAGATAGTAGGATTAATTCAACTGCCCATCTTCTATATGCAATTCTGTTATCAAAGTTATTTCATTTAAATCCAAATATATTAACTTTATTTTCTAATTATCGAATTGAAATATCATAGTACAACAAGGCTAATACTAGCTCCTCGTTTTACTCTATTATTGTATTAAAGTCTTCTTTATTATGTTCCATCTATTAGAAAGATGAATTTATGTTACTATAAAAGATTATAAAGCATTTATAAGGCCTAGAGGCAGTTTTAATCTTTTTAGTGAATCAAAGAGTAATTTTCCCTCTATAAAATAGAGCATTTAATCCATGTATATTTGTTAGTAGCTTGATTTTCCCCTTCCTTATTTATGAAACATGTCTATTGGTTAAAAAAGAACGCAAATTTACATTGTTGTTTATTTCCTTTTCAAAAGTTCCATTTAATTTAATGTACTAAGTTTCTTTCTTATATCAAATAATATAATCTCTTTGTAAGGGTTTTATCATATAATTTTAGTACTGTGTTTATTAGAGAAATAGCTCTTCAATTTTTTAAATAATCTTTGTTTCCTTTTTTGAAAATAGAAATAATAGTTGAATTATTTATCTTATATGGTATTCTTCCGAGTCTCAGCATATTATTCAGTAAATTGTGAAGAATTAAGGTAAGATAATGTTCTCCATATTTTAATAATTCACCTTTAATGCAATTTGAACCTGCTACTTTGCCACTAGGTATATCTTATATAATTAGCTAGATTTCTTTAAAAGAAAAAGGCTAGAATTGTTATTAATGTATAGGTAGTTGTTTTTGAATCTCATTAATCATTAAAATAACTATTCGCCTACCGGCTTAATTGAAGTTTTAAAGGCATAAAATCTCAGTTCCTGCATGTTCGTTCCTTGCATTGCTTTTTTCCTTGACTTCTATCTTTTGAATAATCTGAGTTGAGAATTTATTTTTCCAGATTTTCCCATTTCCCGATTGGAAGAATTCCGTCGCTCGATACTTCAGTTGTTACTAGTTAGCATTTCTCCAGATATTTATTCTTATTTTTTTCTATTGGGGACATTTCCGCCATAAATGCAAGTGTTGTTGCAAATGTAACATCTTTTTCTTGCTTTATTAAATGTCTTTTCTTATTTCTCTATTTCAATTGGAGTTCCTTATGAATGCTTCTACAGGTTTTCTTCTATTAATTTGAGTCTAGAATCTAATTTTACTCAATTTTTCTCGTCTTGCTCTAGCATTACTCAAATATCATTCTCTAAACTTGCAGTTTGCTCATAAACTCCGACTTTAGCTCTTCGATCTACATATGGACTTCATCATCATCTTCATGATTTATCAAATCCTGACTTATTACAATCATCTCTTCCTTCTGGGAGTTTAATTCCTTTTCGAGATTTTTTGTTTCTAATAAGTTGATAAATCAGCTGTTTCATCTACTAAGAGTCCATTTATTCTATTTCAGTATTGACTAAATCAAAGGTAATAGGATCTATATTGAATTATCGTAATTTACCTTCTTCGTTTATTTTTTATTTCTTCATTATTATTTTTATCGATTCGATTGAGTGATCTCTTTTTTCAGTTTTCAATGAAGGTGTTGAGAGCTGTATTAACCTTTCTGTTCTGAATTTTTATCTTAGTTCTTACTTATCCTTTGATGGAAGAGATCCGCTTAAATTTTGAATCTCATTATTATTTTTACAAACTAAATCGATTTGCTCTAAAATAAATCTATTCTTGAGTCAAGTTTTGGTGTTTGTTAAAAACTGAATTTTCTCATTAATCAATAAAATTTTTTTTAGTTATTAATTGAAATTTAATTTCTTTATCTAGGATTTATAAATTTCTTAGTCTATGAGAACATAACTTTTAGATTATAAAAGATATGTAAATGAGTCCTGGAACTTCTCTAATTTAGAGTTATAGTTATTCAATTAAAAATTCAATTATCACCATTTTTTGACTGTATTCAAATTTAATAATTTAAGTAAAAAAATTTATACTGAGTAATATAAAGAATAATTTTAGAGATTTGAGTAATTTAACTATTTTTTAATAAGTTTCTAATGCAAATAACTAGCTTTAGTATATAATAAATATCTTCCATTTAGAAAAGCAAAATGCAACTATTTAGAATATTTAAGTTGAAACTAAAATTAGAGTTTATAATTTAAAATCAAAGACATAAAATTAGATTCTATAACTCAGTATGCTTTATTATAATGATTAATTGTATTAAACTATGAAAAGGAATTAAATATAGTTTTAAGTCTAAAAAATACTATAAAGTTTATTTAAAAGTTACTTATACTTAATGTTAAATCTATTCGAATGAAATATCCCAAAAATAATTATAGAAATTAATTGAATATATTACGATCTCTATCTTTTAAACTATTAAATATGTAAATACCTACTAAGAATTTTAAATGCAGATTACTTTAGATACAAGTAATTTGTAAATTATTGCAAGAGCTTAAAATTAATGCAATGAAGATAAATTTAAATGACAAGTAGAATTTTTTGTCATATGAAAAATAAAATGAAAAGAGTAAGTAAGAGTAAATAAAATGATTTAAATCAAAGTAATTAAAATATTTCTTTCATAAGAACTAGTTCATTAATTTTATTATATTATTATATATTTTAAATTAGGTGGAAAACCCTTTCCTTCAGATGCTGTTTGGAGGCCCAGCAAGACAACTAAAAAGTGAGCGCGGACAGAGGATAAGTCGGAGAAAGAGAAACCAATAAAAAGAGAAGGAAGATTCTACAAGCTGGAGAACTCTGAATGCCAGAAGAAAACCTTCTTCATCATAGGTCGGGGAAAGATATACCTGTAATCGCATATTGCATCCTATGCTTTGGAAGGAAAAATTACAGGGAGATACTGCAGGAAGGGAAAATAAGGATAGATAGACCCATAGAATTTTTTTTTCGACATTAAATAAAATTATTTTAAAGAGCTGCGCACCAACGAGAGTGCTACGCGCTCTATAATCCAATTTATTTATCTATCTCTAATTATTTAATTTTACTCATTCTAAACTATTTAAGTCTAGATTTAATTCCAAGAGAATTACATCATAATTCCATTAAATAAAAATCTCTAATGATAAAATAGAATATATATCAGAATTAATTTTTAATTTTATTTTATTAGAAAACATTTCAAAATTCCTTAAAATGATTAAAAAAAATAAAAAGCTTTAATTTTATTTAAGTTTTAGTTTATCATCAGAAACTTAGTTTTTAATCATTATTAAACTTAAATACTCTTTCTTATCTCAAATTAAGTAAAAAATCTAACTCAATTTTAAATATAATGATTTGTAAAAAATTAGCAAAATAGTTTATTTTTTATATTTATTAAAATTAAAAATATTTAAAGAAGTTAAATTAAAGCAAAAAAGAAAGCGTAACAATTTTTATTAATCTTTCAAAATAAAATCGAATATATTAAATAAATATAATATTTTTAATATATTCTATGATAGTTTTCTTAATTATTGTAAATATAGCATGAATTAAATAAAATACATTTAAGAAATGTTATAAATGAAGAAGTCTATTTTTTATGTTTATAAAATTAAAGAAAATAAATAAAATTATATATCATTTAACTACTATAAAAATATAATCTTGACCCAGATTAAATCTAATTAATGTCTATCTCTCATTAAAAATATTCTTTTTATTAAAATTAAAAAAATGGGATAATATGTTCGTCTCTCAAAGAATTAACTAAGAGACTTAAGAAGAAAAGCGGAAAAAGAAATGCAGAAAATTTAACAGCAAAAAGAGGATTCAAGTTCTTCTTCTGAAGGAAAAGTTATGGTCGGACCAATCGATATTCAGGAATCTAAGAGTGAAGCTGATAAAAAACTCTAAAGTCAGTTAGATCAAATGAAAAAACTAATCCAAAATTACGAAGAAACAATTTACAATCAAGGGGAAAAATAAGGGAATTAATGGACGGTATTGACGACCAAAATAATGAATTATTAATTCCACGTCGTCAGTTAATCTAAAATAACTTAGTAACAGAATTATAACTTTATGAACAATCGCAATCCATAGTTAGTTAATAATAGAACATGATTATAGAAAAAGAATAAATTAAATTAGCTGACTAATAATTGAAACAAGAAGAAAAAATTGATATAAACTTATAAATGAGAATATAGAAACCGGAAAAAAAGGTTTTTTAGAAGAAGATTTAAGAAAAATAGACCAAAAACTGCTGATATTGTAAGGCGAATAATCACATTCTACGACACTGCTGAGCTTGAGAGAAACTCCAAATAAGAGAAGAACGAAGAACATGAAGAAACCTTAACAAACTCTGAATAACGAAAGATGGAATTTATAAATAGAAAATTTTAGCGAGAACTGAAAATAGCTATTAGTGGTAACCTACCCCGTATAAAAAAGGTCTTGTATTCATCCACGTATAAAAAAATGGCTGCAGGTACCTGGTTGAAAGCCCAGGGAGAGCAAAAACTTTAAAAAATTAAGTATATATTATCATTATTATTATTATTCTTTTTTTAAAAAATTTTATTTTTTATAGTTCTTTTATATCGGTTAAAATACAAATTATTTTAAATGTCTGAATCAAAATAATTTCTAAATCAAAATTTTATAATCTAGTTATTGATATTTTAAATTAAATATAATAAATCTAAAATCTTATAAACTATTTAAAGTTTAAAAGGAACGCATTTATATTAGGAAGATTAAATTGGAAATTAATATTAGAGTTTCAAAAAATTTGATAGTTTCAAAAAATCAATTAAATATAATTAATAAGAATAAATAAGGACTTTAATACATAAAATAAAATATAAATACAATAATTTTTTATTTTACTATTTGCTTTTTAAAAAAGAAAGTATTATCTTAATTGAATATTTTTAATGGAATTAATACAATCATTTTAAAATGAAAATGAATATAATTTAGTTGATATACATCTTTTTTAATATTCTAATTTACTTAATTTTATTATAAAATAATAAAATATTTATTTAAAGCTTACATATTTATAAAGCTTAAACTAATATTAGCTTTAATTTTTCACTTAAAGCAATTTTTTTTTAATTGCTTACTATGTTTTAATCTTATATATATCCTTTGAGATTTTTAATTTTTATAAATTTTATCATTTAAGTAAAATAGAAAAAAGAACAATTTATTTTAAGTAAAATTATGGGCAAATAAACTTATTCTAAAAAGGAAGTTTAAGTGATTTTCATAAAATAAGATATTTATTTTTTAACTTAAGAGAATAAGATCTTTTATCATTCTTTTCTTTTAATTTTTTAGTAAAATTTATAGTTTTTTATCAAGAAAAAATTTAAAATTATAAGTAATTAACTGCTTAGAGAAATATTAACTTTCGTATCTTGATTAAAATTTTATCTCTTTTTATTTATTTTTATTTAGAAAATTTATTCGCTTTCTAATTATTTATTATAGATAATTTATTTAAAAAGAAAATATTAATTTTAAAGGAAAGAATCTATTAAATGCTAATAAGATTAAACTTATGAAAAAGTTCAGTTTCTATAAAGATTTTAATAAAATTTAGCCTTTTAAGTTAAATCAATTTTTTTTTTAATTTTTGTTACTTTGTTCCAAAAAATTCTTCAAAGATAACAATTTTTAATTTTTTAGATCTATTGAATAAATATTTCTGTCATCCTTTATGATAAATTTTATGAAAGATTGCTTCTTTTATTACAAATAAAAATAATAAAATATCTTAATAAAAAATAAAAGGAAATTATAAGCTTTTATTATACATGCCAATGTTCGTATATTCCTTGGTATGAAAAATAAATTGATTAAGCTAATAGTATTTCGATTTTTTATGATAAATACCTTTTTAAGTTGAAATGAGTTTATTTAAAAACTTATTATTTTGTAAAATATCATAACATGCTGATAAATTTATATTAAAGGTAAAAAATGTTTTAATATATTTATGTCTATCTAATATATTTCTAATTGGACCATTTTTTACTTATATATAACCTAAGCATTATTTTATTTAAATTAATTTCTATTTCTTTCATTTAAAAAATGGAAACTGTATGTGAATGGTGTAAAAATGGATAAGCAAGATTCTATTGTTAATATTGCTAATTGAATTTATGTGTTTAGGATCTGCAGGTCCATTTTAATTTTACTAAGCAACATAGTAAGGAGGAAATAATTCCTATTAATAAATATTAAAAATAGCCTCAAACAATGTAAATAGTTGTTATGACATTAACAGGAAGAACACTGTATCTGACAGTATTGCCTTCGGATAGTATCATGAAAGTAAAAAATAAAATTCAAGAATTAGAAGGAATTTAAGTTGAGAAATAGAGATTAATTTTAGCAGGAAAATAGTTAGAAAATGATTGAACTTTATCTGATTAAAGGATCTAGAATAATTAAATTATTCATTTAATTATAAGGATAAGTTTCACTATGCAAATATTTGCTTTTACTAATTTCGGCAAAAAAATTACTTTAGATGTTGAATCTACAGATACAATCAAATACGTTAAGATAAAAATTTAGGATAATGTAAATATTCTTCCTGAGAATTAAAGATTATTATTTGCGGGAAAAGAGTTAGAAGATGAGTTAACTTTATCTAATTATAATATTTAGAATGGGTAATCCCTTCATTTAGTTGAATAAAAAATAGCCAATATGCAAATATTTGTTTAATCATGCAGAGGTAAATAAATTACCTTAGATGTTGAAAATTAGGATACCATTAAAGAAATAAAATCTAAAATTTGATATATTGATGGGACTCCTCCTAACTAGTAGAGACTTTAATTCAAAGGAAAAGAGTTAGAAGATGAGTAAACTCTATCAGATTATAAAGTATAGAAATACTCTATTCTTTATTTATTTACTAAAGAAAAAAGTAGTTTCCAGATATTTGTTAAAACTCTGACTGGTAAAACTATTACCTTAGATGTTGAATCTTCAAATACAATCGAAGACATCAAATTAAAAATTTAAGAAAAAGACGGAAGCCCCCCAGATCAATAGAGATTAATTTTTACAGAAAAATAGTTAGAAGATGAGCTTACTTTATAAGATTATAATATTTAGAGAGAATCAACTCTTCATTTGATTTTACGATTATATGGCTGCTGAAGAAAAACTAATAAAGTTATTAAACTTAAATTAAATAGTTTAATATTTCTTAATTAAGCCATTTTCAAATTATTAACAAGATAGAATAATTAATATGAGTAAAAAGCGATTTTTCTTATTTTTAAGATATTTAAGCTTAAAAATAAAACAAAGATTCTTTAAGTTCTATTTATTCTTATATTATTGTAAATTATAATTAATTAATTAAAATAGGTAAACATTTTTTTATAATTAAAAAAAATGGAGAAGAACATTCGTCTTTCTAAGAAATAACAAAGAAAAACAAGAAAACAAGTGACAAACGAGGAGCTAAAAAAGCAAAGACAGGATAGAGAATCTAGCTCGTCTTCAGAGGGAAAAGTAATGGTTGGTCCGAATGAACAATAAAACCCTGAAACCAAAAATAACAATTTACTCCAAAGCGAAATCGAAAAAATGAAAGAAAAAATTGCAAAATATGAAGATATATTTTTTAATAAAGGAGAAAAAATCCGGGAGCTAATGAATTACATAGAAGATTAAAATAACGAACTGCCAATTCTCAAAAGTTAACTGATTAAAAACTCAGTAGTAACAGAAAATTAACTTTATGAAATGTAGTAAACTAACTTCAATTAATCACAAAGAATGATCATAGAAGAAGATTAGCACAAAATACAACACTAAGAAAAGTAAAATTAAGTAAAAAATAATACAAACATAAACAAAAGAATTGAGATGCTGGAGAAAAAAGTTTTTTAAAAATAGAAATTAGAAAAACGATATAAAAACTGTTGGTACTGCTAATCTTGGTATCATTTACTAAGACATTGTAAGAAATGAAGATAACTCAAGTATAATGAAGAATAAAGGACCTGAAAAAATTTAAACAAACTTTGGATTACTGAGTAAGGAATATATAAATAGAAACTATGAACAAGAAACTAAGAGAATCCTTCGTGGTAGCCGTCCACTTTAAAAAAAGGTCGTGGAGAACAACCACGGAAAAAAACTTGTCAGCAGAAACCTGGTTGAAAACCCAGGATATGTAAACTTTAATTTTACATTTAGTTAAATAATAATAAGTATTGTTAAAAAAATGTTATATCTTCAATATATTAAATTTTAAATTAAGGAAAATATTAAATTTACTTATAAGCTCAGGATTTTGATTCTTAAGAAGTCAGTAGGTACAAGCCACAATTTTTTTCACAGAAAATCTGTTTGAGGATTGATTTTCTCCAATTAATCTTTAGACATTGTCAAGCTGCAAATGACTCTGCAATTAAATACAGACATCGTGAAAGATTATTCAGCTTTCCTTATAGCAGTCTCATCTTCCCAGAATAAATAAATAGGCACGTCACCTCGCGAAATAATACAAGGGGCGCAATTACCAAAACAATAAATAGGAGTGTGGTTTCTTGCGCCATTTCCCTTTCCCTTCATTACCATATTTAATTATATAATTTCGAAATATAATTAAATATTTTTTATAATTGAAAAGATGGTGGGAGCTGAGAATGACCTTCGTGACAACACTTTCTGGTTTTATGGCTAGGAGCAAGTTCCTTTCCTGTCGCTGAGAAAATCCCTGATCAGAGTCATTTTCTGAAGGGAACACTGTCTTTGAGATTATCCGCTCTTGGTAGGGGCTTGAAGCCTGGCTGCTCATAGCGATGGAGCTCCCTAGCAGCTGTGTCTGGAGCACAACAGGATATCCCCGTTATTCCATAAAAAGAGAGCGTCGGGTCGTTCAATCGGAAAGGAGTTTCCGGTCCAAAAACTTTTTTAGTTGAAATAAATAAATTAAATATTTTTTAGTATGTTATTATAATTTTTTTTACATTTTATATGTCTTACTAAAATTTCAAAAAAGCACTAGTTAATTTACTAGTTAGACACTAATAATATTTTATTTTTTATGTTTTCTTTGTTTAAAATTTTTTTTTCATTCATGAAATTTCATAATTAATACCATATTTTTTACTTTTTATTCATAATATTGGTTAATTATTTATAATTAAAAAAAATTGTGCTTTTTATTATAAGAAAAAATACTAAGAATTAATTTTTAATAACTTTTTCATATTAAATTAAATTAGCAGGCTTGCTTATAGGTTATTGTTCTATTATAAATTGGCCAGCCTTTATTTTAACCCAGTATTTTTCTTTCCATAAATCTCTTTGTCATAATCCAACGTTTGGAAATCCTTGACCTAAATCTTGTCAGCTCGTCCAAAATATATTGTCTTGATTTCTCTTATATTCTCTAATTCTATTGTAATTTATCACTAGATACTATTACGCATTAAAAAAGTAACATTTTTCTTGATTTTTTAGTTCCTTAAACTCATTTTCCATTGGAGTCGCATAGTCGATTAATTGAACTTAATTTTGTTTTATCTTTATAACAAATTTTCTCTGTCTTTTAACCATTCGTCTTTTTATTAATTTTTTTAGTATTATTTAGTTGGAACCTTTTTATTATATTAAAACATTTTATATAAGTTGTTATCTATTTATTTTTATCTTTTTTTCATTTCTTTCTTTAGAGTTAGGACATAATTTGCATACTTTTTCATCATTAACATGAATTTCAATGTAATGATATAGTAGATCCAACTACTTTTCTAAGCCTAAAATAGTTCTTATTAGACTGAAAATGCTTTTAGAAGTCCTTTTTATTCTATTCCAAGAATTTACTTCTTCTCAAATCGATAAGAAAATCATTTGTTTACATTTTCTAGCACTAATCCATTCTTTCGTTATTTTGATTTTTTGGATTTATTTCTATATTATTTGAGCTATGCTAATGCTTGCTTGATTATTTTGGTGGAGTTTATGCAAAGGATTATTGTGGATATTATTTCCCTTTTTCTATATTACTGCTGGTTAATTGTTGATCTTAAAAAGGTTTGGCTGGTTAAAGCTAAGATATGTCAAGAAGAAATTTTTCTGGTTTTCTCTCTAGGAATTGGCATAAAGACTCTTCTTAACATCAGACACTTTTTATATTAGAGTTTAATTTATAAACTTTAAAAATATTTATTTTATTAACAGTCTTTAGAACTATTTAATTTGAATAAATTATAAAAATATACAAAACAGCAAAAGATTATTTAAATATTTTAATGCATAAATAATATTTATTCTTTTTAAAACTAGTTAATAACTTAGTGGCTATTTAATTCATTTTATAAACCTAAGAATCAAAAGCTTCTTTTTTATTTGTTTATAAACATTTATTGGGAAATTATTATTAAAAAAGTATCTATTAAACTTGTTAAATTTGAATATTTTTATCGATATTATAACTTTATTTCACTGCTTCCATTTTATTTTTTAAATAATAGTAATAAATTCTTTAAATTTTGAGTTTTAGATTTCTCTGGATTTTCAATAAATATTTACTGCCATTTTTTTACGAGGATGAATACCACGACCTTTTTAATATGTGATAAGTTATAATAATAACTATCCTCAGTTATTTATTAATAATTTTACTTATAAATTCTATTTTTAGTTATGTTTAGTTTATTCATTATCCTTGATGTTCTTTGCTATTCTCCTATTTTAAAATTTCCAATCTCAACGTTTTCATAAATATAGTAAGTTGAATAGTTATATTTTTCAGTTATTGATCTATTTTTCCTGAGTTTTTTTCTAAAACACTTCCTTTCCCAATTTCTCTTTTCTCTTTTCTAAATTTAAATAAGTTTTATCTTCTTATTTTTTTTCTTAATCAATTTATTTATTTTTTAATGCTTTTTAACCCTATTTTGCTATTACTAACTATTGATTGTGATTTTTCATAAAATTACTATTTTTTACTGAGTTATTTTGATTTACTGGCGATATAGTATTAATAATTCATTGCTTGAGTCGTCAATATTGTTCCTTGATTCCTATTTTTCCCCCTTTATGTAAATTCTTTCTTCATACTTTTAGCTTATTTACATTTGATCTAGTTTATTTGAAATTTTTTTTGCAAATTTCATTTACAAATTATTCTATCTCTAAATTCAATCTTAAATTTACTTCCTCTTAAATAAATAATCTCCTCTTGTTTCTATTGCTTTTTCCCTATTTCTTTAATCGCTATTTTCCTTAAATTTATAATTTAACTCTTCGAGAGTCGATCAATTATTCCAATTTATTTTTTTAAATATTCTGATAAAATTGAATTTAATATATATTTTCTTTTATATAAATATCTAAATAAGCTTCTAATCCTCTAATGAAATTTTCAATTTATTATAATATTTAAGTAAAATACTTTTTATATGAGAACAGAAAAAATCTAAAATTAATAAAAAAGTAAAATAAAAATATCTGATGCTATTAGATTATTTAAATAACTTAATTAGGAAATTCTAAATAAATATTAATTTAAGATGTAATTATTTTAATAGTTTGTATCAGTAAACTCTTTAATTTTAAGCTAAGTAAATAGTTGAATAGTTTGTTATACTATAGACATATAAAATTCGACCGTTTTTTAACTATTTTCCTTTAAAAATAATATTTACTACTTAATTGGAATTCCTTCTTTATCTTAAATTTTTGCTTTTATTTTTTCAATGGTATCTGAAGATTCAGCATCGTAGATAATTGCTTAATCGCTCGTTGTTTTAACGAAGATTTTTAAAATATCCTTAATACTTTACTCTAATCCTGAAACTAAAAAAAGTATGCAGTCTTTCTATATATTATAATCAGATAAAATTCTTTCTTCTTCTAAATATTTTCCATAAATTGATAATTTCCACTAATATAATGAAATTCCTTCTTCATATTATATTTTGTCTTTAACCATTTAGATAGTGTCAAAAGTTTCAACAACTATGCCAATTACTTTATCACTCTAAGTTTTATCAATTATTGGAATACTAGCTCTTTCCTTTGCTAATAAAATAATAGAAGAATCTCTCTAAATATTATATCAGATAAAATCTACCATCCTCTAACCTAATTCCTTTGAAAACTAATATCTATTAATTTAATGGAATTCCTTCTTTTTATTTAATTTTATCTTTAATTTAGATAATGCTTTCAGAGAGGCCTACATTTAATATCAATCTTCCTGATAAACTATAAACGCATATTTAAGTTGATCCAAACTTTTCTATATATATTTTTTAAGTAATTATTTCTTCCTTACTATGATTTTATGAAAATTTTGAATGAGTTTAAAGGTCCTTAACACATAAAAATATCTTGCAAAGCTAGCAGTAAAATTTTCCTTTTTTATTTTCACATAACTGACATATATTTTCCATTTTATTATATTAATTTTTTTTAAAACCACCATAGTTGTTCGAAGGTGAACAACAAGGTCATCTTCATCAGAGGTTGGGGAAGTTAAGTACCCATAATCGACTTTATGTCTTCCTCTGCTTTGATTTGGCCTCGAGACATAAGATTCTTAGACCTTCGACACTGGCTTGGCTTGGCTTGGCTTAGTTTATTTTTAATTCTGGAACGAAAAAGAAATAATATTGCGAGCTTCATCAGGGGTGGGGAATTTAAGTACCCATAATTGACACATGTCGTCCTCTGCTTTGGTGATGCAATGAGACACAATCCTGCAATGTCCTTGGACCTCCAGCAAGTATTAAAGATTACGAGTATTCTAAAATTATATCAGTATTGAACATTTTTATCAGTACTGAATAATTATACCAGTATTGAGCAAGGTTTATCAGTATCTGATAATTTTATCAGTAACAAACATTCTTGTCAGTATGAAACATTTTTTTTAAAGAGCTGCGCACCAACGAGAGTGCTACGCGCTCTATAATCAAATTTATTTATTTATAATTTATTTATTATATAATATAAAAAGGCACCTAAGAAACTATCACCTAAAATCAATCTCATTTAACAATAAGATACCTTATTCGTTATAGGCCGAGAATAAAATACTACAGGATGCAATGTAGCAATTAATTTAGCAAATGGCAACCTGACTAAAAAATAGACTTATTCTAAAATGATAATAAAATCCTGAATACAGAAATGAGCTCAAAAGCTTCTACAGATTTATTCATTAAGAAATTAAACTAGCAGAAGAAAATATAAAAAATTTGAAATATCAATTTAAACAACAAAATAATTATGAATAAAGCCATAAACAATCCAATTGAGTTTGAATAATTATATAAAAAAATTAGATAATTAATCAAGTAATAAAAAGGAGGCCAGATATGTGACGATTCTGTAAAAAGATAGAGCACATAAAAAAAGAAATGTTGAAGATATCAAAAATTAAAAAATAAATAAAAATTCTGAAAAAGCCTAATCAAAATTTATTATACGTCTGAAAAAGATCTTTACAGGAAAAAAGGATTGGTGGAGATAGATTACTTTAGTAAATAATAGATGTTTTAAAAAGAAGAATCAAGTAAATGTTTTGAAATTATTGAGATTGAATAAATACTAGCAATAATTAAAGGATTGAATAACAGCCTTAGAATGTTACTCAAGAAAACGAAGCTGAGAAGAAATGGAAGATTTTAGTTATTTTTATGCTGATTCTTGGAATTTTTTATAAACTAAAATGTGAAGTACCAAACAAAGGTACGTTACATTGATAAATTATGCTATGATAAAGGATAAACTTCAAAATGAAAGAGTATGCTAAGTGTGATCGCTCAATAAGATCTCACTTGACTTCAAACCTGTTTACATAAGTTTTAAAACTCATAACTTATTGTTCTTAAGATGTTTGAACTATAGACTATAAACTAGTAGAGCTTATTGAGGTAGGTTCCATACCCTCCAATTGGCCAATGCCAAGTCTAATCGGTATAGCAAATGTATATATTTTGCTATTAATGTAAGAAAGTAATAATCTGCTAATTTGAATTTGAAAAAAATATAAAAAATAGTTAAAATTTTAGTGAATTTAATGAATTAAAATAATTTAAAACTAAATAATTCATAATAATTTGATAATTATTAATTTTAATATGTTATAAATTTATTAATTTAACTTCAGTTACCCTTTATTCTAAAAATCAAATGAAGTTTTGATCCTCTCTATATCCTATAATTATATAAAGTTTTTCCATCTTCTAAAATTTATCCGTTAAATATTAATCTCTATGTATCTAGAGAATATCCTTCTTAATCTTTAATTTTCATTTTTAAATTTTCGATAGTATCTGAAAATCCAATATCTATGGTAAATATTTTACCAGTTAAAGTTATAACGTTAATAAACATTTCACCTACTAGGCTTAGAACTAACTGAAGAGTCTGTTCTTTCTAAATATTATAGTCAGATAAAGTTTTTTCAACTTCTAAATAGTTTCCTTCAATTGATAAAGTCTATTAATATAATGAATCTCCTTCTTCATATTTAATTTTTTCTATAACTTCTTTGATGGTTTCTGAAGGATTAACATCTATGTTAATTGTTTTATTAGTCATAGTTTTAACAATTATTGGCATATTACCTCTTTCCTTTGCTAATAAAACAATAGTCGAATCTCTCTAAATATTATAGTCAGATAAAGTTTTATCATCTTCTAACTATCTTCCTTAATAAAAAAATCTCTGATAATATAATGGTATTCCATCTTTTTATTTTAAAAGAACTTTCACTTTTCTAATTTTATCATTAGAATATACTTCCAAAGGTATTGCTTTCCCTGTGAAATCCTTAATATATAATTGCATTGGTTCCAATTTATATAGGTATTTTCTATAAGTAATTATTTCTTCCTTACTATGGTTTTATGTAAAGTTTGTATGAGTTTAAAGATCCTTAACGCATAAAAATAACTTGCAATGCTAGCAGTAGAATTTTACTTTTTTATCTTTGCATACCTCACAAATTCTTTCCATTTATTATAAAATTATTAAAGAAAAGCTATCAAAACCTATATTTAAGTTTTAAACTAGTAAAATAAAAATAAATAGAAACATTAAAAAATTATATTTTATATGGTTCATTTCTATCTTTAAAAGAAATATATCAGCATATTTAGATTCTTAATAAAATTCTAACTTATTCAAATTAAATTTTTACAAACAAGATATGCCAAAGAATTTAAGGAATGTACACAAAAATTAAGTTACACCAATAGTAGATTTCTTGAAGTAGTAAAGAAGAGAGAAAATAAAGTTTATCATTATCCTACATTATCTTTTATTAAGAAGATGTAGTTTCATATACTACAATAAAGATAAGTACTTGAATGTATAAAGCATAATTAATAAGATAATTAGTTGATAGAAATGAGCTTATAGTCTATTATTTATGAAGTTTTATAATAAAGTTGGCTGAGAAATATCTGGCAATATTATTCTTTTCGCCCAATAAGCATATATATGCTTAAAATGATAAAAGCTGCTCCATCTTGCTAAAGTTTATATAAAGTATCACTATACTAAGATCTTAGATTCTTAAATTTAATGCTACTTATTTAACTGGTTTCTTTATATAGATAGTCATAGGTTTATTAAATTTAGAGCATAATGAAGTTATAGAACAATAAAAATACCATAAGATATTTTTAATAGCCATCATTTTTAACTAATAAAGCAAAAAAAATTTAAAATTTAACATTTTTGTAATACTTATTACTCAAAACGCAAGTATTTCAATAATATCTCAATATTAATAAACTTTTAAACTCTTTTATTTTATTAATATGTAATTTAGGATAAAAATTTATTTCTAATTATAATAAATTAATTAATTAAAAATTATTATAAAGTTCGTAGCACCTCGTTGGGTTCAGTTCTTTCAATATTGATATTTAATATTAAGAAAAATGTTTTCATGTTTCTTGTTAAAATTCTAGAAGTCCAATGAGTCATGTCAGCTTCTCCAAATGGGAATCTTCTTATTAAAGATTATTCTCGAATCTCGAATCAAATGTTTCAGTCTTCTTGAATAAGGTCCAAATAAGAATTAGTTATTAAGTCGGTAATTAGAAGGCCCCGTCAGTCAAACTTTCATACTGCTAGAGAGAACCCTCTGGATAAATTAGGTATGTCTCAACAGAGCTTATCCACCCTTCCCCGTGGTGGCATCTAGTGCGAGATTACTCGCAATGCATTTTATACTGCACCAGATTACCTAATAATTTGTCTGACGCAACCGACATCCATTTTATAGTAATATATAATAATTTTCGATAATAAGATTAGAGAATTATTTCATTCAAATTTAGATATAAAAATTATGAAAGAATAATTGGAATATTAAGTAATTTAGTTTATTATAATAATTTAAAATCTACTAAGTTAAGAATTATTTTTAATTATTTAATATAAGATTAATAAGTGAATTATTTTTTCTTCAGCAGCCGCTTAATCTTAAAACCAAAATAATAGTTTCTTCTTTCTAAATATTATAATCAGATAAAGTTCGATCATCTTCTAATTATTTTCCTGCAAATATTAATCTCTACTAATCTGGAGGAATTCCTTCTTTATCTTGAATTTTTGCTTTGACATCTTCGATGATATCTGAAGGTTCAACATCTAAGGTAATTGTTTTACCAGTCATAGTTTTAACATTTATTTGCATTCCGCCTTTTAGACTTAGAACTAAAAGAAGAGTTTCTTCTTTCTAAATATTATAATCATATAAAGTACGCTCATCTTCTAATTATTTTCTCTCGAAAATTAGTCTCTACTAATGTATAGGAATTCCTTCTTTATCTTAAATTTTATTTTTAACTTTTACGGATTTATCAGAAGGAAATACATCCAAATTTATTTTTTTCCCTGTTAATGTCTTAACTATTATTTGCATTGATTTAAGCTTTTAGAATTCATTGCTATCAGAAATTATTTCTTCCTTACTTTAATTTTTCGTTTGATTTGAGAAGCTTTATGCTAACTTAACGCATAAATTAGTCTTAGGATTCATGCAGTTAAATTTCGGTTCTTCACTTTCATACATCTCATCTAATAAATCCATTTTATTTATAAAGAAACTCGAAAATAATATTTATTAGCAAGTTATATTATAATTTTCATGCATTAGTGAGAAACATCTTTAAATAGAAATATATAAGATAGGATTAAATATTTACACTATGGCTTTTATACTAATTAAGAAATTTATCAGCAAGTCTAGATATTTATGAGATTAATAGCTCATTAACTTTACTTATCCATTTTCTTTATGATATAATAATTTAACGAGTGCTATATCTTTAGACAAACAATTAATTCTAGTGATGATAGAAGTTTCATATGTTAAAGTAAAGATTCATTTGAACTAGAAGACATAAAAATCAAGAAATAGATCTCATTTATCGACTAGTTAAAGGTAAATAAATAATATAGCTAAGTTTATAATTTGAATGCTACATTGACTAATACTTCTTTAAAAATAAAATTAAAAATCAAGTCTAAGTATTAAATTGTATATATTTATGGAAAAGAGACATTAATAGTAAAATTCTGAATAGTCAGGAATTAAAAGAGTATAAACATAGATTTCGCAATTATTTAAGCGATTCTTTTAACTAAATAATTTGTGATTCTATATAAACGAAATCCTGTTTTGCTAGTGAAAACTGGTTGAGAATAAAAAAGAGTAAATAAATTTTTATAGATATATTAAAATCTGCCATACTAAATAAAAACACAATTATTTGCTTATTAATCTATAAAAGATTCTGATATTTAATTAAGCAAATTTGATTTAGATTTTAAACATTCTTAGAAAAGTTATGTAGCATATTATTCTAAATTAATAGGTTAAATTAGTTAAATATTTATCTAAAATAAAATAAAGATTTCAATGAAATGATTATTTTTTTAGAAACTTAGTGCTTTAATATTTTCAACATAATCTATTATTAGTTGGGAATAAGTCAAATAATAAGGTATTTAGAAAAAAATTGTTTTTATACTTAAATCCCAAAAATAATTAATGCTTATTTATTAGTTATAATCAAATATACTTAGAAAGAGTGAATAAAAATATATTGATTCAATTGAGATGTTGTAATAGACACTAAGAAACAAACTTTATCTTCATTTTAAAGTTTAGCGATTTTAGGTAACTATATAAATTAAGCGAAAGTAGAATAAAATTTCTCAATTTAACATTTTGCTAAGAAGCTGAAATAAATAAAATTATTAATACTCAATAAAGAAAGATCATTTTTAGAAAAAATTTAAAGTTCCTAAGCAATAAGAATAGACTGATTCTAAGTTTAATATTTTAGAAAATATTTAGTTTTGTTAAAACCTATCACAAAATTGGAGGAAATTAAACTGCTATTCAGTTAAAAATTATCATATCTAATACAACAGTAGATAATATTAAAAAAATTAAAAAGATCTTATAATAAAAGAACGAAAAAATTATAATAGTCCTACATATTAGATAGAGCGAGAAGATGAAAAAGGATTCTTATTTATTTTTAGCTAAAAGGCCTGTTTTTAAATTTTATACTCAAGAATTTAATTAATTTTTTCTAATTAACAGACCTAGGATATTATAGGTTTTTGAGCCTGCTCCTTTAATATTTTAAAAGAACAGGGCTTTCTCTTTAAGTTTGCTTCAATTGGTTATAAATTATCAGGGTTTCTAGCTTTTATTAATCATTCTGAATATTTGCTATATCTTATTTTATAAAACTAAACCTTTTAGTTATAAAATTTCATAAAAAACCTTCTCAATCTTTTTAAACTTTTTCCATAAAAAAGATACGGCAGAGTATTAAAAATATAAAACAGTAGAAAATAAGTTTAAGAGCAAATAAAATGAAAGCTCTTTGAATGATATAGATTAGATATTAATTTGAAAACTACAATATATAAATATATAATAAACACCTTAATAAAGTAATACCAAAGAGGTTTAAATTTAAAACATCGTAAGTTAATTAAATCTTTAAGATGCTTTCGCTATTTTCTAAAATAAGCACAACTAATATCTCGAGAAAAACTAAGTTATTTAATTAATATTTTTAGTATTAGCTCGAGAAATAAATTTTTGCTATATTTAGCCAATCCATCAACGCTTTAATTCAGAAAAGAAAGAGGAAGAGTAGCATTAAAAAAATTGGAAAAAATGAAGAAATTAATTATACAAAATTGAATAAATATTGTTATAAGTCCTACCATATAAAATTAGTAATTCATTCAAATATTATCTACCTATTTCTATTTTATAAATCCTTTTGGTATAAAAACAAAAACTTACTTAAATACTTTTGCTTAACTTAAAATCCTTTATTTAATAAGCTGAGATTAAAAATTTAATGGAAGAGTAATTTGAGACTTTTGTACTTAAAACTTTGGAAAGTAACGAAGAAAGAGCTAAAGGTATTCTATAACTTCTATAAAATTATGGAGCTACTTAGTTATCTGATTTAAATGATATGACAGATTAAGATGCAGAAGCAATTGGAATAAAACCTCTTTAGTGGAAAATGTTAAAGTAAAATTTGTAAGCTGAAAAGGCATAAGTAAATTAAAAAGAGAATGAAATGAACTAAAACCTATTTTAAAATTAAAATCAGAAAGAAGAATAAAAAATTAATTTATCTAGTAATAAATCATCTGATTCATTTTCTTTAAATAGATAGCAACTTTTAGGAACTGTTAGAATAGCAGAATAAATAGAACGCTACACAGATATGTCAGAGCATATGAAGAAAGTTATAAATATCGATCCAAAGTTGATATTAGAAGAAGTGTAGATATTCTGAATTGCTTATAAAAATATTATCGGCCCCTTAAGAGCTTCATACAGAACTATCGAAACATTAGATTAAACAGAATAAAGATAATAAATCATTCAATTTTATAAAGAAAAGCTTGAATCAGAGTTAATCTAAACATGCGAAGAAGTTATAAACTTGTTGGATAATTTTTTAATAAAAAATGCTATTTCAAGCGAAATTAAAGTTTATTATCTGAAGGCAAAAGGGGATTGTTACCGTTGACTTGCTGAATTCTAAATTTCTGAGGAAAATAAAGTAAAATATAAAGAGTATAAGTCTACTGAGAAAGCATTTCAGTCCTATAATGAAGCAACAGTAATTGCAACAGCTGATATTCCACCATGCAATGCTACTCGTTTAGGCCTAGCTTTAAATTTTACAGTGTTTTATTATGAAATTTTGCAAGAAAGAGAAAAAGCGAGTAAACTAGCTAAAAATACATTTGATGAAGCAATCATAGAATTAGATAACTGTGCAGAGTCAGATTATAGAGATTGCTCTACAATATTGTAGCTACTTCGAGATAATTTGACTCTGTGGACTGGTTGAAATCAAACTTAATATTTTTATCTTTACAAAACAATCTAATTTAACAACTTTCTAAGTATATTTTTCATAAAAGAAGCATGATCCATTTTCTTAAATATAAACTTATTTTAATATGCTTTTTTAAAATTTTCAAAAGCTTTAAGTTTAAAATATTTATCATATATTAATTAAATAATTTTATAGCAAAAGTATTTTCTAATTTTTTTAAATTAAATTAAAAGACTTTTGATTTATCTTTGTGGGTAAAACCTCAATTTATATAATTAATTTAATTTTGATTTATTTACAAACTGAGATTTTTTTTAATTAATCGAAACTTTACATCAATAATTTTTAAGCATTTTTATATTTTGAAGAGAATAATAAGGAAATATCAAATAAGAATTTTTATTATGAAGAATTTTTTGTCTCTTTTTTTCTTTTATTTTTCTCCAATTTATTTCTATAATTATTTTTTTAATTAAACTCATAAACTTTTAAATATAATAAGTATTTATAGGGAATTGTTACTAATTTAATATTCAAATAGATATGATTTAATAGTCATTTTACAATTTTCAGCAAATTTTGTTTGAATAATTTTTTTTGATTCATATATTTTTTATTCATTTTGCTACATTGTTTTATGGACTTATAAAATCATACATTTTCTGTTTAAAATCTATGATTGCTTATTTGAATCATTTCTCTTTTTATATATTTTTGACTGTATTTATTTTACTTGTATTTTAGTTTCTACCTATATGATTTAAATTTTTTCTACCTTGATATGGATTTTCAATACGATTTAAAGTTTTCTATTTTTTAAAACTATTCAGCCATCAAAACCACTTATTCTTTGCTTATGGAATTTAATTTCTTCTGTAAATTTAAATTATTCACCTTAAAATGGTTGATATAAGATAGTCATTTGTTTTTTTCTTCTATATAATCTAATTTGATCAATGCTTTTCTATATTATTAAAGTTTTTATAACAGAATACTTTAACTAGTCTATAATTATCTGAAAGATCTTTTTAAAATAATATTTATTGTTCTAACTCAAATTTCCTGGATACAGTTAATTCTTAAAATAATGAATTTTTTGAAGACTTTTATTTATAAAATATTTTATACTAGAATAATATAATAAAAAAATTATTTTTAATTTAAGCAAACTAAAGAAATAATTAATTAAAACTAATTATCTCAGAACTTTTATTTCTTAGGAAAAATAAAATTGTAATTGTGCTATTTATTCTTTTTGTCTATCACTACCAAAATATTAAAATTGAGCAGTTTATTGAAAATTAATATAATATAGAAAAAATTATTGTTATAAAAAATATAATTAAACACTTTATTTACAAAAAAAGAAAAAATAAAAAAAGTAGAGTTAATTATCTAAAATCTAATTCTTAAAAAATTAATTAATTATATTTCACGAAATTTTAGATGTTTATAAAATAAATAACCTAAAAAATTAAATTATTATTATTAAAAAAAGTTGAAAAATGTTTTAAATTAAAATTAGTTCAAGGATATTAGGTAAGACTAATATTTATTTAAAAATAAAATTTTATGAACAGCAAAATTGATTTTCTTTTTAAATTTAATATTTTACTTTTAAGAAAAGATAATAATGATTCAATAATTTTTAGTATGCTAATACACTTTTAAGAATTAGTATGAAACTTTAAACGATTTTTTTGTATTTTTAGCTGCATTTAATTTATTTTTTTTGAATTAAAATAAATCAAAACTTTTATTAATATAATTCTATATGCAGTTATTTTTTAAGAAATTGACTCTAAAAAATTAATAGGATTTTATTTAAATTTAATTGGTAAAATATAATTAAAAATAAGATAACTAATAGATTTATATATTTCTCTTGCTAGTTTATGTAAAGGTTTTATTAGTCAAATATTTATGATTTAAAGGTCTTGAATTAAAATATAATTACTGAAAGTATAAACATTAACTTTTTTGGAACTTTTTATGTCTATACTTTATTTTAATTTATTAAAGTTATGAAATAAATTATCTCATAGTAAGTATTTAAAATTCCTAAAGTTCTCTTTTCATTAAGTTTGATATGTATAATAAATCATATAACATCTCATTCTAATCAAATATTTTAAATTTTATATATGATTTTCAGGTACTATTCTTTAACTGCTTTTAATTGTATTATATATTCACTAATGAGGGAGATCCCAAGTTTTAGCAGATGAATCCTCCACAAGAACTTAAGCCATGAATCGAGGGGTGAAAAAAGGAATAGCATCATCAGAGATTGGGAATTTAAGTAACTGCAATCGATTATATCTTCCTCTGATTTGGCTGATTCTCGGAGCCTGGAACGATAAACCATTGGTTAGGGCGATTATTTGTGTTGTAATCTAACTTGAGGTGATATATAAGTACTGCTTTGCTATTTTTAAGAGATGCAATCTACCATGATACAATTTTCAAGAAGTATCCTTTTTAATCGTGATGAAACTGATAATGATGAAACATGTTAATTTTTATATAATATAAAAAGGATGTCGGCTGCGTCAGACAAATTAGTAGGTAATCTGGTGCAGTATAAAATGCATTGCGAGTAATCTCGCACTAGATGCCATCACGGGGAAGAGTGGATAAGCTCCGTTGTAACATACCTAACTTACCCCGAGGGTTCTCTTTAGCAGTATGAAAGTTTGACTGACGGGGCCTTCTAATTACCGACTTAATAACTAATTCTTATTTGGACCTTATTCAAGAAGACTGAAGCATTTGACTCAAGATTCAAGACTAATTTCTAATAAGAAAATTCCCCATTTGGAGAAGCTGAAGTGACTCTATGAACGAAAAAAATGAAATCAAGCTTGCGAGAACACTTTTTAATATTAAATATTAATACTGAAAGAGCTGCGCACCAACGAGGTGCCACGCGCTCTATAATCATATTTATTTATAATTATTATTAACAGATTGGTGTAATGATCAAGTATTATTTTCTTATTTATGAATTATTATTATCTTTTTTTAATTACCATTTCTTACTAAAAATAAATAATAATTTCACTTAAATTATTTCCGATTAAAATATTGAATCTAGAAAATAAATAAATAAAACTCACTTTTATAATATGTTTTATTTATTAATATATATTTAGCATTAGCGTGGTGATCTAATTGAATATTTAACTACTTAATAAAAATAAGATTCCATTCTTTTTTATATTTAATAAATATTTAAAATTTTATATTCCACTCACATAAACAACAAAATTCTATCTTTATTAAAAGTTCTATTTAAAATTACTAAAACTACTAAATTTAAAAAAGTGAATTATTATAGCTTTGCTAGTGCTATATAATTTCTGGAATAATTAAAATAGAAAGTATTAAAGTCAATATTATTTTAAACCTGCATAATACTCTTTTTCCTTTTTAACTATTTTAAATTGTTTTCTTAATAGAAATTAATTAATAAGAAAAATATTATACTTTTAGGTAACATTTCTAATTTAATTAAGTATCATAATTTATCTTTGTCAAATATAAAAATTAACTTACTCTACAAATATATAATATAAAATAGTCAAATGCTTGTAGACTAATTATAAAAAACTCTTTACTTAATATATAAATAGTAACTATTTAGAAAGATAGCTAGCTTATGCTATAGGTTTTTTTCTTTATTTAAAAGAAGTTAAAGTTCTGAAAGATTTAATTTTTGATAGCATTGTTGTTTAATTATAAATGCATTTAAATGTATTATTTCCGAATATTTTTGCTATCAAATAAAAAGTTATAAATCTAATATTATAATTGAGTAATCATTATGTAAGTTACTTGTGATTACGAAAAAATTTCGGAAAGGAGAAGATTAAAACTGAAAATTGTACTTCACAATGTAAAAAATAATGCTGATGAAATTAATAAAAATGGTATATCTTTTATTTATTATAGCAATCAGTTAGAGATATGGATAGAGTCTCGATCTAAATGAGATATAAAAATACCTCTTAAATTATTTAAAGAATTATAAATATTGCTATAAAAATTTAATTAAAAATTGAGAATAATTTAATTATTATATTTTATTGAGGTTTAGTTTAATGTAAAGAAATAAGAAAATCTAAATATTTGTATCTAATATAAAAATTATATTTAAGCTGTTTTGAAATTAAGTTATAGAAATACACTTTCATTAAGAAGGAGCTTTTAATAAAATTTATATTTAAAATGTATTATTATTGTATATAAATAAATAGGGAGGAACAATCCTCCAACTGAAACTCGCTTTATCTCTGGTACCAGGAAATACAGAAGAGAAGACAAGATAGAAAAAGTATCAAGTAGCATTTAATGATGAAAGATGCTAGATACTAAGGTTTCTTAGGGTAGCATTTCAATCGCGGTCCTATAGAAGACAAAATTCGCAAGGGAATGCTAACATTGTGGAAGACTTCACCAAGAATTTGTTTAACTTTAAAAATCTTTATTAAAGAGTTGCGCACCATTAAGGTGCTACATAGGTAATTAATCAATTTTAAGCAAAGATTATCATTATAAGCAGTTAAAATAACAGAATAGTTAGAACTCTATTATGAAATTTCAGAGCACATAAAGACAGTAATAATTATTGATCCTAAGCTAACATTAGAAGAAGATAAGTTATTCCGAATAGCCTATAAAAATATTATTGGCCCTTTGAGGGCATAATATAAAGCAATAAAATCTTTAGATAAAATGCGTTAAAGCTAATTAATCATAAACTATTTTGAAGATAAAGTAAAGCAAGAGCTAATATTAGTTTATGAAGAAGTTATAAATTTAATGGGATAATTTTTGGTTAGTAATGTATCAAGTGAGGCTAAAGTTAGCTATTTGAAGTCAAAAGCTAATTGTTATCGTTGACTTGCTGAGCTCTAAAGTTTTGAAAAAAGTAAAGGAAAACATTAAAATAATGAATTTACTGAAAAGGTATTGAAGCTTTGCAACAGCTGATATACCACCATATAGCGCAACTCGTTTAGGTTTAGCTTTAAATTTTTCAGAATTTTATTACGAAATACTGTAAGATTCAGAGAAAGCATGTAGACTTGCAAAGAATACATTTTAAGAAGCAGTCATAGAATTAGAAACTATTTAAGAATAATAATTTTAAGATTGTACAATGATACTTTCGATACTTAGAGATAATTTTACTCTTTGGAAAAGCTGGATTTGAAATATAAATAATTTAGATAAAATTGAATTATATTTATTTATTTTATGAACAATGTTTAAATTCATTTTTTGAGATAAAAGATATTTATTTATAAATAATATAAATATTGTAAACATTTAGCAAAATTATTCTATAATCAAGTAATTAAAAGATATTCTATATCATTTTATATCAATTATAATATTATTATATATATTAAAAAATTGTTAGCTTCAACAACGGTTTTTACACCACCTCCTCAATTTAGGAGAGAAAACCTGAAGCACTTTCTTCTAGCAAGTCTTCGCTTTAGTTAGTCCAACCTTCTTTATTACGCATGAAAACCAGACTCATAACCCAAGTTCTCAGATCACATCGAACAAAATTCACTGATTGAAGAAACATGATATAATAATACACTCAACGGAAAAAAATATCAATATATCTATGATTGGACGGACTTCACTAAAAGGAGGAACATAAAATAAGAAAGATATGAAGTGGTAAAAAAATCAAAACCTATGCAATAATTTAATAAAAGAATAAACAATTTTTTCAGCCAATGTCTCTGAAGACTAAATGGTAAGGTCTACTAAAATGCCTATGATGTTCTATCAGATATGATGGTTGCAGTTTATTTTAGCCACTATCTGGAAAATACTCATATAGTAGAGAAAAAGGCCATAATTATTGGAAGTAATCGAAAATTTTAACCTAATGGGCAGAAAAATAAAAATTGAAAATTGCAGATAAAACAAAATGAATTATATGAATAAAGCAGAAAATAGTAACTGAGAAAATACTGAAATAATATCAAGGTGGGAAATTTAAGAAAAAAAGAGTAACGACATTTTAGTATCTAGGTCATATAATAGAAGAGAATATCAGTTTTATAACACAAATAGAATAGACTAAAAGCAGCATAAAAAATGTAAACATGAATATTGGGAAAAATAACAATGAATAAAAGATTAACACCATATAATGCTGGAATAATGATAAAAACCTTCGTAAACTCAGTTTTAGTTATGGGATAAAATGATTCCATATTGTGAATAATTTATAGGAAATAAGTGATGGAACAATTAGAAATAATATAGAGAAGATCTTTACGAATAATTATAGATGCCCCTTTTTAAGTGCAAAATAAGATACTAGAACATGAATTACAATTTATGAAATTTAAATATTACCTATGACAATAAACGTTAAGATTAAGAGGCAAATTAATAAGAAACTAAGGAAAAACAGTAGAAGGATAAATGTTGACCTTAATAAAGAAGGAGAATTTTATATTTGAATAATATTGCACAGCAATAAAATTAGAATTAAAAATTGAAGACAAAGAAATATTTGAAGATGATTGTATAGCAATTAAAAAGAAAAAAAAACATTAATCGTGCAATATGAGAATATAGGGTATAGGTAGAAAATAGAGAAAGAATTGAGCAAATGATAACAGCATTACAATATAGAAAAAAATGATTTAATGAATATGTAGTAGGACCACCCAACTGCCTGAGATACAACAAAAATAGAAAAGAAGAAATATGTTATCTATTAAGAATAAGAACGAGATGTAATGGGAGCCAGGATTGCTTAAAAGAAAGGCACCTAGTTATGACAAGTCAATGCCTTTCTGTAACAATGCAAGAGAAAATGAAAGGCACTTCATATCTTTCTTATTTTATGTTCCTCCTTTTAGTGAAGTCCGTCCAATCATAGATATATTGATATTTTTTCCGTTGAGTGTATTATTATATCATGTTTCTTCAATCAGTGAATTTTGTTCGATGTGATCTGAGAACTTGGGTTATGAGTCTGGTTTTCATGCGTAATAAAGAAGGTTGGACTAACTAAAGCGAAGACTTGCTAGAAGAAAGTGCTTCAGGTTTTCTCTCCTAAATTGAGGAGGTGGTGTAAAAACCGTTGTTGAAGCTAACAATTTTTTAATATATATAATAATATTATAATTGATATAAAATGATATAGAATATCTTTTAATTACTTGATTATAGAATAATTTTGCTAAATGTTTACAATATTTATATTATTTATAAATAAATATCTTTTATCTAAAAAAATGAATTTAAACATTGTTCATAAAATAAATAAATATAATTCAATTTTATCTAAATTATTTATATTTCAAATCCAGCTTTTCCAAAGAGTAAAATTATCTCTAAGTATCGAAAGTATCATTGTACAATCTTAAAATTATTATTCTTAAATAGTTTCTAATTCTATGACTGCTTCTTAAAATGTATTCTTTGCAAGTCTACATGCTTTCTCTGAATCTTACAGTATTTCGTAATAAAATTCTGAAAAATTTAAAGCTAAACCTAAACGAGTTGCGCTATATGGTGGTATATCAGCTGTTGCAAAGCTTCAATACCTTTTCAGTAAATTCATTATTTTAATGTTTTCCTTTACTTTTTTCAAAACTTTAGAGCTCAGCAAGTCAACGATAACAATTAGCTTTTGACTTCAAATAGCTAACTTTAGCCTCACTTGATACATTACTAACCAAAAATTATCCCATTAAATTTATAACTTCTTCATAAACTAATATTAGCTCTTGCTTTACTTTATCTTCAAAATAGTTTATGATTAATTAGCTTTAACGCATTTTATCTAAAGATTTTATTGCTTTATATTATGCCCTCAAAGGGCCAATAATATTTTTATAGGCTATTCGGAATAACTTATCTTCTTCTAATGTTAGCTTAGGATCAATAATTATTACTGTCTCCCTGGCAGTAGTGTCTGGAATATAACAGGATATCACCGTTATTCCTTAAAAAGAGAATGTTTCGTCGTCTAACTGGAAAGAAGTTTCCAGTCCCAAAATCTCTTTTAGTTAAAAATTATTAATTAAATGTTAGCTTTAGGAAAATTTGCATCAGCTGTGAAAAATTTTGAAGAATATAATCATATTTTTAATTGAAAATAATATGCAAATTATTCAAGATTTGGAAAGTCAATCAATATTAAAAATGAAGAATAAAAAAATATAATTTTATGAAACTAAAGCTGTATTAAAAGAAACTTCTATAAAAAAATAAAATAAAAAATCCGATAAATGCATATAATTCTAAAATCAGATATGTAAAAGATACACCTTATTATAATTTAAGAATAAGATTTTACCTTAAAAAATTAAAAACTTAAGAAAAAAAGAAATAGTTGGAAAACAATTAAAAAAATTTAAATTTAACATTCTTGCGATACTTATAACTCAAAACGCAATTATTTAAATTATATCTCAATATTAATAAACTTTTATACTCTTTTATTTTATTAATTTGTAATTTAAGATAAATATTTAATTCTAATTATAATGATTTTCGATAATAAGATTAGAGAATTGTTTTATTCTAAATTTAGATATAAAATTATTGAAGGATAATTAAAATATTAAGTAATTTAGTTTTTTAAAATAATTTTAAAACTACTTAGTTAAGAATTGTTTTATAACCATTTAATATAAGATTAATAAGTGAATTAGTTTTTCTTCAGCAGCCTCTTAATCTTAAAACGAGATGAATAATGTCTTCTCTTTATATATTATAATCAGATAATGTCCGCCCATCTTCTAACTATTTTCCTGCAAATATTAATCTCTACTGCTCTGGAGAAGTTCCTTTTTTATCTTGAATTTTTGCTTTGACATTTTCGATGCTATCTGAAGGTTCAACATCTAAGACGATTGTAGAAAGCATATCTCTTACAAAAATAATCATTCTTTTACTTCAATATCCTAAAATAAAGTGCGAGAATGTCTAAATATTATAATCAGATAAAGTCTTATCATTTTCTAACTTTTACCCTTCAAATTTAAGGTAATAAGCTAGAGCATCTCCTTTATTTTAGTTAATTTAACATTTCACGTTTTTAATAGTATCAGAAAGTTTTACTTTAAGTCGTCTTTCCCCAAAATCCTAAGATAAAACAACTATTCTTATTGATTTAAGCTTATATTCATATTTGTTTATAGAAACTATTTCCTCTTTGCTATGATTTTATAAATAATTTTAGTGAGTTTATAGATCCTTAACACATAAATATATCTTGCAACTCAAACAGTAAAATTTTGCTTTTTTATTTTCACATCACTCACATATTTTTTCCATTTTATTTAAAAAAGAACAGTAATAGTCAAATCTATACAAAAATATTACATTAGTAAAAATATTTTTAAACAGAAATATATGAAATAGGATTAAAAATTTATAATACATTTTTTACCTTTATAAGAAATTTATCAGTAAATAGATATGAACTTTAATACTTACTTTTTATTAAATAAAATAAATCAAAAATTATAATTAAAAGAATGGCAGTATCTAGATTTATATTTGCTTGATTATACCTCCAATATTTAGGAATGCTTTCTAAACAATCTTATAACTGAAGGGAATTCATCTGAAAATTACTGGTTTTGGCTGGAGCTTATAGTCTATGACATGATATTAAATGAACACAGTGTTATCTGTTGCAGAAAATGATTAGTAGAATATTCCTGTAGAATCTGCCAGAAGCAGTTCATAGAATGAGGCAAGTAAGAAATTATCTGTCCTCAAATATAAAATTGAACAATTAATGAATTAATTCTTTAATTTAGTATGCTTTTTAATTATTTTAATTATTTCAACTTATTAAAAGATTGATACAAAGTTTAGTGTCTAAAGCATATTGATAAGATTATTTTAAAGTTATTAAATTTTTGTTGTTAAATCTATTTATATGCATAATATCTCATAATACTTAAATCAGAGTAAAAATTTATTAAAAAGAATTAGATTTATCCCTTCAAAGAAATAGATTTCTCTCACAAAGCCACCAGCATAGCTAAGCAAGATATTATGATATAATATAAAATGACATCTAAAAAATAAAAAACTTAAAAAATAAACCAATAAAATGCAATAATAAATATAAATCAATTTTTAACATCGACAAAACGAAAATCTTCAGCTTAAACAGGTATTCAAGAGCTTTCAAACAAAATCTGTGTTCTAATTTAGCAAATTGATAAACTGAAACAAGAAAATAAAGGATTAAATTAAGATATCGTAAGTTAATCCTCTGAAATGCAAATATAATCAATAATCAATCGCATCGAATTAAGCTACAAAGAGTAAATTCTTAAAAGAAAAAGGAAATGTAAAATCAGATGAACTATGATCCCATAGACGTAGAGACAGAGAAAGAAGAAATAAATTAAACATTATTTATACATAAAGAAGATCGATAATAAGGTGAGACAAACAAGAGAACGAAAAGCTCGAAATAAAATATTTAAAATATAATTCACAAGAGAAGTAAAATTTTATAGAAGGAAAAATTAGGCAGCAAATCTAAGTGGAAGTAAGGAAGGATCAAGATATAATGCAATCCGATATGAAGAAGAAGATTATTTTTGAGAATTAACTCATTTTTTAATTAATTTGTTACTAGTCAATAAAGGTGAAGTCACTTTAATAAATTATGTTATGTTTCTATGTTATGAATAAATTATAGTTTTTTAGATAGAGAATAAAAATTGACAAAAGTAGTATATCTAAATCAATAAACTGAAATTCGATGGTATCCGTTAATCAACTTATAAATGAAAATAAAATGAAAATGTAAAAAATAAGCTAAAATTCCTCTATCAGAATAAATATTGCTGCAAATTAATTCAATTGAAAATAGCCTAAAAAATTTGTAGATTTAAGGACACATTGAACTGGAGCATATCCAACGAAGTGAAGGAAATTGTCAAATTATTTTTAATTTATACATAAGCATCATATAAAGCAAAATTATCAGCATATAGTTCAAATTTTTAATTTTAAATTTAATAAAAAAACTTTTTTCTCGTTTATGATGAAAATACTAAATAACGTAAGATTTTTATTTTAAAAACTTTAGTGAAATTTTTTAGTTTTTTTCCGATTTAAATTATCTTTAATAAGGCATTAAAAAATGGTTAAATTAATATCAAATATTTCTAGAAAGATTAAAGTATTTTTAAGATCCTGATAAATAGAATTTTTATTTATACTGTATTAATAACTAACTAATTTCCATTTTTAACTTAAGATCTAAATTATATAATAAAAATATCTTTTTATATTAAGAAAAAATAGTTAAATTTCTTTATGATAGCCATTCATTCTTTAAAAATATTGAATTATAGTTTATTAAAAATTATATTTAAATCATAATAAACTCAATTTAATTTTAGATAAGAAAGTAAATAAATTAATTATAAAATTTTGTAAGATTTTAACATATATTTAGAAAAGCAGGAGAATTATTGTTAATTAACTTTATATTTTTTAATATATTTAATTTTTTTTTGTTAGGGATCAGTAGTGTTGTTTTCTCTGAACATTCCCTTAATTTTCACATCGTAATATTATGTTAAAAAAATTAATATAAGCAAGAGTCACTGTAAGCACTGAATGTAGCTTCATAATAATAAACTTCAAAGCCTAGCAAATAAAATAATCTTCCAAATGCTTTCCCTTTAAAATTTTGGATTTATAAAGGTATAAGCAATAAATAAATGAGATTATTGAGCGCGTAGCACCTCATTGGCGCGCAGCTATTTCAATATTAATATTTAATATTTAATATTAAGAAAATGTTCTCACAAGCTTGATTTCATTTTTTTCGTCTACAGAGTCACTTCAACTTCTCCAAATGGGGAATATTCTTATTTGAAATTTATTCTTAAATCTTGAGTCAAATGCTTCAGTCTTTTTGAATAAGGTTTAAATAAAAATTAGTTATTAAGTCGGTAATTAGAAGGCCCGTCAGTCAAACTTTCATGCTGCTAGAGAGACCCTCGGGGTGAGTTAGGTACGTCTCAACGGAGCTTATCCACTCTTCCCCGTGATGGTATCTAGTGCGAGATTATTCGTAATGCAGTATAAACTGCACCAGATTACCTACTAGTTTGACTGACATGGCCGCGACATCCATTTTATACAATAATAAGAATATATTAAAGTGACGATACCTTTAAATGGAAAGTGACCAAATAAGAGCTTACAAAAGGCTTTTAATATTATTAGGTTTCTTTGTCGAATTCTCCCAGTTCTCTGTTCATAAATTCTTATTAATTTTTTGCTTTCTCCTTTCGCTTTGGATCGGAAATCAGAACCATACTATCATCTTTCGTGTCGAGCCAGTGCGTCCGTAATTCTTGGAACATCTATTATAATTAAAAAAAAAATTTAATATAGTCTTTCTTTTGGCACTCAGTAAATCTTAAATAAGAATTAATTATCTTTTACTATTGCAAAATCTTATTTAGATTAAAATTTGTAACATACTCTTATCTTGTTAATAATTTTTTTGTAGTATCATTCATTTAACTTTTCTTTTTTATATGAAGAATTAGGAAGAATCTTTTTTCTCTTATCTCTGGATTTATTCTTTTGATGATCTAGAATTACTCCGATTTATGTAATCTATGAATCAAACTTTGTCTAAACATTTTTATTAGTTTCTAATGGTCCATTGAATAGTGTAGATTTCATAACTTAAGTCTGGCTAATTAGTTGGTATGTTGAATAAGCTTGTCAATTGTTAAAAGATATTTTTATTGATCTGAAAAAATTAATAGGAAAATCTTGCTCTGACCCCTTCTAATTTAGCTTAAATTGAATAATTTGTATCTTTATTTTTATATAAGATAGAAAAAAATAATTCAATATGCCAGAAAAATAAAAATTTCCATTATTATATTTTAATTAATTAATTAATTTTAAACTTAAAGAGTTTTGGACTGCAACTTCTTGCAGTTTAACGACCCCAACACTCCCTTCATGGGATAACGGGGATATCCTGTTGCTTTCGAAAAGCAGCTGCCAGGGAGCTCCATCGCTATGGGCAGCCAGGCTTCAAGTCCCTACCAGGAGTGGATAATCAAAAGGAAGGCGTTCCCTTGCAAAGGTTGATTTTGACCAGGGACTTTCTCAGCGACAGGAAAGGAACTTGTTCCTAGCCATAAAACCAGAAAGTATGATTCAGAAGGTCAATCTCAGCTCCCACCATCTTTTTAATTATATTATTATATTTTAAATGAAGAATTCTTATATATTTAAAAGATGTGAATATAAAAATTCTAAATATAATGATATTTAAATAAATTTTCTGACTGAAACTTTTAAAAAGAGTTTTTATGAAAAAGTTAAGCAACTAAATTAAATAATTTTATTAAAGGTTAAGGTTGAAAAAATAGAAAAAGGATAGAATAAGAACGAAGAGGTTAAAATATAAGTAAAATAAATTAATATGGAAAAGGTAAGATAAATACAGAAAAAACATGTAAAGTTTGGTTAGAAAAACTAAGTGGAGATTTTAAATAATTTTCTTTTCAAGTATAAAATTAAGTTTTTTTTTTATTGTTTTTTTATATTTTTTTAACTTTTTTTTCAAGTTTTTTGAATATATAAATTTTACTTTTTTTTGTTTTTTACTTTTTGTTTTTTATATAGAATTTCATGTCTTTTTAATCTGCAAATTAGAATAGTTTATCATAATTTATTTTCTCATTTTTTTTGTGAATTTTATTAAGGTTATCATTTACTCTAAATTTTTTTTTCGTGTTTTAAGATTTATGAATCTTTCGATTTTTTGCAGTTTTTTCTCTATTTTAAATTAATATGGGTTTTTTTAATCAGTTAATTTTTTTTCGTTGTTTTCAACAAAATGTTTTTATTTTAAACTTTTTCTTTTATTATTTCTTTTATTAAGTTTTTTTTGGTCACCCAAATTGAAAATTGAGTTTTTTTCTTACTATTTACAATATTTACTTTTAAGTCTGCATGTTCCTTTTTTTATACTCTTATCTTTTTTTCCTTAGGCGATTTTAAGTTTTTTATAATGGACATTTTTATTTTTTAGGTGTATTATTTAATGCTTTACACTTATATGTGTAGATAAATCCTATTTTTTAAAGAAGGGAATGCTGTATACCGCTGAATATAAATTAAAACTTTTATAATCATGACAATAAACGATCATTTTACTTATTTTTAGTAGCTGAGCTAGAAATTTTATAATTTAATTAGTTATTCTTAATTATCCGAAAATTCTTATTAGTTAATTAAATGCTATGTTGTTTTTTTTTGATTCAAGATGGTTTCTCTTTGACTCTTTAAAAATTTCTGTCCCATGTTTATATTGCCTAAGTCTGGATACGGTTTTAATTTTTTACTTGAAATGAATTGAAAGATTAAAGAGTTTTAGAGATAAAATAAACAAAATTTTCGTATAATGGCAAGGCAGGTTATACAGTTGTCTATCACTTTTAATGAGTCTCGATACTTATACTTAAATAACACCTATATGAGCCTTCTTTGGTTAAACGTTTTTCCAATTTTATTTCAAAATAATTGATATAAATTACGAAGTATTCGGAATCTGTTATATGAAGACTCTTGAATGCTATTTTAATTAAATTCTTTAATCTTTTAGTAAGTAAAAAGATGTTTTTCATAATGAAAAAATGGAAATCTTTTTCAAAAAATCTTTTCCAAACAGGATCTATCCCAATCAATTTACAATTGCAAAACATACTCCTGGAACAAAAATCTTTTTTTGAAATTTTAAGAAACATATAAGATCTAAAGGCTAAAAAGCATATTATTGCTTAACACTTTATTACTAAAAAATGATAATTTCCATCAGTCAATTCTAGAATTGAACAAATGGAGGTCAAATTCAATCAATTAGCGTATTGACTGAAACCTTATTTCTAAAAATACGACAACAAATTATCTTATGGATATGGAACTAAATCCTCAACCAGCAAAAATTCCGATAGCCAAGAATAGAAAGTAATTTTGGTATTGCAGGAAAATTGGCCACATTTCAAGATATTGCTGAAAATGTTAATGAAAATAAAAAACTACAAAGCTTTAATTTATGAAATCCTTAAATAATCTATATTGCACTTCAGAAGTTTATTATATCGAAAAAAGATGTACATAGGAAATGAACTCTTGAAGGACATGGCTTTTGTTCAATAAAGAATAAATTTGAATATGCTCGGAATCATACTCGATTGAAAAATATACCTTTTATTAAAAAGAGTCAACGGAGTACTGGAAGATATGTATTCTAAGAAGTAGACTCAGAAGAAGTTTGGAAATGGAATAATACTAGTCAACTTTAAACTTTTTAATTAGTGGTAAACTTAATAAAGGTGATGCCACGTTAATAAATTATGTTTATTAAGTTATAGAATTAAAATTACTATCAAATCACGATTTCAAATTAACTTTATATTAGAAATTTATTTATGATAAAATTAAAAAAAAATTTAATTATGAAGAAACTCAACGCTTTAGATATATGCCCAAATCTCAGATATTCATAAAGCAACTTTAAAGACTTTATAAATTTCCTGAGATAAATTATATTGAAATTAACAAGAAATTTTGAAAAAAAATTAATCTTTAAAATGCGCACTTAATTTTATAATTTCCAATATAGTTTCTATGAATGTCATTATCCTGTGAAAACATATTCTATCTCTTCGAAATTAGAGGCTCGTTTAGGCATATTTTGAATGATTCTTCTATTTAGACTAATTTAGAAATTTTTCTGATAAATTATCTGGAAAAAAATAGCAAATCTAATAATTTTGGTTCTCTCTACAAAAACTAATAGTTCATTTCTCATAAATAAATGTTGCAGACCTTTAATAAACAATTTTCACTAGAATAAACACAAAAAGAATTGAAATTGTAGGAAAAGATGCAAATAAATAATTGGAGCATAAAAAGAACAAAGGGAAAGAACAAGAAGCAACTGGGAAGAGTTGAAAGATGAAAATAATATAGCTTGAACTTTATGTGGATTATTGGAATTTTTGATTCATATCAGTAATTTCATTTCACTAACATTTTTATTAAATTTATTTCTTCTTCCTTTTGGGATGGTAAATCAACATGAGAATGCTAATAAGCTTAAGCATACGATTTAGAAATCTATAGAGGAGTTAAAGGAAAGCGGAAGATAATTAACTAAGATTATCAAGCAAAGAAAACAATGTTATAAATTTTTCTTACGCAATTTTAGAATCTGTAAGAAATACAAGACTTCAAAGATGATTAAAGACAGAAGATAATGAAATCAGATATTAAAATTATATCAAGGCAAATGAAAGCGATTATATATAGAATAAATATTGAAAAAAAATTAAATCCAAGAAATAAAAATATAACATAACTTTCAGAGATAAAAAAACTGGATTTCCTAATTTTTTCAATATTCCAACAAAAATAAGCTCTATTGGTTTGTTTGGAGAGTTGAAAATACCTTAAAAATGACAATCATTTTTATAATTAATAAATAATAATAAATTTTTTTAATTTTAATAAGATTAAATTCAGTCATTTTGAATCTAAATTTAAATGAGATTATATAAATAAAATTATATGAGATAATTTAAAAAATTTATTTCAACTATTTAAATTTTAGTTTTAGATTCTTCTAATTAAACAAAATTCTAAAAATAATAAGTTAAAAATTAAGAAATTTTAGTCATTTAAATTTTAACTATTTTAAATAATTTAGATTATTAAATAAAATAACGAGGATAGTTAAAAGCTTAGAAAGATTAAGCTTAAAATAAGTAGAAAATCTTTATACCATTTAATAATAATTAAAAATAGGTAATTTAGTTATAAATCATTTTAGCTGTTTTTTAATTAATTTTGACATTTATTAATCGAATTGAATAATTAGAATTGAATAATTATAAACAATTTTTCTAACAATCTTTTAAATGGCCGGTTAAATTTGGATTTAATTTTTAACAATTAAAAATTAATCAAAAGTTAAAAATTCTACAGAAAATATTGTTTAATTTTGAATAAAATAAAATAAAATTTTTTGATTTCATATATTTTAAAATATTTGTTAGTAAGTATTGTGAAGTTTTGGATTAAATAAGATATATTCTAGAATCTACACTGTATTATTTAAATCTTATATTTTTAATATTAATCTTTATTTACTTAATCCAATAATTAAAAAAAAAAATTTTACTTGATTTATATTCTTCATGAATAAAATTGTAATTAACTTTTAAACTTCTAAATAAAAATTTTTATCTATAAAAAAATTTAAAAATATTATTTATCCAGTTAAAAAACTAAATAAAAATGAATAGAAAATTTATAAATAAAAATATTTAATTGACTTTAGCTATTTACAATTGAAATGATCTCTATTTATCACATGAAATATTTTCATAATTTTATATTTAATATTTTAAATACTTAATAAAATAAAAATAGCTATTATATTATAATATGAAATAAAATCTTTTAATCTAAGAAATGGAAAAAACCCGGGAATCTAAACCTTAAATTCTAACCTTAAAGGTCAATCTTAAGTCTCAGTTAACTAACAAGAACTAAGAATTCAAAAAAGATAAATCTACTCCTGTTAAGGATTGGGAAATACGGAATTTCCTAGCAAACTGAAAAAACTTGAGAAACCCCACGAGCAAGACATTATTCAGCTTTATGCATTAATTGAGAAAATGAATACCGAAATATAGATCCTGAAGGCGGAAAACTTGAATCTTCGGCTTCTTTTGTAAGATAGAAAAAAGAAAGATCAAGACTTGGTAAGTAAATTTTAGTTTTAAATTGAAGCCTTAACTTCCTAATTTGAACTATTAGAAAAAAACTTAGTAGCAAATTAATAGAAAATTAAAGAAGAAAATCGATTACCAATCAAAAAAAACTAACCTCAAAAAGATAAGATGGAAATTGAAATAATGCAAACAGAATCAAAATTTTAATTCAAACCTTTAATAAACGTTGCTATTGTTGTCAAAAGGCTGGACATTTTTGGAGGTAATGTCCGAAGTGAAGAAGAGTGCTTGAGTAGCACCGTAAAGAATTTGGAACATCGAGGAGGCTATATTGTAACTACTCTGGAGGTATTTACAGAAAGAAGCTGATATTAAATGATTCAAGTGTGACACTAATCAAACAGGATCTTGGTATTTAATAGTAACAGAATTAAAAGCTTTAAAAGGACAACAATGACCTTAGAATTTGTTTAGAGAAGCTGGAGAAAAATTACAAGAAGATGGAAGAACAATTCTATGAGCTTATTGAAGAGAAAGAAGAATTATCTCAGTTTGAAATTGATTCAGATGAAGACATGTACAGTTGAGTATTGAATATAGAAACTTTTATTGTCTTTAATTTGAGGAAACATTTCCTCTAATTAAAGATGACCCTAACCCTTATAGTTAAAATTAATTAATTATAATATGAAATATTATAAATAGACTATAAATAATAAAAAATAATAAGATATTTATGAACATATTTTTATTTGTCTATAAGCAAACTCATAAGCAAATTCTTTTACTTACTAAAAATTTTAATTAAATTAATTATTTACTCTTATTATGTAAAATAATTATTAAATATATATTCTTTTTATTTAAAGCTAAGGATTTTAATATTTAGTTAAATTAAAATAAAGTTAGTAAATAAATTATATATTCATAATTAAAGCAATAGTAGCAATATTAACTATATAAGATAAGTATAATTCAGCTAAGATATTTAAAATAATAAAATAGACTTAAAATAAAAAAAATTATTTTAGAAAGAATTTTAAAGGAATTATTCTATAATTAAAATTTATTTTTCTTTTATTTGAAAACAATTAAATAAGTAATTTTTTTTAATATTTATAAAATTTAAAAATAGTAAGTTTAAATAGAAAGTTAGTAATATAAGTATGTTATCATTCCATTATAAAAAAAAAAAAAAAATTATAATCAAGTGCGAATTTTCTTATAAATTAACAATAAATTAATTAATAATTTAAGTTGGAGTATCAACAGATTATACTTAAGATGTTTAAACATGTGAAAAACTCTACTTTTTTATTTTTAACTTTCAGAGGGTGTTAATGACTAAGTTAAACGAAAAAGGAAGAAATATTAACATATCAGAAAATAAAATTCTCCCCTTTCTTCTAAAATTTTTTTTCTGTGGTTGAGATATGCAAGATGCTTCTGTTTGCCTCTTTACATATGAAAGTATTATATAAAGATTTACCCTACATTCCTAAGATTATCATAAGCAAAATAACAAGCAAGGAAGGCTTTCGTATATTTTAGAAAGATAACAAAAGATTGAAATCTCAATCTGCCTGCAGAACTAATTAAATCAAGCATTCCATTGAACTAAATTATTTGTAGATAACAAAAAACTAAATAGAGTAATCACATCAACATTAGACAGGTTTTTTATCTGCATCTCGCACAGACTATATGAGCTAATCGAGAAGTAAAAGCCTTAAGTGAGAATATAGCCTAGGATTTCTCCCGTAACAACACTTTGTTCCTGTCTAAACCCTCTATTATACCAGCATATCCTACATTGTTCAGAACGCAATTATCTATAAAGAGAAATAACTGACTTTATTTCGAAGTATTTAGATCAAAGTAAGGTATTGTATTTAATAAATAAAAGAGCGAAAGCTCGTCCTCTAATTTGTTAAATCCTTCAACAGGTTAAACTTGACCTCTTCATGTAATAGATTAGGATAAAGCATTTGCTCTTGTAGACTGTACGTCGGAAAGAAAATCGAAAACATTAAAATTACCGAAAAGCAGAGATGAGTCTTAAATGTCCTTTAAATAGTTATCTTTGACTAAATTTAATTTAATTTCAAATTAGGAGATTTTTAATAAAAAGGATTGAAAAATGATAGGTAGTATAAAAGAAGAAACATTAATTTTGAAAGCAACTAAGAAATACTTTGATAGTCGAAAAGAATTAAAAAAAGGACATTTATTTAAAATTTGTATGTCTATAAGAAAAAGAAACATTAAAAAGAAAGATTTGAAAAATTCGAAAAAAAGAAAAATGCTCAAAGTATGAAAACAATTGTAAAAGAAAAAATTTGACTTATTTATGTAGATATAAATTTTAGGACAAAAATTATAAATAAAGACTTTAAAATCGTTAAGAGTTAAAATTCACTAAGGCAAAGTTATCTTTTATAAAATTATGAAAAATTTAAAAGTTCTATAAGCATTTTTTGAAATTGAAATTAAATAAACTTAAGTCATTTTTTTTAAGTCATTTTAAAATAAAAATTTCTAAAGATTGCAGAATGAAAAAGACATATTATAAAGATTATACATAATGTGCTTTACCTTAATGATAATATAATTTCATTTTATTTAATTTAGTAAAAAAAAATTTTTTCTTAATGAAAATATTGCTGCTATATATTTTTATTGAAGAATCTCTTTATTCTGAATCTTCACAATTTTCTAAATCTACGTATGCTTTTTCAAATATATTCTTAGCGAGTTAATATGCTTTTTCTCTTTCTTGCAAAATTTCAAAATAAAACATTGTAAAATTTAAAGCAAGTCCTAAAAAAGTAGAATTACAAGGTAAAGATCAGCTGTTGCAATTACTGTTTCTTCATTATAGGAATTCTACGCTTTTTCAGTAAATTTATATTCTTTATATTATTATTTATTTTCTCAGAAATTTGGATTTCAGCAAGTAAACGGTAACAATCTCCTTTTGCCTTCAGATAGAAAACTTTTATTTCGCTTGAAATAGCATTCTTTATTAAAAAATTATCCAACAAATTTATTACTTCCTCACATACTTAAATCAACTCTTATTCTAATTTATTTTTATAATGTTAAATTATTTGTTATCTTTATCCTGCTTAATCTAAACTTTATATAACTCTGTATTAAGCTCTTAAAGGACCTACAATATTTTTATAAGCAATCCAGAATAATTTTACTTCTTCTAATGTCAACTTTATATCGATATTTATAACTTTCTTCATATGCTCTGACATATCTGTGAAAAGTTCCAATTATTCCGCTATTTTAATAACTTCTACAAGTTGCTATCTATTAATAGAAAATGAATCAGATAATATATTATTAGATAAATTAATTTTTTATTCTTCTTTTCCATTTTATGTTAAAAATAGGTTTTAGTACATTTCATTCTCTTTTTAATTTACTTATGTTTTTTCAGGTTAGAAGTTTGACAAACTTTATTTCAACATTTTCCACTATAGAGGTTTTATTCCAATTTCTTCCGCGTCTTAGTCTGTCATAACTCTTAAATCAGATAGTTAATTAACTCCGTAATTTTACAGAAGTTATAGAATACCTTTAGCTCTTTCTTCGTTACTTTTCAAAATTTTAAGTACAAAAGCTTCAAATTACTCTTCCGTCAAATTTTTAATTTAAGCTAATTAAGAAAAAAACTGGCTTGAATTAAAGTAATAAAGTATTTAAAATAAGAACAATAAACTTACTGATTTATTTATTAAATTTTTGCTGTTTTATACTAAAATAATAAATAAGTTAGAAATTGGTAGATAATCTTTGGATAAATTGTTTATTACATTAAAAAAGTTTAAAGAAATATTTATCTAAATTTGAAAATAAATTTTTGAATCTATTATCCATACTTTTTCTTATAATCTTTGTTCTAATTGATTTGTGAAATATAGTCTTTATGTAAAAAGATTAAATAATACACCAAAAAACTTTTTTTAATTATCTGATTTAAAAAATTTATAGCATTTGACTACTCATTTTTTGAGATATTGGATGCATTTATATTTGGGTTATCTATAGTATTTTAAAGATATTATTTATTTCGATATTTTTATATTTAAACCTTTTTCATTTTACTTTATTAAGGTTTTTATTTAGCAATTTTATATATTATACTTCAGATAGACTTCAGAAGCATCTTAACATCCAATAGATCAATTTTTTAGTTTGATGTTCTAAATAATTCTAATTTTATTTTAAATACTTTGCTTTAGTTATCATAGAATAAATTTTCCACTAAAATAAAATACGAAATGCAGAAGTAAGAATAGAAAATAAAAAATAACTTTAAAATACTTAAAATAAATCTAAAAATCTAAAAGTCTTTCTATTAATGTAAATTTAGAAAAAATATGCAGGAAGAGCATGAAATTTGATGAATGAAGCAACAGATTAGACCAAAGTAAGTAGTATAAGTTTTAAAAAGCTTCTAGGATTTTATTAATATGCCGAAAATAATTTTGAAGTCAAACTAAATTTTTTCATTGATTAAGCAAGTCATAGTTTATAAGATGACAAAATTGAACTTAACTTGTTGTAATAAAGATAGGATAAAAAGAAAAGATAAAATACGTAACCAAGTAGTAGGTTTTTTGTAATCATTAAAATTTATTTGATTTTTTAATATCTGCGTTGAAATTTTTTTTGTAGCACATAAAGATAAAATAACAAAATGCTAAAAATCGCAAATTTAAATTTATCTATCTATAATTTTGATTGTAGTGAGGCTTTTCACATTTAATTAGTTAGCAAATATATATTTTTATAATTCAATCTAATAATATAAAATGGCAGGTTTTAAGAAGAAATTTTTGCCACTCCTTAGAGCAGGAGAGAAGCATCTTATCTTATCACATCTTTGATTTAACTAAACCATTTATCTTAAGATAAACAATTGATTGACAGGGAAGAAACTTAAAAAATGAGGAAATAACATCCTCAATAATAAAAGATGTGAAGCGGTTTTCATCTTTCAACGCCCAAATAAGCATTAAAGAAAAAATTAAAAAAGAAAAATTGGAGCAGTCCTCAACGACTCCACTGAATCTAAAAAAAGAAACTATTCGACTTAATCTCTGAAGAAATAATTAAGAAATAAAAAAAACGAAGAATGTAAAATACATGAGATTAATATACATTTGATTTAGATAATATTGAAATCTTAAAAGGAGCTCTTAATAGATGATACAGTTAGCATATAAATTATAAAAAAAATACTTGAAGAGGACTTAAACTCATTGAAGGAAGAAATGTTTGACTAAATAAAAATCTCATTATGCTAAAAGATGATGATTAGTTCCATATGATAGATCGAAGAACTATATCCGAAGTCTATGAATGAAAGACAGGATTAGAGAACGATATTTGAATGATGAGAGAACAGGACAAGAAAAATAGCCTATATTTAGATTCGAGATTTCAATAAATTGAAGAAAATTTGCATAAGTCTCAAAAGGAATTTCCATGGAAAAAAAGAAAAAACATTTCATAAAAAAAAATTACATTTACAACAATATTGACACTTGTGATGGACATATTAAAGAAAAAAAGAATAACATCTGGCAAAATATTAAATTCTAGGAGTCGAAAGTAAGAACTACTGAATTTTATCCCTTAGAAGCAGAAAAATTTTGAAGAAAGAAACAAATTTCGAATAAAAGATATAAAATTGAAAGTAATTAAAGATTAAATTTTAGACAAGAAGATAATAAGAAAGTAAAATATTATAATAACAAATTAATTTTAACTTATAATTCAATCTAAAAAAACTGAAGCAAAATTTTTTCATAGAAAAAAAGGCTTTGAATAAAAGTAAAATTAATAAAATTAATAAAATTAATAAAATTAATAAAATTAATAAAATTAATAAAATTAATAAAATTAATAAAATTAATAAAATTAATAAAATTAATAAAATTAATAAAATTAAATATTATAAAATCCTCGAAATTAGAATGTTTACTCCATAAGCAAAATGTAAGAATCTAGAGCAAATTAATATTGGAGAAATAGCATTGAATAATGTGAAGCTAAAGAAGGAATTTTGCTAAATAAAAAAGAATTATAGTCTTGAGTAGATTTGTTAAAACCTAAAAGTAAGGTTAATGAGTTAAGGAAATGATCTTCAAACATAATTGAGAAATCAAAATGAAGGCTAAAACCAACTGAAATTAGCAAAATATGATACTTAATTTCATTAATTAATGATAGCAGAACATTCATAAAATGCAATTTTTAAAACAGTAACATAATAGGAAATTATAATTAAAATGGATATCGAATGAGATGAAATATATCAGCAAATCAAATCTGAGAAACTGGTGGAATAAAATGAAAAGCAAAAGAATTTTTAAATACTAAAAGAATAATGTTAGAAATGTTATCACTGTGGTTCGAACTATTATAATAAAAGAATTTTTTGGATGTTCTGAAATGGAAGAAGAATAGAGATAATAAAATATGAAGAACATTATCAGAATTTTATTGCATTATTGGATACTTGAACAAAAGATGTTTGCATTTTATTTTATCCTACTGAACACTGATGGAAATTCAGTGAAAATATATCTAGAAACAAACTAGAAATAAAAAGGAAAACTCTTCGATCGGAATAATATTTTTAAAAGATTGCTATTTTATTTCCATTTGGCCTTTAAGTATTTACGTTTCTGACTTACAGTTTCTTGTATTTCGAATTTCTCTTTCAATTCATTTTATCTTCAAAATTCTCCATTAAAATTGCAATGAGGAATTTAGAGCTAATTCCTATCGTAGAAGTAAGTTTCCGGATTTAAAGATTCCATATAATTATTAAATCTTAAGTTCATTAATAAAGATCACTAATAGATTTTGTTAATTTTTATTTCTCCATCTAAAGAAGGAAAAAATCGTTGACTGCATCTTACTAAGAATTTCTAGGTTTTGTTGAAGAGATCTGTTTTTTCTTAGATGTGATTTTATTTATGTATATTATATTAAAAATGGATCAAACCTCTTCTAAAATAAAAAACAAAGCAATTTTAACTATGAGTTATTAAAAGAAATATTACAATTATTCTCAGAGAATCTGACCTTTAAATCTTAAGTCTCAATATTAAAAGAAAGAATTAGAAACTCGTTGTAAACTGCTAGGAAGACAACGTAAATATAATTCTTTAAAAAAAGGAACTTAGCAGCAAATCTGAAACGCAAGAGATAAACTTACAACTAAAATTAATAAATAGAGAGATGCCATTTGTTTACCTTATATTCACAATAAATAATCTAGAAAAATTAAAACAATGGAGAATCTACAGATATTGAGCAAGATTAAAAATTTAATTATACTTATAAGTTGAGAAAATTTTTGGGATGCTGATTCAACGAGAGGAAAGGACGCCCGATAAGACAATGTTATTGCTTAATAAAAATTAAAGAATATAAGAAAAAAAAATTTGGAGCAAATTGAATCAAGTATATTTCACTCAGAGGTAAGACGTATAGAAGAAAATTGTATCAAGGAATAGATTATTATGAATCAAAAACAGGAGTAAATAATAAAATAATGAGGAAAATAATAAAAGAGCTACAGAACTGAAAAAGCAAGCAGAGAACTGAGCTTAAAGAAAAAGAATAGAAAGAAATCTATGGGAAACTTCGCAGAAAGCAACAGAAATTCTACGAGAACAAATAAAATTTAATTTAAAAGATGTAAGTTTATTAATGGAGAAGCCACCATAATTAATTATTATTATTAATAAAAAAATTATTTTAATTTTTTCAATTTTATATTTATATAATTTTTGTAGAACGTAAAAATTAATTAAATTTTTAATTAAATTCAAAAAATAATCAATAGATTAGCAAAATAATTAAATGAAAGTTTTAAATCTTTACTTTGTACAAAAGAATAGTCTGTTTTATTAATAAATTAAATTTTAAACATTAAAAACTTCAAATAACTTAAATATACATTTAATTGAGAAAATATTTAAAAATTTTAAAACTTATTTTAAAAATTATGTAAGATAATAAAAATTAAACAAACAAATTAAAGTGATTTTTCTTAATTTCTTTTATAATAGATACAGCTTAAAATTATTTTATTTTGAATATAAATAAATTATTTAATATTTATTGTATTAAGAGTTATAATAAATTTTAAGATACTAATAATGTTCTTATTTAACTATAAAATTTTTGATTTAATAAGTTTAATAGTTTCAATCAAGAGCTGGAATTCTTTGTATTAAATTAAGAGTACTTTCTTGCTTTATGTTATATTCATCTAAAGTAAGTGTATTTGATAATTCTTTTTCTGCGTAAATTAAAACTTAATATTCAACAGGAATAGCTTCTATATCCTAGAATTTTTTCTTTACTGTTAAAATGGTATCAGTTTCTTTAACATAAAGAGTCACAATCTTTCCAGTTAGAGTTCTAATAAATATTTACATGCTATCTCTTATTAGAACTAAGCTAAGAAGTGATCCGTGTTATATATTATAATCAGATAATGTCCGCCCATCTTTTAGCAAATTTCATTAATATATTAACCTTTAAGTATCTGGAGAAAATCCTTCTTTGTCTTAAATTTTTTCTTTAACGTTTTCTATTGTATCTGACTTTTCTACATATAAGGTAATAGTTTTACCAGACGGATTCATGTAAAAAATTGTTATTTTTTTAAGATATAAAAAAAGAGTTGATTAGTGTTATATATTATAATCAGATAAAGTTCTTCAATCTTCTAGCAGATTTTCTTAGAAAGTCAGATTCTAATTATCTTGATGAAATTATCTTTTTTCTTAAATTTTTGCCTTAACTTTTTCTATGGTATCCGAAGGTTAAACATCTAAGATAATTTTACTTTTTTCAAATTTTACAAAAATTATCATTCCATCTCTTGATCTCATTAAACAAAGAGTAGAGGAGTTCTAAATATTATAATCAGATAAAGTCTTATCATCTTCTAACTCTTATCCTTCAAATTTAAGGTTTTGATTACAAAGAGGAATTCCATTCTTTAAAAAAATTTGAACTTTGACTTTTTTAATATTATCAGAAAGAGCTAATTTCAAAAAACAGTCAGCCTCAGATAAAACAAATATTTTTACTGATTTAAACTTCTATCAATATTTGTTTATAGAAACTATTTCCTCTTTGCTATGATTTTACATATAATTTTAGTGAGTTTATAGATCCTTAACACATAAATATATCTAGCAACTCAAACAGTAAAACTTTGCTTCTTTTTTTTCGCATTGCTCACATATAGTTTTCATTTTATTTAAAAAAGAACAGTAATAGTCTAATTTATGCAAAAATTTTACATTAGTAAAAATATTTTTAAGCAGAAATATATGAAATAGGATTCAAAATTTATAATACATTTTTTACCTTTATAAGAAATTTATCAGTATATAGTTATTTAAAAGTTTATTAATACTTTAAGATAAAACTAAATTTAAATTCAAATTAAATTATAAAAAATTTCTTGAAGGTTATAGTATAACTTTCAATACTTACTTTTCATTAAATAATATAAATCAAGAATTATAACCAAAATAAAATTTGATCAAACTTTGATTTTTTTGATTATATTTCCATTCTTAAACGAGATCTCTAGAGAGATCCAAGACCTCTAAGAGAATGCATCTGGAAATTATTTGATATTTTTAGGGGATTGACGTCTCTGATCATGACACTCAATAAGTAAGGTAGATTCTGATTGCAGAAAATGATCAGCAGAATATTCCTGTTATATCTGTTAAAAATCAATCAGAGAATGCAGTATGAAGATAATTTAACTGTCTTCAAATTATAAAATTTAATAATTATTTAATAAATCCCACAATTTAGTATATTTTCTTATTATTTAATTATGTCAACTTATTAAAAGGATGAAATTTAGTATAGAATCTAAATGATGAGATTATCTAAAATTATTAAATTTTTATTGCTAGATCTATTTATATATAAATCTTTAAATCAACAAATTAAAGCATAAAATTATTAAAAAGCAATAAATTTATTACGATATTAAATATTAAAAACATTAAATATGTATTAAATACTAAAATTTAAAATAATGCTCTCAGATAAAGAGGATTAATATACTATTTATAAAGTTTAATGTAAACTCAAAGAATATTGACAAAAATAGAATTTAATATCAGACAACATAATAGCAAGGCCGAAATCAAGAAGGCTAGAAGAAAATCCAATCTAATTTAAAAATAAAAAAAGTAGATCTTATTATAATTAAGATCTTCATTTTCTTCCTAGGGAAAGCGTATGTTGATTCAGAAACTTCATGAATGGAAAAAGGAATAAGTTGAAAAACTAAATAAAGTTATAATCAAGCAAGAAACTATCTATAATCTGACAAATTAAATTCGAGAAATTCTTACTAACTACGAACAAATCAATCTTGAAATAGATTAACTCAAGACAATATTAGTATATAATAAATAAATCACAAGATAATAAATTTAGTCCTAACCTTAACTGCCTCCATCATCAGTTGTATTAATGTAGATTGAAGATCCTCAAAAAAATTAATAATCTCTCAATCCTAAGAAAAAATAACAGAATAAGAAAATATTTAAGAAACAACTTAAATGAACACAAGAATTAAAAACATTGAAAAAAAAATTTGAATATAAGAACTCAAAATAAAATAGAAAGAAAAAATGCTGATACTGTAGATCATAATGAAGTATTCTAAAAAGATGAAAAAGGTTTTATATCAAACAAAAAATTGAAAATTAAAAACATTAAGAATTTTATCAAGACTTTATGTAAAAAATGAAGGAATCTATAAAAGAAAAATATTTTAGAATTTTTAGCACGTAATCTGCTCATGAGAGTTGTCTTCTAAATAAAAAAATTCGTGAAACCAAACCACGCAAAAAAATAGTGGCAGCTGCGATCAGGTTTCAAGTCCTGTGATAAGCAAACAATTTTATTAACATTTAAATATATTATTATTATTATTATACTCAAAGAATATTATTACAAGCTTATTAATTTTATTTTTGCAGTATATAAATTAAAATTTAATAGATTTATGACAGTAAATAAAATTAATTATGTATAAATATTATTATTAATACTTTAGAATAGCTTTTATATTTTTATTAATTTAAATAATTTTATCCTTTAATTAATTAAATTTTTATTTCGATTATGTTTTAAGTCTTATATTATCATTTTATTTAATAAAATATAAAAAATGAAAAAAAAAGATAATATGTTGAAATACTTTTTCAGTTTATTAAATTAAAGGATGTTTTAATATAGTAGAAATAGGTAAATATGATTAAATTATATAAGTAACAAAACAAAAGTATTTAATAGCTATTTAATATTAAGTCAAAATTACTTATATTGAAAAAAATTGAATATATTTACGTATCTAATAAGTATTTGAGTTATAATAAAAAATAAGAAGAAAAAATACTTTTTTATATTTTTTTATTCAAAAGAAAAAATTCAGGATTCAGATTAGGATTTTTGCGACTCCAAAAAACAGAAGTTACTAACAATCTAGAGCTGCTAAGGCCAGAAAAAGGACACTTAAAAGATTCTTATCAAAAAGACTCCAATTTCTTAAGAAAGGTTTAGGAACAGGATGAAAATATAATGTATTCAGAAAGTCTCTGAAATCACCATCAAGCAGTAATAAGTTATTGCTAACTTATTAATATGGTGGTGAACCTCGAGAAATAGTTCAAAAGGCTGAAGAAATACAATAAGTAACTAATGAAAAAAAATTTGAATTTTCAGAGGAAATAGAATCAAGTTTTGGCCTAAGAAATTTTAACTTTAAAATTTCTAAAAATATTTAGCTAAACCAGAAAAAATTTTCATAAAATAGTAATAGAAGTAGACAGAACTGGTATTATATTAAAAAAAAAGCAAAAATTGAAGAGTTAAATGGAAAAAAATGAGCAAGGAAAAAACCTAATGATAATCGAAGAAAAAAAACTTGAAATTTAAACTTCAACGAAAAACAAAAAGATGCTATTACTGCAAATCTTCAACTTATTTATGGAAAAGATGTTTGAAATTTCACAATTTCACAATTTCAAATAAAAGTAAAAATATTGAAGCTATTAGAAGGAGTAGGAGTATAAGAAGAATAGACAACATTAACTAATAATAAAAAGAGAAAATTTTTATCGTAAAACTAATTTGGAAACATAAACAAAAAAAATCAAACATTATATTGCGAAAGAATAAAGCAAGGATAACATAAATAGCAAGGAGATGAATTGTAGAGACTTAAAAAATTTTTTATTTAGCTTCTTGAGAAATCTAGAGGTTGGTAGGAAGAGTTTAAAATACTTCCAAAAAACATAACATTTAATTTTGTCTTAAATTTAAAAATAATAACTATTCTTAAAACCTTCTATTAAACTTAAACTTAAAATTAAATTTATTTAAAAAATAAAATAAAATATTTATAAGAAGAATAATATTAGTCTTAAGAATCATTTGTACAATCAGTACATCAAAGAATTACAAGCCTTTAATAAGCGTTAAAACAAAAAAGATTAAGGAAAGAAAAAATAGAATAAATATTAGAAATATTAGGAAAAATTAAATCTTTAATTTCCATAGAGGAGGTTATTGACAATATTTAATTTCAAACGAGACGAAATTAGATGAGATTGATTAAAAACTTAGTTAAATTCTTAAAATGTTTTAAATTTAGCTTTCGAAATTTAAATTAAAAAAAGAACTGTACGAAAAGCAGATATTTTAATTTTAAATTATTTAAAGAACATATAGGAATCAAAAAAATTGAAACTAATTAAAAATCGCTAATTTAAACACTTAGCGACTCTTCTTTATCTAACAATCAAGAAGCTGTGATCTCATAAAAAAACATAGGCATATGTTTACACCTTCATAAATATAGAATTTGGAAACGCTACATCCGAAGTAAATAAAATGAATAGCCAATTTAATAAGATAAATACTAAAGCAATGTAGCTAATAGATAATAAATATTTTTCTTAGGGTATAATATAGTATTACGTATTTACTTAAAATTTAGAGTATAATCATTTATAGTACTTAAATTCAAAATTTAGTAATCTTTTAAACTAAGAGGATTAAGAAAATTAAAATCTAAAAAATCTAAATAATCTTGAAATCAAAAACATATAACTTTAAGCTTAACTTATTGAAAAGGAACAAATGTAATCCTAGGAAAAAGAGTTTGAAGATAGTAAAAAATTTTTCTTAAATTAGATTAAAGAACTTGAATAATAAATATAAAATTTATAAAATAATCAAATTATTTTTAATTAAAAATTTCTATCAGCTTAAGAAAATCATGATCAAACTAATTAAAGGATTATAAATAAGTATGAAGCAGTAATAGAATAGTAAAATGTATGCAAAAAAAACTTATAAGAAATTAAAGAAAATTTAAAATTAAAATTAGATAAATAAATAAATAAATTAAAAAAATGATTATAGAGCGCGTAGCACCTCGATGGCGCGCAGTTCTTTCAATATTAATATTTAATACTTAAAAATGTTCTCATGATTCTTGTTAAATTCTAGAGGTCCATGAGTTATGTCAGCTTCTCCAAATGGGGAATCTTCTTATTAAAAATTATTCTAAAATCTTGAGTCAAATGCTTCAGTCTTTTTGAATAAGGTCCAAATAAAAATTAGTTATTAAGTCGGTAATTAGAAGGCCCGTCAGTCAAACTTTCATACTGCTAGAGAGACCCTCAGGGTAAGTTAGGTACGTCTCAACAGAGCTTATCCACCCTTCCCCGTGGTGGCATTTGATGCGAGATTACTCGCAATGCAGTATAAACTGCACCAGATTACCTACTAGTTTGACTGACGTGGCCGACATCCATTTTATATATATAATAAAATCTAAATACTAAAAGTAATAACAATAGTTGAAATATAATTAATTAATTTTAGGAAAAAAGCAAAATAATTCTAAAGAGATAGGAATTTAAACAGATTGCATTTCTAAAAATAATAATTAAACTCCATAAGCTGATGAAATTAATTAAATCTATTAAATAGATAAATTTTAAGAGTAATTTAGAAGTCATTCATTAGTTCATTTAAAGTCCAGTACATCTACAATAATTATTTAAAATTCTTCGAAATAAACTAGCTCGTATGAATATTTATATATGTCTTAATCTAGTTTATAGGATGTTTTAAAAGAATTTGAACTATATAAAAAATAATTATCTAAATTTGAATACATTTAATAATTATATTACGAAATCTCTTAGTAAAAGAAAATTATTGAGTTTGAATTATTGGAGGCTAAAGCCCAAAACCAATAGTTGATAATTAAAATTAATGATTTATAAATCAAGACTAATAACTATAAAAACAGTTAATAACTTTAAATAATCAGCTAAGAATATAAAATTAGTAGAATTTTAATCAAAACATGGAGTTTCAAGAAGCATTATAAAAAAAGATATGGAATTTCAAATATTGATATCTTAAAAGCATAATGAAATTGAACAATTCAAAAGTTGCAATATATAATAACTACTAGCCATAGTAAAATGTAATATAGACATATAAAAACAATATTATATCAAACTTTAATAAACAGCAGATAATTCAACCTAAACAGAAATACTAAGCTAAAATAAATAAATTTAGACTGATAAAAATCTTTAAATAAAATGTAATATTGAAAATAAAATTATCTAAACAATTAATTTAGTATAATTGAAATTACTCCTCCTCATAAACCACAAAATCACGAACATGAATTATCAAACCTACCCATGGACCTGAAAAAACATAAAAATACTAAAACCTAATCTCTTTCAAAAGTTAGACCTTTTATGGCATATGAAGCTGAATGATTTTAAGAATACTTTGAAGAATGGGACGTGCCGGAAGACGTTAAAGAACTACGGAAGCTTGTAGGAGCACTAAGATATGAAAATGCCTTAATGCGAGAAAGGTTAGAATAAATATCACAAGTCCCGGTGGACTTCCTAGTTATGCAGGCATTAATATACTACTTAAGAGAAGAAATATCGAAATTAAAAGATATACAAAAAAAGATGGAGCAGAACATCCACCTTTCTAAAAATTAAATAAGAAAAGCTAAAAAAAGGGCAGAAGTCATGCAAATAGGAAAGGTAGGAATCAGAGTCAAGTTCATCTTCCCAAGGCAAAATTATGACAGGTATAATTGAACCTAATAAACATAAAATACAGATTTAGGAAGATCTACAAGTCAAGATTGAGGCAACACAAGCGCATATATTAAAATATGAAAAAACAATTTATAATTAAAATTTATAAATAAAGGAGTTAACAAATTTTATTGAAGAATAAAACAATGAACATACAATATTAAAAAATTAACATATCGAAAACAACTTAGTAACGGAAGAGCAACTCTGAAAATAATCCTAATAAAACTATAAATATTCTTAAAAGAAGAAAGTCAAAAAATAGCCACTTTCGTGTGAAAAAGAATTTAACCCATAAAAAGAATATGAAAATAACGAAAATAACATAATTAAAAGACTTGAAAAAATATAAAACATTTTTAACATAAGTACAAATTAACAATAATAAAAAAACACTGCAAGTACTGTCAATCATGCTATCATCTACTAAGAGACTGCCAATAATGGAAAAAATTAAATTAAAAAGAACAATAATAAACATGAAGTCGACTTAATAAACTATGAATAACGAAAACAGGAATATAAAGATAAAAAATCCTTGCAAGACCTACTGAAACTTAGTGGAAACCTGCCGCTTGTTAAAAAAAGCCATGGTATACATCCATGTAAAAAAATTGGCAGAGTGAAACTGGTTGGAACCCTAGGAAGCTCAAAAACTCTCAACATTTAGTTAATAATAAAAATAATAATTGAAAGATATAACTTTATTTTCCTATCAATAAATTTTGTTTCATTTTATAATTTTATTACTATTCTCTTTTAATAAATCTTTAAATTTTAATCTGTATACTACATCATATAAAAGATAGTATAAACGCCTAAAAAATAATTTTTTTATTATACATTTTCAATAATTTTGTAATATTTTTCAATTTATTTACAAAGAAGAATGTGGCTTACCAAGAAAATAAGATGTTGAATTTTAAAATGCTAAACTAAATAAAATTTAAATTAATTTATCTTTAGATTATTTCAGTTCATTTTTTTAATAATTTTTTCACTTCTAAATTTCTTAATTTTTTATATTTTATTTATTTTAGCAAATAATTTACCAATAAAAGATTTTCCTAATAATTAAAAATTAAACTAGAAATTAGAATAAAAGAATATTAATTTCGCCAAATAAATTAAATTAAAAATTAAATCTTAATTTTGATTTCATCTAATTTTATATTTTCCGTTTATAAATCATAATTATCTTATTTCAGATTTATGTAACTAATTTTTTTATTTTAGTGATGGTGCTATTGATAGTTATACTATAATTAAATAGAATAAAATAAAGTTAGTAAATAAAATTTAAAATAAAGCTTTATTAATATAAATAATATGAATATCTTTCTCCTTTTTAATCTTTTTATTGATTCTAAAAGTTCAAATAAATCTTTAGTAGGATCTAGTCAAAATTTATTTAAATTATCTATTTGCAAATTCAAACTAGAAATTTATTAATTTTGCTAAAATGCTAATACAAATTCATTGATTTGAAGTATATGAAATTGAAAATTAATGCAATTAAATAAACATTTAGTTTATTAGTAAAATCAAAGATTATGATAGAATGATAGAAGAAAATATAAACTTAATAGAAAGCATGAAATAACTTTAAATTTAAATAGTAATAATCTTCCAATTTAACAGTTCTTTCTTTCAAATTCTGTAGCAAATATTTTTTAATTTTATAAATTTCGTTCACAAAATCTACATTAGGTAACTCAAATAAATTCATAAAATAAAAAGTCCACAAATAAGCTTAAAATATAATATCCATATTCATACCCTCCATTTACTAAATAACGACTCAATAAGACAGAAGAAAACTTTGATAATATTAAAAATTATAATGTTAATTAAATAAAAGATGAATTTATTTTATCTAACTTCTGACAAAGAATCTAAATACTAAGTAGTAGTCTCTAAAAGATACATTGTAACTAACTAAGAAATTAAAAAGGTTAATTCGACAGTTGTTCAGTTAAAATTAATCTTGATGAGATATTTTTGAAAATTTACTTCATAAATAAATAAATTCGATTATAGAGCGCGTAGCACTCTCGTTGGTGCGCGGTTTTTTAAATTATTTTTATTTAATTTCTAAATTTTTTTTTATAGGTCTCTCTTTCCATGTTTCCTCTTCCTGTAGTACCTCCCTGTAATTTTTCCTTCCAAAGCATAGGATGCAAAATGCGATTACGGGTACATTTCCCCGACATATGATGAAGAAAATTTCCTCCTGGCATTCAGAGTTCTCCAGGTTGTCACATCTTCCTTCTCTTGTAATTGGTTTCTCTTCCTCCGATTTATCATCCGTCCACGCTCATTTTTTGTTGACTTGCTGGGTCTCCAAGCAGCATCCAAAGGAGAGGGCTTTCCACCCTATTTAAATTAAATTATATAAAAATATAAGTTTTTGATTAACATAAAGAACATCAAAAAATACCTTCATGTTGAAATTAGCGGATAAAAAAAGGAACTTATTATTTATGAACCTTGCAAAAGAAGGTTTTTATTCAAATCAGTAAATCAAATAAATAAATTTAGGTTATGCCAATATAGATGAAGATGCAACAAAAATTATATCCATTCAAAAAATCATCATTGAAAATGATTTTTTTTTCCTATCAATGAAATGCCTGACAAAGATTAATTTATGCCTTTTAAAGTACATGAATTTAGGAATTAAAATAAAAAATCTAATGGACGAGAAGATGTTTGTCTTTCGGCTAAAGAGAATCCAAACTTCACCCAACAAATTGGGAGTTTGAAGAAGCGACCTAGCTTAGATTTTTTACGATCGAACTTGACGATATGCTTATTACTTCCTGGTGCATGCCATATATAAAAAAACTACCGAAATGAAAGATTTAGCTTGCAAAATTCTCAGCAAAATAGTTAATAAGTTTTCTCAAAAAGACTCATATCCTCCTTGATGGCTTTAATGCCTTACTTAAAGACTATGGTAGCATTGCTTCTAATAAATAAGATAATTCTGAGAGACTAAAATAATTTATTTTATAAAATGATTTTAGGCTATTAATAATCTTATTGCTAATACATTTATAAATAAAACTTAATCGCCAATATTACTGAATTGACTATATACCTGCAACCTAACATCCTAATGTTGATTAGTTCAATAAATTCTAGGTCCACTACTATCAACTAATCCCTTACCATTTTTTATTTCTGTAACATTATTCTTACAATGCAAGCTATAAGATAATAGCCATTTTTTATAAATTGGCAAGCCATACAATTCTATCAATAGATAAAAGTATTAAATTCAGTTTAAAGGAAGCTTTTCGTGTTTTTCGTCAGTAAACCAGATGGGTTAGTTGCTTAGTATAATTTAATCACAAACCTTATTTGGAAATTGTACAATAAATACTGTAGGAATAGTACATTAAAATTTTAATTACAATAAACTTCTCGGGATATTGTTCTGAAATATATAAATGCTAAAAGAGCAAAATAGGAATATAAGAAACTGGTGTTTATATAAGGAAGAATTAACCAAATGGTAATTGAAGCTCATTCTGTAGTCAGAAAACTCAAAACATAGATGCACATTCTTGTTGAAAAAGAAAAAGCTTAAAATGAATAAAAAAATTTCAAACTCAACGGAAGATAGAGAAGGATGTTCTGCTAGGTGAAAAAGATTTTTAGCTCTAAAATATGGAATTAAATAAATTTTAGCTAAGAACTTAGTAAATCCTTTATTTATAATATGAATCTATGACATAAGCTTTAATATAGAAGATTTTAAAAATTCTAAATGAACGTTACTTCATCCATCATCACCAAAAGGAATATCTCAAAAAAAACGGTACATTAATTTTGAGAAATGTAAGAGAATTTTCATTAACCTTTTTTCTCACTTCTATTTTGTAGGAAAGAAATATTCAACTAGAAACCAAATTGCATAACATAAATTTTGCAAGCAGGGTTGGGTTGGAGATTTAATATTTCTTAATAATCTGCATAGAGGATGTAATAGATATTTTATTAATGCAAAAAGAGTTTTTCAATATATTTTTCTATAAGTAAACATTAGTAAGTGTGAAGCTATCCATTTTCTTAAAAAAGAAGCGCTAAAAAATTAGAATTAAATCTGAAGATGGGAGGTTAATAAATTAAGTATAGGAATTAAGTGATATACCCTGGAGCTATCTAACATAAAAAGGTAATTGGATTTATTATTGCTAATAGAGGTAATGAAGCTATTTTGAATTGATGAAGAAATATATTTATAATCTAAACCGTTATAAGAAGGATACTATCTGGCACTTTAAAATTCTTTGTTGCATGTTTTAGCTACCTAAGGTTGAATATGGAAATGAGCCTTTGCTTTAACTGAAATGACCAGAATATGTAGTATTAAATAAAAAAACATTTGTATGCATAAAATAACAAGAAAAATAAATTATACTAAACTTAGCAAGGAATATAGGCAAGAAATCATCTCAATCTTTAGTTGCGAACTAATTTTTATAGTTTTCGATATGACTTAGGTTGTGTCATTATCATGCGAAAAATTAGCTCTTTGAATGTGGAAGAAAATTCACTTTTAGACATATCTTAGAATGTATCTACTACTTGGACTGATTTAGAATCTTTCTGATAAACTTCCTGGCAAAAATTTATTAAGATAAATAAAATGCGACCCAGTCTACTTAAACCAGCATTTTAATTTTACTCAATAATCAGAATAAGAAAGTAAAATTTAAAATTTAAACAATAATTTACAAAGTAAAAGACAATTATTACTTAGTAAAGCATATAAAATCAAACAAAACTTTAGGTGAAATAAAAAGAAAATTTTAGAAGGTATTAAGAAAAAAAAAGATGTAAGAAGCCAAAAGATAAGAGAAGTTATACATTAATAATTAAAATTTTATAAATTTAAGTAACGAATTAAATCAGAAGCTTCATTAGTAACTCTTTAATTAAAAAGAATTAATTAATTAAATTTAGAAATAAAATCTCTAAGTCTTAACCCAAAATATTTTCCGATATACAAACTGTTTAAATTTAAAGCTTTTATATAACTTTAATGAAGATTTGATAGAATAAAGATTAAAGTCTTAGTTGTAATACTAAAAAGATTTATATATATAAGACTTTATTTTGATTATAAATATAAAAAATAAAATTCTTAAAAATATAAAAGTATGCTAAGCTATCATTGCAGATTTTAAAGCTTTCGTTTTATTTAAATTAATAAAAGGAAACATTAATTTGAAGGATATTATGATAGTTTAATTTAAGAATTAATAAGTTATATTTGCTTTATATAGTGATTTTTATTAAATATCAACATATACTTATAAATTTCTAATAAAGTAAAAAATGTACTATTAACATATTATTTGGTCTCATAAAAATTAACGTTTAAAATTAATTCTAACTAATATAGAAAGTTACATCATAATTTGCTTTAAAACCTTATTTTCATAATTTTTATAAATAAAATGGAAAAACTATGTGAGTGGTGCGAAAGTAAAGAAGCAAAGTTTTTCTGCTAATTTTGCAAAACAACTTTATGTGCTAAGGATCTGGAGACCCATTTTAATTTTACTTAAAAACATAGTAAGGAGCACATTATTCCAATTTAAAATAATTATTAAAAGCCTAAAACAATGTAAATAATAGTTAAGACATTGACAGGAAGAAAAATAAATTTAATAGTATTTCCTTCTGATAGTATTTTGAAAGTAAAAAGTTAAATTCAAGATAAAGAAGGAAATCCTCCTGATGAATAGAGATTAATTTATGCTGGAAAATAATTAGAAGATGAAAGAACTTTATCTGATTATAATATTTAGAGAGAATCAACTCTTCATTTAGTTCTAAGATTAAGAGGTATATGTAAATATTTATTAAAACTCAAACAGGAAAATAAATCACCTTAGACGTTGAACCTTCAGATTCAATCGAAAACGTCAAAGCGAAAATTCAAGATAAAGATGGAACTCCTCCAGATTAATAGAGATTAATTTTTGCTGGAAAATAATTAGAAGATGGAAGAACTTTATCTGATTATAATATTTAGAACGAATCAACTCTTCATTTAGTTCTAAGATTAAGAGGTATGTAAATATTTATTAAAACTCTAACAGGAAAAGTAATCACCTTAGACGTTGAACCTTCAGATTCAATCGAAAAAGTCAAAGAGAAAATTCAAAATATTGATGGAACTCATCCAGATTAATAGTCATTAATCTATGATGGAAAATAATTAGATGATGGAAAAACTTTATCTGATTATAATATTTAGAGAAAATCAACTCTTCATTTAGTTATAAGATAAAGAGCCCGCTGAAGAAAAACTATAAAAAACTTGCTATATCTTAAATTAAATAACTTTAAAACATCTCAATTATATTTTTAAATACAAATAAATAAATATAACAAATAAATTTAATTGTTTTTCTATGTTTTTTATATAAACTTGCTTAAAAAATAAATTTAAATAGCTTTGTTAAATTATTCTCAAAAGGTGCTAAATTTTAAATATTACTATATTTTATATTACTTCGTTATTAAATTTTTAAGTTAAAGTTAATAAATATATAAAATATAAGCATTTCTTGTTTATTCACAATTAGACTCTAAATCATTTATTATAATATATAAATAGACTGGCTTTAACAAGGGCTTTTTACCACTTCCTAAGAGCAGGAGAGCAAATCAGAAACTCCTTTTCTTATAGATCTTAATTTTAACTAAACATTTTTCAAAAGACAAACAATTATCCAGCAGAGAGGAAACTTATTAAATAAGAAAAAAGATTCACAATAACCAAATTAAGTGGATTTTCAGAGTATGATTATAGAAAAAATTTAAAATATGTAATAAGAAATTTAATAACTATCAGTACAGTTGCACTCATTTAAGTAAAAATTTAATGCCTTATAGCTAGCATTAATTGCTAAAACAAGAAAATAGCAAACCAAAATCTGAATATGAGACCCATAATAAAACAAGATAAAATTAATTAAGAACAACTCTTGACTAAACTTTCTGGTTTTATAGCTAGAAACAAGTTCCTTTCATGTCGCTGAGAAAATCTCATGCTAGAGTCATTTTTTTAAGGAAATGCTGTCTTCGAAATTATTCGCTCTTGGTAGGACTAAAAACCTGGCTGCTCTTAGCGATACAATATTAATCATCATAAGAAATAGAAGACAAACTGAAACAAAGATTTCTTTAAATTTAATAATAAATTCAAGTAACGCCATTTTGGTTTAGCTAAATTAATCAGATCCTATGGAAATAGAAAATGAAGCCTCAAATTAAAATAAGCAGTAAACATTAATACTAGTAAATTTAAATTAAATAACTGTTATAGGAATAATAAACTAAAAGAAGAATAGAAAACTACTTAGGATATATCCAACATAAAGTGGAAAAACTTATAGAATAAAATTCTTTAATTCAAATCTTAATCCTTGGATAAATAATTAGGAACGCTACATGCAAGATCATAACTATTCAGAATATTAAAGGATGATGTACTAATGAAGTGATATACCGCCTAACTAAGCCTAGTAGGAATTCATGACAAACTAATGGAGACAAGCTGATAGAATAGGTCAGATGGCTGACTACTAAGGCTTTAACAAAGCTTTTTAACTTTTTATATGGTTTAAAAGAAATAAAAAACTGAACAAGCAATATTTTCATTTGTTAGATTAAAATTCTTAAACTTTTAAAGGTACCTGGTTGAATCCAAGATTTCGAAAAAAAAATCTGAAAAATTATCTGGTTTTGATAGAGATTTGAAATCTATAAATATACAATATGTCCTCATAGATATTTCCTACTTACAGAAAATAAGAAAATAATGTTGTTATTTTCATTAAGTTACGTGTAGAGAAGCAGCGACAAAAAAGTAGTTTTAAAAGATCCAAGTAGATTTTAATTGTTATATAGATTATTAAAGATTTGATTTATAAAGGTTATAAGCAGTAAATATGAAATACATATTTGTTATTAACTTCTCTTTCCTATATTCTAAAATTAGAATCTTGAATAAATTATTCCTTTTATTTAGTTTTTCTAGCAAATCTTGTAACTTTTCAATACTGAAAAAGTGATTATATCAGAGTCTATAATAATTAGATGATTACAATATAAATAGATATTAAGAATTTAGACATTTGATAATAAAAATGTATGGGTAATAAGTAAACTATTAAATAATAAAAATTACCAAAATACTAAACAAATAAAAGCAAAAGTATTAATCTAATAGATGACATGTTCTAAATATAATAGTTAGTTAGTAAATTAATTACTTTATATCATACTATTAAAAGAGGAATTTAATTAGGCTAAAATATTTGGGCACTTTTAAGACTTTTATTCTTAGTAGTTTATTAAGATTATAGTTTAAATTTATTTTATAATAAAAAAGACAATGAAAAGAAATAAAATTGAGCATTAATTAGCATTCCTTTGGTGTTTGATTATATTTAGATAAAAATAGGGAAAGTAAAATAAATAAAGTAATTTTATAGTTTAAAATTGGTTTCTTAGAGAAAATTATAGACAATAATTAAAGTTAAGTATATCTTATATAATATTACATTATATTGATAAATATTATTTTATATCATGCTTTACTAACTTAGATGAAATATCTAGTTACGATAGCAGCAAAATTTAATACACAACTATTATCTAAAATTAACTTTGATTATTTGAATTAAATCTGCAAAACATAAATAGATTAAATATTGATAACTATTCTAGTTTATAGCAACTATCTTTCAATAAGCAGCAAATGATCTAAGTATTTAATTTTACCTTTTATAAATAGAATTTTTATTTAAATATACTAGATTATTTAATTCTTTAAATTGCTGCTTTACTAAAGACAGAAAAGAAAGATCAAATACATTTATTTTTCAAATAACAAAATCATTATAATTAATATAAGAGAGTTTAGGAGTTCCAAAGAATAAAGCTAGTTATTTAAACTATTATAACCAAATAAACCTTTTTTATGCAAAAGAAATTAATCATTCTGAAGAGAAATCTTGAAAGAAAGTTAAATCTATTTTTAAAGCAATTATCTTATATATAATTCAAAATACCTAGCTTCAAAAAGAGCTTTTACCACCTACTCAGAGAAGGAGAGAAATCAGAAGCATTTCTAATCTCCACATATCATCTTAAAATTAACGCTATTTTAATATATTTAAAAACAAAAAACTTATTAAATGGAAGAAATATTATAAATATAAATTATAAAAATTAGAATAAACCGGTTTTCTTCCATAAAAGAACAAGAAGGAGCTAAAAAAATTTAGAACAGTTTAAAGCTAAAAAAGAGAATTTTCGACTGAATCATTTAAAAAATGTCAAAAAAATAAAAAATAAACGAAGAAGGCTAAATATGGAATTTCAAAGTAGATCCTAATACCTTTGACTTAGATAAATAATTAATAAATAAAAATGATTATAGAGTGCGTAACACCTCATTGGCGAGCAGCTCTTTCAATATTAATATTTAATATTAAGAAAAATGTTTTCATGTTTCTTGTTAAAATTCTAGAAGTCCAATGAGTCATGTCCGTTTCTCCAAATGGGGAATCTTCTTATTAAAGATTATTCTCGAATCTCGAATCAAATGCTCCAGTCTTCTTGAATAAGGTCCAAATAAGAATTAGTTATAAAGTCATTAAGGCCCGTCAGTCAAATTTTCATATTGCTAGAGAGAATCCTCGGGGTAAGTTAGGCATGTCTCAAATGAGCTTATCCGCCCTTCCCTAGTATCTAGTGCGAGAATACTCATAATGCAGTATACACTGCACCAGATTACTTACTAGTTCTCAAGCCGCAGCCGACATCCATTTTATGTAATATATATAATATCTAAGTAAATTAAATGGAATCTTAATAAATGATACAGCCTATACATTAACTTATTAAAAATATAAAAAAGCTTGAAGAGGAACTAAACTCATAAAATGAAGAAATATTTTAAATAAGCCAGAGCCTGATAAAGCATGAAGATGATAATGAAATCCATATGGTTAAATGAAGAGCTAATTAAGAGTCTATGAACGAATGACAGGGTTAAAGAATGATATTTGAATAATGAGACAGCAAGACGAGAAAAATTGAGTTTAAATTGATTCAAGACTCTTATAAATTGAAGAAAATTTGCAGAAGCTTTCTAAAGGAATTCATGGAAATAGAAAAATAAGAAAAAACACTCATAGAACAAGAAAAAGATGTACATTCACAATAGTATTTGATGCTTATGACTGAAATGCCTTAAACTAAGAATGAGTATCTGGAAAAATTTAAATGTTAGCAACTAAAGTAAAAGCGGAGGAATTTTTCTCATCGGGAAATGAGAAAATTTGAAAGAAAATAAATTTTTAACTAAGAATATAAGAAGAAGGGAAATAAATAAAAAATTACAATTAAAGAGAACTTCAAAAACAGAGATTTTATGCATTTAAAACTTCAATAAATCCAAAGTCAAATAATTTATTTTTTTGATTTAGTGATTAATAGTAATTATCTTATATCTTTACAATTGAATTATTAAGTTTTAGCAGCTAATTAAAGCAGAGTTAAAAACACAAGGAAAACTCATCAATTTAAAGAAGAGCAATGAAAGACTTATAGAGCATTTTTACAAATAAGAAAAATCTGATTCAAAATTATGTCTTAAGACAGAAAATTAAAAACCTTTAAAAGTTTGCAATAAAGTCGAGCAAGCAATCTACTTTCCTGTCTCAGAGATTAGAATAACAAAATGTATAAATAAAATAAATAGTAAATTATAAATCAAAATAGTAACTAATTTAGAATATGGGTTTTGAATCTTGATAGAATATAAATAGATTATTTTAAGATTATAAATTAGAAAAATGGAATGAAATAAATCTATTGTTACAATGCTACAACTATCTGGAAAAATATTAATAAAGTTTAAATCAATTAAAAATTAGAATTGAAAAACTAGAAAAAATTAAATAATAATAATGAAAATAATCAAGAGGATTTTTAAAAAGCTTTGTGTTAATTACTTTGAGACTTTTAAAGCAAAAAAGAAAAAATTAAATAAGTAAAAAACTTTGGAAGAATATATAGAATCAAGTTTTATTTTACACAACTTTAAAAGTTGTAAGTATAGAAAAATTTATAATTAAAAATATTTTATTTTAATTTTGAAAGCTTAACATGCTTTAGCAAATTTATAATAATAATAATAATAATATATTAACGTGACATCATCCTCGCTAGGCTTATCACGAGTAAGTTTATAAATTGGTTCAAAAATTCATGAATTATCCAGAATCTTGCTCTTCTATTACGTATCGACTTTCACATAATTAGCCCTTCTTAATTATTGGTATTTTGCTTCAATCTCAATTATTACCAAAATTTTACCTCGTTCTCCTATTTTAAGCATTTATAATGTCCTTCAATAATTATTCACCACTGTATAATTTTTTCTTATAAATTTATCCTTCTTGGGAGCAGTATAATTTATTTTATTCAAGTATTTCGGGTTCCTTATAATTGTTTTCTCTTGAAGTATTAACAATCTCTGAAGAATTTCCTGTTTTTTAGCAATAAAAGCATTTAGTTGGACAGTTTCTTGAAATGAGCCCTATCTTGTAGCATCTTCGGCAGTGTTGTAATCCTTTAACTTTCTTCGCGGGAATTGCCTTAATTTCATTTTCTACTTCAATAGGATCATATTGAGGATTAAAAATGAGTTGATTGCTATGACTGAATTTTTCAATTTGCTTGATTTTATGCTCCGTTTTTTCCATTTCTTGGTTAAGTTAGAGCAATGAAGGTTTGAGAGAGATTTCTGTTTTAGCCAAGTGTTTTCGTTTTAAAGCTGGATGATAATACTAGCTAATGAAATAGATCTTTAGGTTAAATCTTAAACTGATTCTTAAATTTTTTTATTATCAGCTATCAAAGAATAAATTTCAATGAATTGACCTTATTGTTGATTGTTCATTTTATTTTAAGAGTTTTACTTCTTTGGAGCCATCCTTTTTCTATAATATTGTATTAGCAAATTTATAAATTTGCTTGCTCGTACTCAAACTTTTCTCCACATTATCACTTATACTCTGAAGGAGATTTTACAATATTGGTAAAATTTGATTGATGCTTTTGATTGTATCTTAATGTTCAATACTTAAATTAAATTAAATTAAAATAGATTCGCCTTTAGTTTTACAGAACCTTTATAAGAGTTCAATTTCTTGCTTCTCTCTACGATATCATCTATCAAATTCTTACCTTTTATCAAAAAAGTATAGAAAGGGTGAGGTCAGAATGGAATAATTTCACCCTCAAAGCTGAAAACTTACAAACAGCGTTGGTGTTCAGTATTATTTGCACACCTCCACTTACTGCCTGCCAACTAGCGATCAATTTCCATGTAACCTTTGTCTTTTTATGTTCAATTTTTAGATAATTTATTAATTAGTAAAAGCTTTAGCAAATTCTTACTTATCTCCTATTAATCTTTTAAATTGAATAAGTTAATTTATTTCTAATTAAATAATTAAAAATAGTTTTGCAGTAGTTCATGACCGCTGCTCAAAGAAGTTTATAAATTTGTGAGAAGGTCGCTCTTGAATATCATAAATTTTTCTTCTTTAAGGTCCTGTTTAATATATTTACAGTAGTTGTTAATTTTCTTATCTTCTATAGATTTGTCTTTCTAGATTCAATAATGTTTTTTAATTTTAAGAATTTTTAGTAATTTCTATATAAATGTTATTAGCTACTACAGTAGTAGCAACATTTCCTTTTCCTTATTTTCATTTTTCACTATTATTATTCATTGTTTTCTTTTTCTATTTCCATGTTTTAGTTGGGAGTTAATCTTTTAACTTTGAATAATGTTCTCAAGCTGTTAATTTTAGTCCTATATCCTTTAGACTTGAGAGTATGTTTACTCATGTGTTCACGTTGATAGCTTCAGAGTGCGTTGATTTCTTTTTCCTGGTTGTTCAGTCTTAGGTCAATAGAATCTCAGAGTCCTCCAGTCACTAATTCTGTCAGCTTGGCGTTCTCCTTTCGAAGCTTTTTAACCTCTTCTTGGAGGTTACCACCTTTATAAGGTTTTCATAGCTTATCTATTATTAGATATTGAATTCTGATACTTATTGCTATATAGTTTCTTAAAAATCTTATTAATTTTAGTTTCTTATTTTGAAGGAGAACTAATTTTTTTTCTTGGCTTTTCTAATTTCTATTTGTTTATTTCTGAATCTTGTTAACTTTTACCAATCTAAATTGATTTAGTAAAAACCCGGGGTTAATATTTTTAAATGGTGAAGTTAATAATGTTAAGTTATTTCTAAATAGTGTGATTAAGATTTAATGTAGAGTTTATTTTAATAATTAAATATTAAAAATAAATCTTAATATAAATCTAAATTAGCATTCTCTATTTATTATTTTATATATCTTAGCTTGCTTAATGTTAAATTATTCTTTTACTAATTAGAATAATTCTAAATATCCTTATATTGCTACGTTCTTTCACTAAGTAATTAGCAAATCTTAAACAAAATTTGTAATCAAATTTAATTTTAGTTTATTCTACTCTTATAATATAAAAATGGAAGAATAACAAATATACCAAGAATATAATCTTAGCGACTTTTCTTTATCCGGGAATAAAGAGGCTGTTGTCAAATAGATTTAGCAGAGACATATAGTAAATAACTTAGAAATTTTAAATTTGTACTTAATATAATCTAAATTAGTAGATTATTAGCAGTTAATTGGAAAATAGTAGTTAATTATCAATTAATCAAATTCTTCGAATTCCTTTAAATAATCACGTAATTCCTTATAAAACATGGATATTAACTGAGACTACTTTAAAAACTTAGAAATATACTTATGGACAAAAGAACCAGATTGCTGCCTAAGAATTACCTATAGTATCCAAAAAATCTTAGAAAATGCTAGATATTTTAGACAAAAATTAAGATATTTAAGATACTTTACCAATTATAAAAGTAAAATGGCTGGTTTCAAGAAGGGTTTTTTACCACTTCCTCAAAACAAGAGAGAAAACCAGAAGCACATATTCTCACCACGCCTTCTTCAACTTAATGCTCTTCTTAATAAAAATAACCAGAACTATCTAATAGATTAGAAGAACTTATAAAAAATACTAACTCCTACAAATTAAAATTAAGCGGATCTCCTATATTAAAGGACAGGTAAGAACTGAGATAAAAATTCAGAAAAGAATAATTAATACAGCTCTCAACGCCTCCATTGAAAACTGAAAAAAGAGATCATTCAACTGAATCTATAAAAGTAATAACTAAAAAATAAAAAATAAGCGGGGAAGGTAAAGTATGATAATTCAATATAGATACTATAACGTTTGATTTAGACAATACTGAAATAGAACAAATGGACTCTTAGTAGATGAAACAGCTAATTTATCAACTTATTAGAAACATAAAAAACTTGAAGAGGAATTAAACTCCCAGAAGGAAGAGATATTTGTAATAAATCAGGATTTTATAAATCATGAGATAATGATGTAGTCCACATGATGACCGAGAGCTAAAGAAGGAGTTTATGAGCAATGGCTAGTTTAGAGAATGATATTTGAATAATGCAAGAGCAAGACGAGAAAAACTGAGTAAAATTAGATTTAAGACTCAAATTAATAGAAGAAAACCTGTAGAAGCCTTCATAATGAACTCCAATTGAAATAGAGAAATAAGAAAAGACATTTAATAGAGCAAGAAAAAGATACTACATTTGCAACAGCACTTGACATTTATGACGGAAATGACCCAATAAAAAAAAAAGAATGAATATCTGGAGAAATATTAACTAATAGCAACTGAAGTAACGAGCGACGGAATTCTTCCCCTCAAAAAATTGAGAAATTCTTGAAAAAGTTCTCAACTCAGATTATATAAAAGAGAGAAGTCAAGGAAAAAGTGCAATGCAAGGACAGAACATACAGGAACGGATATTTTATACATTTAAAACTTCATTTAAACTGGAAGGTGAACAGTTATTTTTAATGAATTAACTTTATCAATTAAAAATTAAAATAGAAGAGTAAATTAAATTAAAATAGCAAACTAAATTTAAAATAAATTCTAGACTTTATACTGATCGTTTTCCATCAAATTGTACCTTGAAATATGATTTAAAAAGATGTTTATTAGAATAATAATGAAGTTTACTCTTTAAAATATCTTAATTACAGGATCCATTAACAATAAGTTATTGCTAAACTCTTTTTGTTGGCAATTTTAATAATATTAATAACTTGACTGGACTAAAAATAATTTAGTTTTAATAAAAATTTATTTAAAATCTAATTAATTGAAATGTATAAACTGCATTTAGTCAATAAAATTAATCAAAACTTTATTAAAAATTACCAAGTTTTTTAAATTAGTCGCTTAAGCAAAGAAAGATAATATTCAATTTAAAAAAATTGTCTTAACGAGGAAGTCATAATTAGGAAGTTTCCAAATCATAATAGAAAAAAATAATAAAAACATCATCTTCACTAATTTTAAAAATTGAAAAATAGAAAGCCAAAGAAACGCATAACAATATAAATAAAATCCTTAAGATATACTTAAGAGAGTAAAAACTTAATAGAGGCAAGAGTTCGTAATAAAAGTAATTTTAATTTAAGTTAAACATAATAATTTATAAAAAATAGAGAATCAAGTTTTTAATAAGCCTTTAAACTTAAGTTAAGAATAAATTGATGAAATATATTAAAATAAACCTTTTATAGTAAATAAACTAAGCCAATTTTTAAATATTACTCTTTTTACAGATTTAGAATTTTAAAATAATAGATAAATTAGACAAACAACAAAGCTTCAGGAAATGACAGTATCAAAGCGGAACTTATCAAATATGCAGGCGAAGATTTGCTTTAAATGATTTCAAATTTTATAAATAATATGTTAAGAACCTTTACTATACCAAATGCAATAAAGGAAGTAAATATTCTTTCTATTTTTAATCAGAGAAGGAAGAGTGTTTAGCGTAACTGACGCCCAGTTGCTTTACTAAATTGTTTATTAAAAATAAATGGTAAAGCAATAACCTTAAGATTATATAAATACACTTATAATCGAATTATTTCGCATCAGCTTAATTTGGATTTATTCGTAAACATTCTACAGCCTAACTAATTTTATGTATTTAATAGATTATTGATTTGCTACGTAAATGGTCACATAAAAAATAACTAATAGCCATTTTAGTTGATGCTAAGAAAATGTTCTATGCTGTATCAAGGAAATTGCTTTGCGACTATTTGAGAAGACTGAGGTTGCTCTTAAACTTAATTTTTGGTTTAGGATTATTTTATGAAATATTGATGCTATTTATTATTGATGATAGTCTTACAAAATCAATTAAAATTAATAATAAAGTTCTACAAGAAAGTGGTAATGGATTCTATGCTTACTATTTTATATTATGACATATTTATTAGATACCAAGAAGAAAACTAAAAAGAGTATGGATTTACTATATGCTCAACAACTTTTGAAGTACGAGGACTTGCGGTTCGTTTAATAGGACTTTCGAATTCATAAGCGAATGCTCAAAAATTACTATAAGCCACAGTTTAAGTTCCCTCTTGGGTAAAGCTTAGCTTAAACGTTTTCAAATGTGAGGTAGTAAATTTCCTAAAAAAGGAAGAAGAAAATAAATAAATGTAATCCTTAATGGATAGCCAACTAACTAAAAATAAGTAATTACTTACCTAGAGTATTAATTACGAGAAAGATAAAACTATAAACTCTACTGTGCAGCAAAAGTCTCTGATTTCAGACTAGCAATCTCTAAAGCTATTACAATAATATCTAAGTAGGTAGTTATTTCGCCACATAATTTTAAAACACTTTGTAGAACTTTCATTTTACCTAAAGCAGAATATGGTAATAATATTACACCTTAGACTACTTTATCAGGACATAAAGGAATTATTAATAAAATAACTAAATCTTAAAGACTAAAACCAATAATGAACTTTAGATCTTCTAAATCTAATTTTAATAGTCTTGCTTTATTTATCTTACTTCCTTTTTTTTCCACTTAGAAACAATGAAGTTCATGCGCTTTTACTTTAAGTTAAACGAAATTATTTAAGAGAATCCTGACTCAGATAATGCCAAAATGCTCTTAATATACTTACAATATTAGAGATTTAAGTAAAAACATCTAAATGTATCAACTTAAAAACTCATACTCTTCAAGATTTTAATAAGCATCTCACTTATAAAAACAAAAGCAAATTCTTCTAAGAATGTCTTCTAAGGAAAACACTTTGCCTACTACAAAAAGAATAATAGATCAAGTATAAAATAACTAAAGTGTGTTTCCTTAAGCATAATACACGAAATTGAATAAACATCTTACTCAAGAAATTATTTCCATCTATAAACTGATAACTTGCTCTTTTAATTTATAATATGAGCCCAGTTAACGTCACATTTATATTTAATCAAGTATATTAATATAAATAACTAAGATTTTAATTAATTTAACAGGCTTTTAATTGTCTTCGCTATAGAAATTCATTTTGTAAATTATCTAACCATTAGTTACTTTTGAGAAGGATTAGAAGAAACTAATTTCATTTATTAAATTTATATAAATTAGAATTTCTCAAGAAATTAGCTTTCTAAAGTAGTTAAATTAGTCAAAGTCTTTCATAAGCAACTATAGAAGAGAAGATTAGCAATTTTCAAGTAAAAAAATGAAAGACCAATAAATTACTCAAATGGAAAAGAAGTAATTTGAGAAAAGCATATGATTACATGCTCTATAATCTATGATTTTTTAATTTAAAAATGTATCTCTTAAAATATATTATAGAACTGATATGAGGAATTATTAGAAGTTAGATTTTTGCTTTTTGTTATATTATTGTTAGTTAATGAAAAACTGAAAATAACTCCAAACAATCATTTATTCTGTTTATTAGCATGATTTAATAAAATCATTAGTTTGCTCTATCTCCAACAATTTCTCTATAATAATAATCACTTCTTTTATGAAGGAGTTCCAACACTATTATAGTTTCGTTTGGATATTACGATTGTAATTAAATTCTAAAACTCTATATTCTATCTCTTAATTTTTAAATTTATTAAGTGGATTTCTTTCTATAATTAAAATTAATTACAGTAATATAATTTAAAATTTAATAAACATTTTATTACTTTTCTAGCATATTATTATTATTAAATAAATTGTTTAGCGGATCCAGACAGTCACCGCTTAAAAGAAGTTTTTAAGTTTGAGCCTAGTTTTTAACGAGCTCCAGAACTCGCGAGTCTTGTATTTCTTGTCTTCCTTCTTTTGTCATTTCATTCGTTTATCGTTTTTCCCAATATTTCCAATTCAAGGTCCGTTTTCAATCTATAAACTTTTCCATTCTCTCTACATCAGATTTGGTTTTTCCTTTTTTTAATCTACTGTATAACTTGCTTTTTCCATGAATTTTCCTTTACTTTTCCGAATTATCCACAGTTCTTCCACAAATGATATTTACTTTTGCAGTAGTAGCATAGTTTCCTTATCTTAGGTCCTTTTTATTGATCCGGTTTGGAATTCTTTTCTATTTCCATCTTATCGGAACTGAAATTCTATTCTGATAGAATCTGCTAGCTGTGGAGACTCTTTTGACTTTGGAAAATGTTTTCAAACTACTAGCTCTGGGCTTGGATCTACTGAACTTGGGAATTTATCTGACTAAACTGTTCTTGTTAGTACTTCCATAGAACATCGATCTCTCTTTCCTAGTTAGACATTCTGAGGTCTAATGTGTCTTACAGTCCGTGCTGTATCATTTGTGATAGTTTGTCATTCTCTTTACGAAGCTTCCTAACTTCTTCCTGGAGGTTCAGCACCACTTTGATGAGCTGTTCCATGCTCATCTGGCCAGAAGGATTAAACTCCGACACCTCCTGGTGGAGAGCAGACTTCATCTGCTTTCTCGGTTTCTCTTCTGAGGTAGGGGTTTCCACGTGTTAGGCTTTCTTAAAATGTTGCTATTCTTCCTGGTTGGACTAGGTTCCAGGATATTAAGGTTAAGCGAGAGAAAGTTAATGGTTTTCGGTTTTCTCTTCTATTTTTAGGAGGTGGTGTAAAAAACAGATCTAAAGCCTTCCACCATTTTTTATTAATTTTTCTAGCATATTAAGTTTTAATTATATATACTCCTAAAATACTTTTTAATGCTTAAATTTAATTTATTTAAACTCATAACTTTTTATTTAAAAATTTACAATCAAGGGGAAAAAATAAGAGAACTAATGAATACTATCGAAGATTAAAACAACGAGCTACTAATAATAAGACGACAATTGATTTAAAATAATTTAGTCACGGAATAGTAACTATATGAATAATCTCAATCGAATTTTAAGCAAGAACAAAATATGATTATTGAAAAAGTTTCTACATAAACAAACATCCAAGAAAAATAGAATGACGAAAAGATTAATAAAGAATTACTCCAAAGAATCGATTAACTTGAAAAAAAAGTATTTCTGAAGAGATTCAAGAAAAGACCAATCAAAAATTGCTATTATTGCAAATCAAAGTGACACCTATTACAAAATTGCGATCAGTGGAGATAAATTTAGATGAAAGAACAACAAAGAACGTTAAGAATGCTTAGCAGACTCTGAATCACCGAAACGGGAATTTACAAGAAGAAGATATTCTTATAAAAGACAGAAGATTCTCAGTGGTTCCATCCACAAAAAGAAATGGCGTGGTATCCATCCACGCTAAAAAAATGGTAGCAAAAACCTGGTTGAAAATCCAGGGAATGCTAAACTTTAATTACTTTTAGTTTACTATATATATATAAACTCATAACTTTTTATTTAAAAATTTAATTCTTATAAATCTAAAGTTTCTTAATAAATCAAATCTTTACTATAACTCATTCTTTATATATGATAAATACTTTTATTTTAATAAGCAGATGTAAAATAATATAAATTAAGTTTAATATTCATCTAGTTTTTTTGTTAATTATTTAGAAGTTACTTTATCAATGTTATTAGATCTTCTCTTAAAATTTAAATTTATTTTATTTAAGTGAAAATAAATGATTTTATAGGCCTTTTTTTAATTTTAATGAAACAATAAAGATTTTATGTTCTAATAATAATCTTTAATTAATAAAATAATCATTAATGCTATCAATTTTATATAACTTATATTTATGATTCAGATTTGTTTTATAAAGTTAATCTTTTACCATAACATTCAACTTATTTTTTTGCTATTTATTAGGTTTATAATAGTGCAAAATTATAATATTTTAATTTTATCTAAAGATGTTTAAGTTATTTCAGCAGCCAGGAAGTCTTTGCAATAAATTAATTGTATAGTCAGCTGTTATTAAATAATATTCCAAAGTTTTATTATTTTCTAACTCCTTCCCACCAACTATAAATACTTAATGTTCAACTGGAACTGCTTCCTTTTCTTAGTATTTTTATTTTACCTTTAAAATGGTATCAGTTTTTACAACATCAAGAGATACAGTCTTACCAGTTAAGTTTCTTATGAATACTTGCATACCACCAAGAAGTCTTTGCATAAAATTAATTGTTTATTCAGCTGTTATTTTATAATCAGATAAAGTTCTTCCATCTTCTAATTATTTTTCAGCATAAATCAATCTCTATTAATCAGGAGGAGTTCCTTCTTTATCTTGAATTTAACTTTTTATTTTCAAAATACTATCAGTAGGAAATACTATTAAATTTATTTTTCTTCCTGTCAATGTTTAAACTATTATTTACATTGTTTTAGTCTTTTACTAATTATTTTAAATTGGAATAATGTGCTCCTTACTATGTTTTTAATTAAAATTAAAATGGATTAGCAAATCCTTAGCGCATAAAGTTTTTTTGCAAAATTAGCAGAAAAATTTCGCTTTTTACTTTTGCACCACTCACATAGTTTTTCCATTTTACTTATAAAAATAATGAAAATAAGGTTTTAAATAAATTATATTGTAACTTAAATTTTATTTTTTATTATTTTATAGTAATTATAAAATAAGCTAATATAAAATATTGCAAGAGTACTCTTAACGACTCTTCTTTATCCAGGATAAAGAGACTGCTATCAAGTAGACTGTATATAGATAGGTTCTAAAGCGTAATTTTGAACTGCTTACAACTTAAATTAGTTAAAAAGGATTATAAATCTATTAAGGAGTTTATTATAAAGCAGTATGAAGATATCAATTAGTAAGATTCTTACAATTATTTTAAAAACAACTATGCTATCTTTAAAATATTGACATTAACTAATAACACTATAAATATCTATAAATATACTCATAGACAAAGAACCAGATTACACCAAAAACTCTTAAATTGTATCCAAAATATCTTAAACATGTAAGATATTTTGGAAAATATTTAAAGTTTTAAGGTTTCTAAGAAATGTAAAATAATTTCTTAATAGGAATTAAAGAGTAAATTTAATTAAAATAGCAAATTCAACTTAATAGTAAAATTTGACATTATTATAAAAGAAATTAAAGAAATATTAGTAATTAATATAATTATTTTTAATTCATTCTCAGAAATAAGAAATTTCTACAAATAAATTTAGGAAGATCTTTAAGTTTAAAATGACTAATTATAAGACTAATTTGCAAAATTAAATAAATATGATTATAGAGTGCGTAGCACCTCGTTCATGCGCAGCTTTTTCTATATTAATATTAAAAAAATGCTCTCATACTACTTGTTATCATTCTATTCATCCAAAGAGTCAAGTCAGCTTCTCTAAATGGTGAATCTCTTATTAAAAATAATTCTTAAATCTTGAATAAAATATTCCAGTCTTCTTGAATAAGATCATTATAGGAATTAGTTATTAAAACAAAGATTAGCAGGCCTTTCAGTCAAACATTCATACTGCTAGCGAAAGCCTTGGGAAAGTTACGCTTATCTCTTCCGAGATTATTTGCCCTTCCTTGTGGAGATACCTAGTATGAGATTATTCGCAATACAGTATACACTGCCCAAGATTATTTACTAGTTCTACTGATCACGGCTGACATACATATTTTATATAATAAATAGAAAATAAGATATAAATAAATAAGAATGATTATAGAGTGCATAGCACCTCGTTGGCGTGCAGCTTATTCAATATTAATATTTAATATTAAGAAAAATGTTCTAAAAGCTTAATTTCATTCTATTCATACAAAGAGTCACTTCATCTTCTCCAAATGGGGAATCTTCTTATTAAAGATTTCTCTCGAATCTTGAATCAAAAGCTACAGTCTTCTTGAATAAGGTCTAAATAAGAACAGTTATTAAGTCATTTAGGTCCGTCAGACAAAGTTTCATATTGCTAGAGAGAACCCTCGGGTTAGTTAGGCATGTCTCAACTGAGCTTATCCACCCTTCCGCGTGATGGTATCTAGTGCGAGATTACTCGCAATGCAGTATACAATGCAACAGATTATCTACTAATTTATCTGACGCGACCGACATCCATTTTATAAATAAATAAATTAATTAATGTGGATCTACAATTTTAGGCTATCCACGGAATAATGTTTTAATAAAATAGTCTTGATACTTTTTTCTCCTCGTTTTAATTTACAAATGTGAAACCTTCTTCTCTCTATTCTTGTGATTCTGTCTAAGGCCGGAGTTGAAATTCTTGGAATTCTCATTCTAGTAAAAAAATCAGTCTTGAGTATCTTCTATAGTTAAAAATCTTAGTTTATTTTTGCCTCAGCTATGCCTTGCTTTCCACCAAGCTCCTATCCAAGTTGACGGCATAGTGAATAGGAGAGCATCTGAGGCGCGGACTACAGAATAAGACTCGCTTCTTCTGATATTGAGTCTCAAGCTAGAGACTAGCTTAAAACTCACTGTCCATATTTTAAATTATATAATAATAATAATAATAATATTAAAAAAGCTTCAATATTTTGAATATTTGAACCTAAAGGCATAACTATGTTATTTAAATCATGACATATGCTAAATTAAAAATTCTTTAGCATAAATCAAGCTTCTCATTATAATTCATCCTGCTCACTTTCTTAATCTTGACTAAAGAGATTTATTTGATTTTCTTCTTGGAATTTGAAAATTTCCAACCTTCTCTTTCTTAGATCCTTATTATAAAGTTTAAATAAATTTATCAACTTTTGGAATTTTAATTTTAGTCAATCTGTAATTAACTCAGTTTTAATCATATAATATTAGTTTTTTGGAAGATTTTCTAATAAAAATGTGATGGTCATTAAATTACTAAAGAATATTGTGTAATAAAATCAATTGAAAATGTGATCAAATTCATCAAAATCTTAGCCATATAAGCAAATGTATTGACTTAAATATTAATGTGTCGTTAATTGAATTTAAACTAAAAATTGCTCGAATATGTTCTCAGTTCATAGATAGATTATTGTCTCCTTTATAAATTACTTATTGAATTTATTATGGGTGACTTAAGGAAAAGCATCCTAATTATTTCCTAATTTAAATCCTAGGTAAGTGATTTCATCTTTTATGCTATTGAAATACATTTGATATTTAAATTTATGTTATTATAATCTCCTTTTTTCTTCAAAAATTCTATCACTTCATATTTAGCTACTTTAATGTTAAGCTTTATTCAAGAAAAAAGATATCGTATCTTTAGATAGTTTTTAAGTATTTTTTTAAGAACTAAAAGTCTTCTAAGACAATCAAAGAGCAATTTTCTGGAAATGCTATCAAATATTTTCTCTATGTCTAATGTGTGGCTAATAGTCTTTTTTTATGCTATAATCTTCTATGAAAGTCAATAATCTATTAGATATTTCAAATTTGTTAAATAATTGAGTGTTTACAAAGAAATAAAATTTAAACTGGATGTTGAATATTAAGCCCATATATATAATTGCAAAGGTGCTATTGTTTTGTCATAAAATTTAAATAAGCAATTTAATAAAGTAATAGGACACCAATTTCGTCAATTGCTTTTATTTCCCTATTTGAAGATAGGAAGAGCTTACTTTGGCTGTTAGAAATATATTTTCATTCTAATGCACCCCCTTATATTTCCATTTTTATAAAAGATATCAATATCTAGATTTTCGAATAATGAACGATTTATATCGCTGTTTCACTCTTCAAAAATCACTTATGATTTTTATTACTTTAGCTTTTGATAGAGCTTTAATCATCATCCAATTAGATTTCCAATTTGCTATACAAATTGGTACTCGGTGCTGGCCAATCGGTAGTTTTTTACTCTCTAACATAAATTTTTCTATTTAATAACCATAGTTCAACCACTCAAGATTATTAAAAATAAGTTATGAGTTTTCAAACTTGTGTATACTGGTTCAAAATCTAGCAATATTTATTAAGCGATCATGCCTAGCCTACTCTTTCATTTTTAATTTTAACCAATTTTCTATACCATTCATAGTATTACTCTTTTTTATGCTACATGATAATGAATCAATCATTATCCATTTTAAAATGCCTTATAATAAGTATTTGACTAAAATTCAGATAATTACCAATTTTTATTAAAGTTTAAATCTTTCATTTTCTTTAAATTTTTTCTTTTTATCACTTCTGTAGATTATCTTAAGCCTACAAATATTAACTTTTAGTCTGTCTACTTTATTCGAAAATTAAGTTCTTAGAATTGAGGATGGTCTCATATTCAGATTTGGGTTTGCTATTTTCATGTTTTAGCAATTAATGCTAGCTATAAGGCATTAAATTTTTACTTAAATGAGTGCAACTGTACTGATAGTTATTAAATTTCTTATTACATATTTTAAATTTTTTCTATAATCATACTCTGAAAATCCACTTAATTTGGTTATTGTGAATCTTTTTTCTTATTTAATAAGTTTCCTCTCTGCTGGATAATTGTTTGTCTTTTGAAAAATGTTTAGTTAAAATTAAGATCTATAAGAAAAGGAGTTTCTGATTTGCTCTCCTGCTCTTAGGAAGTGGTAAAAAGCTCTTGTTAAAGCCAGTCTATTTATATATTATAATAAATGATTTAGAGTCTAATTGTGAATAAACAAGAAATGCTTATATTTTATATATTTATTAACTTTAACTTAAAAATTTAATAACGAAGTAATATAAAATATAGTAATATTTAAAATTTAGCACCTTTTGAGAATAATTTAACAAAGCTATTTAATTTAATTTTTAAGCAAGTTTATATAAAAAACATAGAAAAACAATTAAATTTATTTGTTATATTTATTTATTTGTATTTAAAAATATAATTAAAATATTTTAAAGCTATTTAATTTAAGATATAGTAAATTTTTAATAGTTTTTCTTCAGCGGCCTCTTAATCCCCAAACCAAATAAAAAATTGATTCTCTCTAAATTCTATAATCAGATAAAGATCTTCCATCTTCTAATAATTTTCCAGCATATATTAATCTCTGTTAATCTGGAGGAGTTCCATCATTATCTTAAATTTTCGCTTTAACGTTTTCGATTGAATCTGAAGGTTCAACGTCTAAGGTGATTTATTTTCCTACTAGATTTCTAATAAATATTTACATATTACCTCTTAATCTTACAGCTAAATCAAGTGTTGATTCTTTCTAAATATTATAATCAAATAAAGTTCTTCCATCTTCTAATTATTTTCCAGCAAAAATTAATATCTGCTAATTTGGAGGAGTTCCATCATTATCTTAAATTTTCGCTTTGACATTTTCGATTGAATCTGAAGGTTCAACGTCTAAGGTGATTTATTTTCCTGCTAGATTTCTAATAAATATTTACATATTAACTTTTAATCTTACAACTAAATCAAGTGTTGATTCGTTCTAAATATTATAATCAGATAAAGTTCTTTCATCTTCTAATTATTTTCCAGCATAAATCAATCTCTATTAATCAGGAGAATTTCCTTCTTTATCTTGAATTTAACTTTTTACCCTCAAAATACTATCAGTAGGAAATACTATTAAATTTATTTGTTTTCCTGTCAATGTCTTAACTATTATTTACATTGTTTTAGGCTTTTAATAATTATTTTAAATTGGAATAATGTGCTCCTTACTATGTTTTTAAGTAAAATTAAAATGGGTCTCCAGATCCTTAGCACATAAAGAAATCTTGCAAAATTAGCAGAAAAACTTTGCTTCTTTACTTTCGCACCACTCACATAGTTTTTCCATTTATTTATAAAAATTATGAAAATAAGGTTTTAAAGCAAATTATAATGTAACTTTCTATATTAGTTAGAATTAATTTTAAACGTTAATTTTTATGAGACCAAATAATATGTTAATAGTACATTTTTTACTTTATTAGAAATTTATAAGTATATGTTGATATTTAATAAAAATCACTATATAAAGCAAATATAACTTATTAATTCTTAAATTAAACTATCATAATATCCTTCAAATTAATGTTTCCTTTTATTAATTTAAATAAAACGAAAGCTTTAAAATCTGCAATGATAGCTTAACATACTTTTATATTTTTAAGAATTTTATTTTTTATATTTATAATCAAAATAAAGTCTTATATATATAAATATTTTTAGTATTACAACTAAGACTTTTATCTTTATTCTATCAAATCTTCATTAAAGTTATATAAAAGCTTTAGATTTAAACAGTTTATATATCGGAAAAAATTTTTGGTTAAGGCTTAGAGATTTTAAATCTAAATTTAATTAATTAATTCTTTTTAATTAAAGAGTTACTAATGAAGCTTCTGATTTAATTCTTTACTTAAATTTATAAAATTTTAATTATTAATGTATAACTTCTCTTATCTTTTGGCTTCTTACATCTTTTTTTTTCTTAATACCTTCTAAAATTTTCTTTTTATTTCACCTAAAGTTTTGCTTGATTTTATATGCTTTACTAAATAATAATTGTCTTTTACTTTGTAAATTATAATAATAATAAAATTAAGTTTGGTAATCTTGGAGGAATTTCACCCTTCCTGCCGATCGCCGGATTGTTCCGGAATTATATAAAAATGTTTAAAAATTTGATATTCTCTCTCTCTCACTTGGTCATATTGTCTTCGGTTTCATCTTCCATTCTGTTCTGATTTCTTTATGTAGATCTTGCCAATCTCAATCATATAAAGTCTTTCTCTATCTCTTCTCTATTACATTTGATGTTTTTTCCTTTATTGCGGTTGTAGTTTTCTTTACGTTGTTCAGTATTAATTTTTGAAACTTAGGAATTTCTTGCATCTTCTACATAAATGTACTCCCGAATTACAATAATAACATATTTTCTGAATTCTTTTAGGTTTTCTCGTTTCTTTCTTCTCAATCACCATTGGATCACTTCTTCGCTCATTTTACTCTATTTGTCGTTGCAGTTTCTCTTCTATTTTTTCAAGTCTATTGTCCAGTTCTGTCTGTTTCTGGAGCTATCTTTGGGATTAGCTACTCTGATCTTGTGATATATTCCAAAAAGCGCTTAGTTCTCTTTCCTAGGACATGAGTCTTGATTCTATTCCTTCTGCTAGGTTAAACTGTTGCTTTAGCATTTGATTGTCCTTCTTTAGCTTCTTGATCTCTTCCTGGAGATTTAGTACTCTTTGATGAGATATTCCAAGCTCATCTGGCCAGAAGGATTAAATTCTGATACCTCCTGGTACAAAGCAGACGAAATCTGCTTTCTGGGTTTCTTCTGAGACGTAGAGGTGATTGCATGGATGATTTTCTTAGATTACTTCTGTTCTTCTTGGACTTATGTTCCGGATTATTAAGAAAAATGTTAGTGTTAAGTAAAAGAAGACTGACTGAGAGTGGCTTCTGGTTTCCTCTCCTTCTTGGAGGTGTTGTAGAAACCTTTTTTGAAGCCTTCAATTTTTAATTCTTGACTATGTAAATTATTGTTTAAATTTAAAATTTTACTTTCTTATTCTGATTATTGAGTAAAATTAAAATGCTGGTTTAAGTAGACTGGGTCTCATTTTATTTATCTTAATAAATTTTTGCCAGGAAGTTTATCAGAAAGATTTTAAATCAGTCCAAGTAGTAGATACATTCTAAGGTATGTCTAAAAGTTACTTTTCTTCCACACTCAAAGAGCTAATTTTTCGCAGGATAATGACACAATCTAAGTCATACCGAAAACTATATAAATTAGTTCGCAATTAAAGATTAAGATGATTTCTTGCCTATATTCCTTGCTAAGTATATATAATTTATTTCTGGAAATTTATATCCTTCAAGCTGCTCTCCTAATATCTGTGCAGTGGGCAGTCTTTATATCGTAAAGTGCTTTTAAATGAAATTAATTTCTTATTTTTATTTCTATATAATTTTCAATATAAAGTAAGTTGGAAATTTTGATTTGTCATTATTTTTAATTCCATAAAACTAAAATATCTTTTTACTTATTACAAATACGAAATTTTTAGTTTCATTTTTATTCAAAGACTCTTCCTATATCGGGTTCTGGATATCTCCTAGCTTCTTCCATTTCTTTAAAGTAGAAATGGAAAAAGCGTATAGCTATAATGTGTTCAAATATTGAGTCAGTTAAAGTCTATGTAATAGGACTTAATAAAAATAAAGATAGATGACTGCTAAGCCTTTCTTGTTATTGTATGCTAAGCTATCATTGCAGATTTTAAAGCTTTCTTTTTATTTAAATTAATAAAAGGAAACATTAATTTGAAGGATATTATGATAGTTTAATTTAAGAATTAATAAGTTATATTTGCTTTATATAGTGATTTTTATTAAATATCAACATATACTTATAAATTTCTAATAAAGTAAAAAATGTACTATTAACATATTATTTGGTCTCATAAAAATTAACGTTTAAAATTAATTCTAACTAATATAGAAATTTACATTATAATTTGCTTTAAAACCTTATTTTCATTATTTTTATAAATAAAATGGAAAAACTATGTGAGTGGTGCGAAAGTAAAGAAGCAAAGTTTTTCTGCTAATTTTGCAAAACCTCTTTATGCGCTAAGGATCTGCAGATCCACTTTAATTTTACTTAAAAACATAGTAAGGAGCAAATTATTCCAATTTAAAATAATTATTAAAAGCCTAAAACAATGTAAATAATAGTTTAAACATTAGCAGGAAGAAAAATAAATTTAATAGTATTTCCTTCTGATAGTGTTTTGAAAGTAAAAAGTTAAATTCAAGATAAAGAAGGAACTCCTCCTGATTAATAGAGATTGATTTATGCTGGAAAATAATTAGAAGATGGAAGAACTTTATCTGATTATAAAATAACAGCTGAATAAACAATTAATTTTGTGCGAAGACTTCTTGGTGGTATGCAAGTATTCATAAAAAACTTAAATGGTAAGACTGTATCTCTTGATGTTGATTTAACTGATACCATTTTAAAGGTAAAATAAAAATACTAAGAAAAGGAAGCAGTTCCAGTTGAACATTAAGTATTTATAGTTGGTGGGAAGGAGTTAGAAAATAGTAAAACTTTGGAATATTATTAAATAACAGCTGAATATTCAATTCATTTAGTGCAAAGACTTCCTGGCTGCTGAAATAACTTAAACATCTTTAGATAAAATTAAAATATTATAATTTTGCACTATTATAAACCTAATAAATAGCAAAAAAATAAGTTGAATCTTATGGTAAAAGATTAACTTTATAAAACAAATCTGAATCATAAATATAAGTTATATAAAATTGATAGCATTAATGATTATTTTATTAATTAAAGATTATTATTAGAACATAAAATCTTTATTGTTTCATTAAAATTAAAAAAAGGCCTATAAAATCATTTATTTTCACTTAAATAAAATAAATTTAAATTTTAAGAGAAGATCTAATAACATTGATAAAGTAACTTCTAAATAATTAACAAAAAAACTAGATGAATATTAAACTTAATTTATATTATTTTACATCTGCTTATTAAAATAAAAGTATTTATCATATATAAAGAATGAGTTATAGTAAAGATTTGATTTATTAAGAAACTTTAGATTTATAAGAATTAAATTTTTAAATAAAAAGTTATGAGTTTAAATAAATTAAATTTAAGCATTTAAAATTATTTTAGGAGTATATATAATTAAAACTTAATATGCTAGAAAAATTAATAAAAAATGGTGGAAGGCTTTAGATCTGTTTTTTACACCACCTCCTAAAAATAGAAGAGAAAACCGAAAACCATTAACTTTCTCTCGCTTAACCTTAATATCCTGGAACCTAGTCCAACCAGGAAGAATAGCAACATTTTAAGAAAGCCTAACACGTGGAAACCCCTACCTCAGAAGAGAAACCGAGAAAGCAGATGAAGTCTGCTCTCCACCAGGGGGTGTCGGAGTTTAATCCTTCTGGCCAGATAAGCATGGAACAGCTCATCAAAGTGGTGCTGAACCTCCAGGAAGAAGTTAGGAAGCTTCGTAAAGAGAATGACAAACTATCACAAATGATACAGCACGGACTGTAAGACACATTAGACCTCAGAATGTCTAACTAGGAAAGAGAGATCGATGTTCTATGGAAGTACTAACAAGAACAGTTTAGTCAGACAAATTCCCAAGTTCAGTAGATCCAAGCCCAGAGCTAGTAGTTTGAAAACATTTTGCAAAGTCAAAAGAGTCTCCACAGCTAGCAGATTCTATCAGAATAGAATTTCAGTTCCGATAAGATGGAAATAGAAAAGAATTCCAAACCGGATCAATAAAAAGGACCTAAGATAAGGAAACTATGCTACTACTGCAAAAGTAAATATCATTTGCGGAAGAACTGTGGATAATTCGGAAAAGTAAAGGAAAATTCATGGAAAAAACAAGTTATACAGTAGATTAAAAAAAGGAAAAACCAAATCTGATGTAGAGAGAATGGAAAAGTTTATAGATTGAAAACGGACCTTGAATTGGAAATATTGGGAAAAACGACAAACGAATGAAATGACAAAAGAAGGAAGACAAGAAATACAAGACTCGCGAGTTCTAGAGCTCGTTAAAAACTAGACTCAAACTTAAAAACTTCTTTTAAGCGGTGACTGTCTGGATCCGCTAAACAATTTATTTAATAATAATAATATGCTAGAAAAGTAATAAAATGTTTATTAAATTTTAAATTATATTACTGTAATTAATTTTAATTATAGAAAGAAATCCACTTAATAAATTTAAAAATTAAGAGATAGAATATAGAGTTTTAGAATTTAATTGCAATCGTAATATCCAAACGAAACGATAATAGTGTTGGAACTCCTTCATAAAAGAAGTGATTATTATTATAGAGAAATTGTTGGAGATAGAGCAAACTAATGATTTTATTAAATCATGCTAATAAACAGAATAAATGATTGTTTGGAGTTATTTTCAGTTTTTCATTAACTAACAATAATATAACAAAAAGCAAAAATCTAGCTTCTAATAATTCCTCATATCAGTTCTATAATATATTTTAAGAGATACATTTTTAAATTAAAAAATCATAGATTATAGAGCATGTAATCATATGCTTTTCTCAAATTACTTCTTTTCCATTTGAGTAATTTATTGGTCTTTCATTTTTTTACTTGAAAATTGCTAATCTTCTCTTCTATAGTTGCTTATGAAAGACTTTGACTAATTTAACTACTTTAGAAAGCTAATTTCTTGAGAAATTCTAATTTATATAAATTTAATAAATGAAATTAGTTTCTTCTAATCCTTCTCAAAAGTAACTAATGGTTAGATAGTTTACAAAATGAATTTCTATAGCGAAGACAATTAAAAGCCTGTTAAATTAATTAAAATCTTAGTTATTTATATTAATATACTTGATTAAATATAAATGTGACGTTAACTGGGCTCATATTATAAATTAAAAGAGCAAGTTATCAGTTTATAGATGGAAATAATTTCTTGAGTAAGATGTTTATTCAATTTCGTGTATTATGCTTAAGGAAACACACTTTAGTTATTTTATACTTGATCTATTATTCTTTTTGTAGTAGGCAAAGTGTTTTCCTTAGAAGACATTCTTAGAAGAATTTGCTTTTGTTTTTATAAGTGAGATGCTTATTAAAATCTTGAAGAGTATGAGTTTTTAAGTTGATACATTTAGATGTTTTTACTTAAATCTCTAATATTGTAAGTATATTAAGAGCATTTTGGCATTATCTGAGTCAGGATTCTCTTAAATAATTTCGTTTAACTTAAAGTAAAAGCGCATGAACTTCATTGTTTCTAAGTGGAAAAAAAGGAAGTAAGATAAATAAAGCAAGACTATTAAAATTAGATTTAGAAGATCTAAAGTTCATTATTGGTTTTAGTCTTTAAGATTTAGTTATTTTATTAATAATTCCTTTATGTCCTGATAAAGTAGTCTAAGGTGTAATATTATTACCATATTCTGCTTTAGGTAAAATGAAAGTTCTACAAAGTGTTTTAAAATTATGTGGCGAAATAACTACCTACTTAGATATTATTGTAATAGCTTTAGAGATTGCTAGTCTGAAATCAGAGACTTTTGCTGCACAGTAGAGTTTATAGTTTTATCTTTCTCGTAATTAATACTCTAGGTAAGTAATTACTTATTTTTAGTTAGTTGGCTATCCATTAAGGATTACATTTATTTATTTTCTTCTTCCTTTTTTAGGAAATTTACTACCTCACATTTGAAAACGTTTAAGCTAAGCTTTACTCAAGAGGGAACTTAAACTGTGGCTTATAGTAATTTTTGAGCATTCGCTTATGAATTCGAAAGTCCTATTAAACCAACCGCAAGTCCTCGTACTTCAAAAGTTGTTGAGCATATAGTAAATCCATACTCTTTTTAGTTTTCTTCTTGGTATCTAATAAATATGTCATAATATAAAATAGTAAGCATAGAATCCATTACCACTTTCTTGTAGAACTTTATTATTAATTTTAATTGATTTTGTAAGACTATCATCAATAATAAATAGCATCAATATTTCATAAAATAATCCTAAACCAAAAATTAAGTTTAAGAGCAACCTCAGTCTTCTCAAATAGTCGCAAAGCAATTTCCTTGATACAGCATAGAACATTTTCTTAGCATCAACTAAAATGGCTATTAGTTATTTTTTATGTGACCATTTACGTAGCAAATCAATAATCTATTAAATACATAAAATTAGTTAGGCTGTAGAATGTTTACGAATAAATCCAAATTAAGCTGATTCGAAATAATTCGATTATAAGTGTATTTATATAATCTTAAGGTTATTGCTTTATCATTTATTTTTAATAAACAATTTAGTAAAGCAATAGGGCGTCAGTTACGCTAAACACTCTTCCTTCTCTGATTAAAAATAGAAAGAATATTTACTTCCTTTATTGCATTTGGTATAGTAAAGGTTCTTAACATATTATTTATAAAATTTGAAATCATTTAAAGCAAATCTTCGCCTGCATATTTGATAAGTTCCGCTTTGATACTGTCATTTCCTGAAGCTTTGTTGTTTGTCTAATTTATCTATTATTTTAAAATTCTAAATCTGTAAAAAGAGTAATATTTAAAAATTGGCTTAGTTTATTTACTATAAAAGGTTTATTTTAATATATTTCATCAATTTATTCTTAACTTAAGTTTAAATGCTTATTAAAAACTTGATTCTCTATTTTTTATAAATTATTATGTTTAACTTAAATTAAAATTACTTTTATTACGAACTCTTGCCTCTATTAAGTTTTTACTCTCTTAAGTATATCTTAAGGATTTTATTTATATTGTTATGCGTTTTTTTGGCTTTCTTTGGCTTTCTATTTTTCAATTTTTAAAACTAGTTATGAAGATGATGTTTTTATTATTTTTTTCTATTATGATTTGGAAACTTCCTAATTATGACATCCTCGTTAAGACAATTTTTTTAAATTGAATATTATCTTTCTTTGCTTAAGCGACTAATTTAAAAAACTTGGTAATTTTTAATATAGTTTTGATTAATTTTATTGACTAAATGCAGTTTATACATTTCAATTAATTAGATTTTAAATAAATTTTTATTAAAACTAAATTATTTTTAGTCCAGTCAAGTTATTAATATTATTAAAATTGCCAACAAAAAGAGTTTAGCAATAACTTATTGTTAATGGATCCTGTAATTAAGATATTTTAAAGAGTAAACTTCATTATTATTCTAATAAACATCTTTTAAATCATATTTCAAGGTACAATTTGATGGAAAACGATCAGTATAAAGTCTAGAATTTATTTTAAATTTAGTTTGCTATTTTAATTTAATTTACTCTTCCATTTTAATTTTTAATTGATAAAGTTAATTCATTAAAAATAACTGTTCACCTTCCAGTTTAAATGAAGTTTTAAATGTATAAAATGTCCGTTCCTGCATGTTCTGTCCTTGTATTGCACTTTTTCCTTGACTTCTCTCTTTTATATAATCTGAGTTGAGAATTTTTTCAAGAATTTCTCAATTTTTTGAGGGGAATAATTCCGTCGCTCGTTACTTCAGTTGCTATTAGTTAATATTTCCCCAGATATTCATTCTTATTTTTTTTATTGGGTCATTTTCGTCATAAATGTCAAGTGCTGTTGCAAATGTAGTATCTTTTTCTTGCTCTAGGAAATTTCTTTTTTATTTCTCTATTTCAATTGGAGTTCATTATGAAGGCTTCTACAGGTTTTCTTCTATTCATTTGAGTCTTAAATCTAATTTTACTCAGTTTTTCTCGTCTTGCTCTTGCATTATTCAAATATCATTCTCTAAACTAGCCATTGCTCATAAACTCTTTCTTTAGCTCTCGGTCATCATGTGGACTACATCATTATCTCATGATTTATAAAATCCTGATTTATTACAAATATCTCTTCCTTCTGGGAGTTTAATTCCTCTTCAAGTTTTTTATGTTTCTAATAAGTTGATAAATTAGCTGTTTCATCTACTGAGAGTCCATTTGTTCTATATCAGTATTGTCTAAATCAAACGTTATAGTATCTATATTGAATTATCATACTTTACCTTCCCCACTTATTTTTTATTTTTTAGTTATTACTTTTATAGATTCAGTTGAGTGATCTCTTTTTTCAGTTTTCAATGGAGGCGTTGAGAGCTGTATTAATTATTCTGTTCTGAATTTTTATCTCAGTTCTTACCTGTCCTTTAATATAGGAGATCTGCTTTATTTTAATTTGTAGGAGTTAGTATTTTATATAAGTTCTTCTAATCTATTAGATAGTTCTGGTTATTTTTATTAAGAAGAGCATTAAGTTGAAGAAGGCGTGGTGAGAATATGTGCTTCTGGTTTTCTCTCTTGTTTTGAGGAAGTGGTAAAAAACCCTTCTTGAAACCAGCCATTTTACTTTTATAATTGGTAAAGTATCTTAAATATCTTAAATATCTTAATTTTTGTCTAAAATATCTAGCATTTTCTAAGATTTTTTGGATACTATAGGTAATTCTTAGGCAGCAATCTGGTTCTTTTGTCCATAAGTATATTTCTAAGTTTTTAAAGTAGTCTCAGTTAATATCCATGTTTTATAAGGAATTACGTGATTATTTAAAGGAATTCGAAGAATTTGATTAATTGATAATTAACTACTATTTTCCAATTAACTGCTAATAATCTACTAATTTAGATTATATTAAGTACAAATTTAAAATTTCTAAGTTATTTACTATATGTCTCTGCTAAATCTATTTGACAACAGCCTCTTTATTCCCGGATAAAGAAAAGTCGCTAAGATTATATTCTTGGTATATTTGTTATTCTTCCATTTTTATATTATAAGAGTAGAATAAACTAAAATTAAATTTGATTACAAATTTTGTTTAAGATTTGCTAATTACTTAGTGAAAGAACGTAGCAATATAAGGATATTTAGAATTATTCTAATTAGTAAAAGAATAATTTAACATTAAGCAAGCTAAGATATATAAAATAATAAATAGAGAATGCTAATTTAGATTTATATTAAGATTTATTTTTAATATTTAATTATTAAAATAAACTCTACATTAAATCTTAATCACACTATTTAGAAATAACTTAACATTATTAACTTCACCATTTAAAAATATTAACCCCGGGTTTTTACTAAATCAATTTAGATTGGTAAAAGTTAACAAGATTCAGAAATAAACAAATAGAAATTAGAAAACCCAAGAAAAAAAATTAGTTCTCCTTCAAAATAAGAAACTAAAATTAATAAGATTTTTAAGAAACTATATAGCAAGAAGTATCAGAATTCAATATCTAATAATAGATAAGCTATGAAAACCTTATAAAGGTGGTAACCTCCAAGAAGAGGTTAAAAAGCTTCGAAAGGAGAACGCCAAACTGACAGAATTAGTGACTGGAGGACTCTGAGATTCTATTGACCTAAGACTGAACAACCAGGAAAGAGAAATCAACGCACTCTGAAGCTATCAACGTGAACACATGAGTAAACATACTCTCAAGTCTAAAGGATATAGGACTAAAATTAACAGCTTGAGAACATTATTCAAAGTTAAAAGATTAACTCCCAACTAAAACATGGAAATAGAAAAAGAAAACAATGAATAATAATAGTGAAAAATGAAAATAAGGAAAAGGAAATGTTGCTACTACTGTAGTAGCTAATAACATTTATATAGAAATTACTAAAAATTCTTAAAATTAAAAAACATTATTGAATTTAGAAAAAAAAGAGAACAACTTTATTGAAATAAAGAAAGACAAATCTATAGAAGAAAAGAAAATTAATAATTACTGTAAATATATATATATATATATATAGTAAACTAAAAGTCAAAAAAAGTTTGCGTTCCCTGGAATCTAAACCAGGTTCTCGCTGCCAGTTTTTTAACGTGGTGGAAACCACGACCAAGTTTTTTAAGTGGGAGGTAACCACTATGATAATCTTCTTGTTCCGTTGGAAATCTTCTTCTTGAATACTCCTTATGGAGTTACGTATAGTCTTGTAAGTTATCTTCACGTCTTTTGATCTTCCTTTCTCTTTAGTTACTTAAAGCTTTGGCAAGTCTTCAGTAAATGGTTATTTGAGTGGCAGAACCAGCATCTTCTATATTTGGTGATTTAAGGCTTGAATTCTGGATATAAGTGGCTCTCTATCTTTTCTATTCTAGCTATTAGATTCTATTCTTATTTCAATTCTTATTAATTCTATTGGTTCTATGTTTTTTATTCTTATTCAATGTCCATTCTGTCAACTTTGCTAGATCTAGATTAGGATTATAGTCAGAGTTGTTCTTTAGTCACTACTTGACTTTGTATCAGTTGATTCCTTAAACAGTTTGTTTCCTAATTAAGTTCTTCGATTGTATTTAGGAGTTCCCTTATCTTTTCCGCGAGATTAAATATTACCTCATCCTGCTTTTAGAAATTTTTCTTCATAAGTCAAATTTGATTGCTTAATGATTCGATTGTATCAGATTCCTGCTCCTTAGTATTCCCTTCAAGGCGCTTTCCTTTTACCGATGGAGGAGAGTCAGGGTCGGTAAGTTCTTTTATTTGATGTTCTATTTGCTTTTATGCAAGCTTTCTGGCTTTCTTTGCTTCAATTTTCTACTGCTTGCTTAACATCTTTTTTTTTACTGTAAATATATTAAACAGAATCTTAAAGAAGAAAAATTTAGACATTCAAGAGCGACCTTCTCATAAATTTATAAACTTCTTTGAGCAGCGGTCATGGACTACTGCAAAACTATTTTTAATTATTTAATTAGAAATAAATTAACTTATTCAATTTAAAAGATTAATAGGAGATAAGTAAGAATTTGCTAAAGCTTTTACTAATTAATAAATTATCTAAAAATTGAACATAAAAAGACAAAGGTTACATGGAAATTGATCGCTAGTTGGCAGGCAGTAAGTGGAGGTGTGTAAATAATACTGAACGCCAACACTGTTTGTAAGTTTTCAGCTTTGAGGGTGAAACTATTCCATTCTGACCTCACCCTTTCTATACTTTTTTGATAAAAGGTAAGAATTTGATAGATTGAATCGTAGAGAGAAGAAAGAAATTGAACTCTTATAAGGGTCCAGTAAAACTAAAGGCGAACTTATTTCAATTTAATTTAATTTAAGTATTGAACATTAAGATACAATCAAAAGCATCAATCAAATTTTACCAATATTATAAAATCTCCTTCAGAGTATAAGTGATTAATGTGGAGAAAAGTTTGATGATGAGCAAGCAAATTTATAAATTTGCTAATACAATATTATAGAAAAGGATGGCTCCAAAGAAGTAAAACTCTTAAAATAAAATAAAATGAACAATCAACAATAAGGTCAACTCATTGAAATTTATTCTTTGATATCTGATAATAAAAAATTAAGATTCAGTTTAAGATTTAATCTAAAGATCTATTTCATTAGCTAGTATTATCATCCAGCTTTAAAACGAAAACACTTGGCTAAAACAGAAATCTCTCTCAAACCTTCGTTGCTCTAACTTAACCAAGAAATGGAAAAAACGGAGCATAAAATCAAACAAATTGAAAATTCAGTCATAGCAATCAACTCATTTTTAATCCTCAATATGATCCTATTGAAGTAGAAAATGAAATTAAGGCAACTCCCGCGAAGAAAGTTAAAAGATTATAACGCTGCTGAAGATGCTACAAGATAGGGCTCATTTCAAGAAACTGTCCAATTAAATGCTTTTATTGGTAAAAAGCAGGAAATTCTTCAGAGATTGTTATTACTTCAAGAGAAAACAATAATAAAAAACCCGAAATACTTGAATAAAATAAATTATACTGCTCCCAAGAAGGATAAACTTATAAGAAAAAATTATACAGTGGTGAATAATTATTGAAGGACATTATAAATGCTTAAAATAGGAGAACGAGGTAAAATTTTGGTAATAATTGAGATTGAAGCAAAATACCAATAATTAAGAAGGGCTAATTCTGTGAAAGTCGATACGTAATAGAAGAGCAAGATTCTGGATAATTCATGAATTTTTGAGCCAATTTATAAACTTACTCGTGATAAGCCTAGCGAGGATGATGTCACGTTAATATATTATTATTATTATTATTATAAATTTGCTAAAGCATGCTAAGCTTTCAAAATTAAAATAAAATATTTTTAATTATAAATTTTTATATACTTATAACTTTTAAAGTTGTGTAAAATAAAACTTGATTCTTTATATTCTTCCAAAGTTTTTTACTTATTTCATTTTTTCTTTTTTGCTTTAGAAGTCTCAAGGTAATTAACACAAAGCTTTTTAAAAGTCCTCTTGATTATTTTCATTATTATTATTTAATTTTTTCTAGTTTTTCAATTCTAATTTTTAATTGATTTAAACTTTATTAATATTTTTCCAGATAGTTGTAGCATTGTAACAATAGATTTATTTCATTCCATTTTTCTAATTTATAATCTTAAAATAATCTATTTATATTCTATCAAGATTCAAAACCCATATTCTAAATTAGTTACTATTTTGATTTATAATTTACTATTTATTTTATTTATACATTTTATTATTCTAATCTCTGAGACAGGAAAGTAGATTGCTTGCTCGACTTTATTGCAAACTTTTAAAGGTTTTTAATTTTCTGTCTTAAGACATAATTTTGAATCAGATTTTTCTTATTTGTAAAAATGCTCTATAAGTCTTTCATTGTTCTTCTTTGAATTGATGAGTTTTCCTTGTGTTTTTAACTCTGCTTTAATTAGCTGCTAAAACTTAATAATTCAATTGTAAAGATATAAGATAATTACTATTAATCACTAAATCAAAAAAATAAATTATTTGCCTTTGGATTTATTGAAGTTTTAAATCCATAAAATCTCTGATTTTGAAGTTCTCTTTAATTGCAATTTTTCATTTATTTCCCTTCTTCTTATATTCTTAGTTAAAAATTTATTTTCTTTCAAATTTTCTCATTTCCCGATGAGAAAAATTCCTCCGCTTTTACTTTAGTTGCTAACATTTAAATTTTTCCAGATACTCATTCTTAGTTTAAGGCATTTCAGTCATAAGCATCAAATACTATTGTGAATGTACATCTTTTTCTTGTTCTATGAGTGTTTTTTCTTATTTTTCTATTTCCATGAATTCCTTTAGAAAGCTTCTGCAAATTTTCTTCAATTTATAAGAGTCTTGAATCAATTTAAACCCAATTTTTCTCGTCTTGCTGTCTCATTATTCAAATATCATTCTTTAACTCTGTCATTCGTTCATAGACTCTTAATTAGCTATTCATTTAACCATATGGATTTCATTATCATCTTCATGCTTTATCAGGCTCTGGTTTATTTAAAATATTTCTTCATTTTATGAGTTTAGTTCCTCTTCAAGCTTTTTTATATTTTTAATAAGTTAATGTATAGGCTGTATCATTTATTAAGATTCCATTTAATTTACTTAGATATTATATATATTATATAAAATGGATGTCGGTTGCGGCTTGAGAACTAGTAAGTAATCTGGTGCAGTGTATACTACATTATGAGTATTCTCGCACTAGATACTAGGGAAGGGCGGATAAGCTCATTTGAGACATGCCTAACTTACCCCGAGGATTCTCTTTAGCAATATGAAAATTTGACTGACGGGCCTTAATGACTTTATAACTAATTCTTATTTGGACCTTATTCAAGAAGACTGGAGCATTTGATTCGAGATTCGAGAATAATCTTTAATAAGAAGATTCCCCATTTGGAGAAACGGACATGACTCATTGGACTTCTAGAATTTTAACAAGAAACATGAAAACATTTTTCTTAATATTAAATATTAATATTGAAAGAGCTGCGCGCCAATGAGGTGTTACGCACTCTATAATCATTTTTATTTATTAATTATTTATCTAAGTCAAAGGTATTAGGATCTACTTTGAAATTCCATATTTAGCCTTCTTCGTTTATTTTTTATTTTTTTGACATTTTTTAAATGATTCAGTCGAAAATTCTCTTTTTTAGCTTTCCTGTTCTAAATTTTTTTAGCTCCTTCTTGTTCTTTTATGGAAGAAAACCGGTTTATTCTAATTTTTATAATTTATATTTATAATATTTCTTCCATTTAATAAGTTTTTTGTTTTTAAATATATTAAAATAGCGTTAATTTTAAGATGATATGTGGAGATTAGAAATGCTTCTGATTTCTCTCCTTCTCTGAGTAGGTGGTAAAAGCTCTTTTTGAAGCTAGGTATTTTGAATTATATATAAGATAATTGCTTTAAAAATAGATTTAACTTTCTTTCAAGATTTCTCTTCAGAATGATTAATTTCTTTTGCATAAAAAAGGTTTATTTGGTTATAATAGTTTAAATAACTAGCTTTATTCTTTGGAACTCCTAAACTCTCTTATATTAATTATAATGATTTTGTTATTTGAAAAATAAATGTATTTGATCTTTCTTTTCTGTCTTTAGTAAAGCAGCAATTTAAAGAATTAAATAATCTAGTATATTTAAATAAAAATTCTATTTATAAAAGGTAAAATTAAATACTTAGATCATTTGCTGCTTATTGAAAGATAGTTGCTATAAACTAGAATAGTTATCAATATTTAATCTATTTATGTTTTGCAGATTTAATTCAAATAATCAAAGTTAATTTTAGATAATAGTTGTGTATTAAATTTTGCTGCTATCGTAACTAGATATTTCATCTAAGTTAGTAAAGCATGATATAAAATAATATTTATCAATATAATGTAATATTATATAAGATATACTTAACTTTAATTATTGTCTATAATTTTCTCTAAGAAACCAATTTTAAACTATAAAATTACTTTATTTATTTTACTTTCCCTATTTTTATCTAAATATAATCAAACACCAAAGGAATGCTAATTAATGCTCAATTTTATTTCTTTTCATTGTCTTTTTTATTATAAAATAAATTTAAACTATAATCTTAATAAACTACTAAGAATAAAAGTCTTAAAAGTGCCCAAATATTTTAGCCTAATTAAATTCCTCTTTTAATAGTATGATATAAAGTAATTAATTTACTAACTAACTATTATATTTAGAACATGTCATCTATTAGATTAATACTTTTGCTTTTATTTGTTTAGTATTTTGGTAATTTTTATTATTTAATAGTTTACTTATTACCCATACATTTTTATTATCAAATGTCTAAATTCTTAATATCTATTTATATTGTAATCATCTAATTATTATAGACTCTGATATAATCACTTTTTCAGTATTGAAAAGTTACAAGATTTGCTAGAAAAACTAAATAAAAGGAATAATTTATTCAAGATTCTAATTTTAGAATATAGGAAAGAGAAGTTAATAACAAATATGTATTTCATATTTACTGCTTATAACCTTTATAAATCAAATCTTTAATAATCTATATAACAATTAAAATCTACTTGGATCTTTTAAAACTACTTTTTTGTCGCTGCTTCTCTACACGTAACTTAATGAAAATAACAACATTATTTTCTTATTTTCTGTAAGTAGGAAATATCTATGAGGACATATTTTATGTTTATAGATTTCAAATCTCTATCAAAACCAGATAATTTTTCAGATTTTTTTTTAATCTTGGATTCAACCAGGTACCTTTAAAAGTTTAAGAATTTTAATCAAAAAAATGAAAATATTGCTTGTTCAGTTTTTTATTTCTTTTAAACCATATAAAAAGTTAAAAAGCTTTGTTAAAGCCTTAGTAGTCAGCCATCTGACCTATTCTATCAGCTTGTCTCCATTAGTTTGTCATGAATTCCTACTAGGCTTAGTTAGGCGGTATATCACTTCATTAGTGCATCATCCTTTAATATTCTGAATAGTTATGATCTTGCATGTAGCGTTCCTAATTATTTATCCAAGGATTAAGATTTGAATTAATCGCTAAGAGCAGCCAGGCTTTCAAGTCCCTACCAAGAGCGAATAATTATGAAGACAGCGTTTCCTAAAAATAATGGCTCTGGCTAAATATTTTCTCGGCGACATTAAAGAAACTTGTTTCTAGCCATAAAATCAGAAAGCTTAGTCAAGAGTTGTTCTTAATTAATTTTCTCTTGTTTTATTATGTCTTTTTCGCTTTATTGTACTATTATTCACAAGTCTCGGTTTAATTTTTCTATTTTCGTTTATATTTTCCCTTTGCTTTGTTTCAGGATGTTTATGAGTCTAAATCCGTGGTGAGAAAGTCTATTTATGTAAGAGTTATTCCAAATAATTTTCCAGTTCTATGAAAGTTTTAATAAGTTGAAAATTTTTTTAGAAGTCTGCTACGAATTAACGCATAGATCTTGCTCTTTGTTTAAGTCACTCCAGTTATCATATGTCGTTAATTTTCTTACACTGGTCCCCTTTTTCCGTTATTTTTTACCCTTTAGAGGTAATTCCATTTAGGTAGTCGAAATATGTTAGGGCTTGCCTGCCTATTTTGGAGGAATGGATGTAAAAAGGAAATTTTTATTATCCTTTATGTTCCTCATTTCCTCTTTTGATAGCATAAATCCTTAGTTAAGTCTCTCCATTTTATATAAAATACAATAAAATGATAATCATCAAATAATAAATAGCAGAATAACTTATTTTATCAAGTAAATTTAAGAAATTAAGCATAAAATAGCTTAAATAGTTATACTTATTTAATAAATACTTAATAACTAAATTTTTAAGGGATTAAACTTAGTAAAAGTATTGCTCATTCTTTAGATCTAAACTTCGTATAATTGTAAAGGAACATATAAATTAGTTTTAATTATTCAAATTCATTTCTCTGTTTTTAATGAACCTTGATTCATATACTTTAACTAACTACTATTTGTGCCTCCTATGGCTAAACCCTTTTTATGACTCTATTTTAAAATAATGGATAAAAGTTATGAAATATTAAGAATCCAATATAGAAAGATTCTTTGAATGTAATTGTAACTATTTCTTTGTTCTTATAATAAGTAAAAAAGATTACTTTTATGGATTTAAAAAGAAGATCAAATCACCATTTCTTACTGACTTTTTATTAGAAATTTATTGTAGATAAGGTGAATGGCAAATTTCATTAAGAAGTAGCTCAATTTTTTAGAAATATGTCCACTGCACAGATATTCGGAAAACAACTTGAAAGAATTTAGAAATTTCCTGAGATGAATTATACTAAACTTAACAAGGAAAATAGGAAAAAATAATTTTAATCTTTAAATTGCTAACTTAATCTTATAGCTTTCAATATGATGCATATGTGCGTCATTCTCCTATGAAAAACATGTTCTATCTCTGCTTAAGTAGAGGCTCATTTAAGCATATATTCGAATGTGTCTACTATTTGGACTCATTTAGAAATCTTTCTGATAAATTTCCTGGAAAAGCTTAAATAATCTAATAAATTAGGATTAACTTACAAAAACTAACAGTTCGCTTCTCATAAATTAATGTTTCAGATCTTTAATAAAAAAGTTTCACAAGAATCTGAAAAATTGTAGGATAATACACAAATATTTAATTGGAATCTAAAGAAGAACAAAAGAAAACATAAGAAGCAAATTAGAAGGGTTGGGAGATGAAATGAAAGATGCTTTAACTTTATAAACATAATAAAATGACATATTTGATTCATATCAGTAACTTCATTTCATTAAAGTTACTTCTTCTCCAAATTTAATTCTATATCATTCGAGAATAACTTTTTTTGCCAAATTAAATCAGAATATAGCAATTAAAAAGAATCATGCTTAATTTATTTTAAATTAAACAATTATTTGCAAAAATTAGAATTATAAATAGTTTTCACAAATTAAATAACTATATAAAGAATAATTTAGTTAAAAAAGAAGACTTATCCTATTTATCTTCAAATAAATTTCATAAATAAATTTGAATGATTTATTCTTTTTTGAGTGATGAAACACATGAAAAAAAATAAAAGCATTTATGAAGTTGTAATACTTTTCAAGATTGTTTAATAAAGAAACTTAATATTCGAGCTCTTTACAAATAAAAGCTTTAAAGAGTCAATTATATGATGATATTTTATTTTTTTATAAACAAAAAATATAAAAAATGCTTATATATTATTAATTTTAGATATAATTGTATAATGTTCTTTCATCAACAACCAGAAAGCCTCTTTGTAATATAAATAGTGCTTTCTGGAAAAATTAAATAGTTATATAAAATATATTATTATGATAATTCTTTTCCTCTATATATAAAAACTTAAACTTCGACAGGAATTTCTGTTATCACTTGAATTTATTTTTTTATTTTTGCTATAGTATCTGAAGATACTACATATAAATCAAATGCTTCTCCTGTAAATTTTTAATAAATACTTAAAAAATATTTTTCTTTTTAGACTTAAAAAAATAATCGATCATTTCTATATATCATAATTAGATAAGGTCCATCCATCAAATCACAATTTTCCTTTAAAATATAATATTTATCATTCTGGTATAATTTATTATTTATCTTGAATTTTATTTTTTATTTCTCTAATAGTATTTGAAGAACAACTTCTAAAGTAAGTGAATCTCCTTACATACTTTTAACAAATATTAGCATACCACCTCTTAATCTTAGTTATAATTAAGAGTAGACTCTTTCTATATATTATAATAATATATAATATCGACAAAAAATGGAAAATTTCTTGCATCAAGTCTCTTCTTAAAAGGATTAATCTTAGTTAAAATATGATTAATAAAAAGTACTTTAAGAACTTTAAGTTATGCAAGAAAATTTTAAATTCCTAAGAACAGTATAAGAACTAGTAGAAAAATATAATATCTGATGACTAACTCACATGAGAAAAATATTGAAAATAAACAGTCAGGAAATATAAGAATAGAAAAATTAAAAGAAAAATTCAACCAATTCGCTGAGTTAACTGAAAGCATATTCTTATAAAAAACATAAGTGAATGATCCGATGGATGTTGACCAGCAACCCACAACAACTTTCATTCCATATCGGAAAATAATGAGATGCTGGTACTGCAAACGACCAGGGCACAAAGTAAGAAGCTGCTTCCAATTTTAATAAAAATAAAAGAAAATAATAAAAAACTAATGAGAAAATATTTTCAGGATCTATTGCAGATAAGAAGGTAAACTGCATATAAAAAAATACTACAACTAAAGAGTGAAGCTCCTTATATTTAATAGGCGGTTAACGAATTAAATAAAAAGTGACTGGGATTCGAACTATCCGAAAATATTAGAAATAACAACCTAAAAATCACCAAGATTTATGCTAGAAAAACTCAAACAGATTTAAAGTTGATACTTATACCTAACTTTAAACTTAAAAATGGTTAGCCTAAAAATGGCGTAGGCCCACTATAATCCATTATTTATTTATATAAGATAAACTTTATATATCTTTTAATTGCTTTCTTCCAAATATTAATCTCTAAAATTCTGGGGGAATTCCTTCTTTATCTTAAATTTTAGTTTTAATGCATCCAATAGTATCCGAAGGTTAGACTTCTAATTGATTTACCAGTAAGAGTTTTAACAAATATATTTGGCTTTTTGGGTTTTTACTAGTACTGACTATTAGTTATTTCTTCTTCGCTTTGATTTTTTACTTAATTTATATGATTCAAGAGATTATTAGCACATAAATGTATCTAGCAATACTAAGAATTTATTTATGATTTTGGACTCTCACATTACTCCTTCACAGTCTCCATTTTTATAAATAAAAATGAGAAACGCTATTTAAAGGAAATTATAAAATAATATTTTATGATAGATCATAAAAAGGTTTGAAAGAAGTTTAATAGTTAAGTTTTAGTATTTATAATACATTTTTACTTTATAAGAAATTTATAAGCATATACTACATATTAATAGAACGGCTTAATTTAGAATTTACAGACATTTATATTTATGAACATTAGTTTAAAGATCAAGAATTCTTTATGTTATAACCTTCCATTATAATTCTATGCCTTTGAAATACAGCTTTGAGTTTTATAAGAAATTTAGTAAACTTTTCTTAGATAAAATTTTCTTTTAAATGCTACTATTTTATAATTGAAGCTAAATAAAGTCTGTAACTATATATTTAAAAACCAAAGAAAGAAGTTTGATATTATCTTTAAATTACATCAATAAAATGACTAATAACATTTATTTCATATTTTTTTAATTCTCCTCAATAAAAAGTTATTAAGTTCATATTTAGTAAAGAATAGAGGGTCTTCCCCTTTTAACTTATTTGCAATATAATATGATTTTATCTAGTTTTCATTAATTTTTATTTATAAATCTATAAGAATAAAACCTGAAAAATTCTTATTTTTTAAACATTTAGTTAATTAATTTTTATCATACACTTTTATAACTAGCAATTATGCTTTTTTAATAAAGAAGTATTTTACTAAATTTTATCATTTATTAAAATGTTTTTAAAATGAAATCCTGAGTAAAGTTTATAAAAAGCCAATAAATAGAATTTTAAAAGGTTAAATTACTCTACCTTATGAATTAAAACTAACTTATTAGTGATTGTTAATTTTCGTCATCTAAATTAAAAAAAGTAAATGCTTTATGCTTATTCAATGGTTTTATACATTTTTTTAACTTAGATTTATTTATAAAAAATTTATATAACTTAACTTTCAAATAAGACTAATAGAGGTATAATAAATATCTTTTATAAATATTAAATATCAAAGCATTCTTAACCATTTATCCAAATGTTTTCTTTTATATATTAAAGTTTTTCGGTATTAACTAAACTTTTAATTAATTTACCAAAAAATGTGATGATTTGGTAGATAGTTTATACAGAACTTTTTATTGTTTAGTTATGCATATCAACAAAATAAAAATCTTTATTTTAATATTTAAATTTAAAGTAATTAGAACTTTATAAAATAAAAATATTAATATTAATTAGATTTTCATTATAAAGCTTACAATCTATTCTAGTGATATTATGATAAGTAAATTTTATAACTTAAAAGAAATTATAACTTTTAAGCATTTCTTATAAATTATAATGAATATCTGTTTATATAATTTTGTATTTCTATTAGTTTCTAAATTATGTTTTCAATTTCTTTTAAAGTTAAAAAGTGTATTATAAGAAATTATTTTATCAAGTAAGTTTATACTTAAAAATATGTTTATCTACTATACAAATTTTCAATATAAATTGCTTTAAAATCTTTTTATTCCATACTTTATTATAAAATGGGAAATTAGTGCTAGTAGTGCAAAGATTAGAAAGTAAAGTTTTACTGCTAAGATTGCGATATTTATCTATGCGCTAAGGATTTCTAGAGCCATATAAAATATTCTAAAAATCATAGTGAGGAAGATTTACTTTACGTTCACAAATTTAAAAATACTTTTTCAATGCAAATATTTGCTAGAACTCTAAATGGTAAAACTATTACCTTAAATGTTGAGTCATCAGATACAGTTTAAAAAATAAAAGAAAAAATTTAAGATTAAGAAGGAATTTCTCCAGATACATAAGTATTAATATATGGAGGAAAATAGTTAGAAGATGGGTAGACTTTATCTGATTATAACATATAGGAAGAATCAACTCTTAACTTAGCTATAAGATTAAAATCTGATTACTATTAAATTTATATAAAATCGTTAACCGGTAAAACTGTTTCTCTCAATGTATAGAAATCAGATACATTTTTTTTATTAAAAAAAAAATACAAAGAAATAGAAGGAGTTCCGATTGAACATTAAGTATTTATTTTTGGAGGAAAAGAGATGCAAGATAATAAAACTTTGGAAGATTATGGTATCGTATCAGATTATACAATTAATATTGTACAAAGACTTCCTGGTTGCTGAAATGACTTAAAATTTTAATTAATATTAAAGAAATTTAATTTTAAACAAAGTATAAAAATTCTAAATAATATGCATATAAATTCAATCTTTTGTGATAAATTTAACTCTATAATATTTTATTAATATTAAAGTTTATATTAAAAAAAAATAATTAGTAATTAGCTATTTTTTAATTAAAAATTTTGATTAAATATTGAAAGTCTTTAATTTCATTTAAAATTCTTAATACTATTTGTAGATAAATATTTATGAAGCATGTAAATGAAAGAAACTTAATATAATTTAAAGTGAAATACTTAAGATGATAAATTAAGGTTTATGTCTAATAATAATTAATTAACTACTAGCTGATTGAATGAATTTCATAATAAAAATTAGAGAAAAAATCTTATTTTGATAATTGTTTTATATCTCTGTTAATTGAAAATTCATTTTTTTTCCATATTTGACTTTTTAATTATATTAAATAATAAGAATAATTTAGAAGCATAAATTATTAAGAATGTAGTTCTTTTTATTTAATTTTAACTAAAGGAATCTTTTGAAATCTTTTCACTGTTGGAATTGCTTTCTTCAACTAATGATGTTATAATGCTATTTAAAAGTTTTTCAACTAATTCGCTTTCATCTTCATCCTCTTCTTCAGCTAGACCATCTTCGGATCAGTTTATTCCTTCTAATCTTCCACTTGTTCATCTTTTTCTTCTTACTCTTTTTTCCTTCTTCATTTTCATCATTATCTTCATTTTTTTCTTGTTCTTTCTCTTCTTTACCCTTTTTCTCAGAATTTCTTATCATTCGTCTTTTTCCAGATCGAATAATTCTAATCTTCTTTTAAGTAACATCATATTAAAAAATTTTAATTTTAATTTTAATATTTAAATTTAAAGTAATTAGAACTTTATAAAATAAAAATATTAATATTAATTAGATTTTCATTATAAAGCTTACAATCTATTCTAGTGATATTATGATAAGTAAATTTTATAACTTAAAAGAAATTATAACTTTTAAGCATTTCTTATAAATTATAATGAATATCTGTTTATATAATTTTGTATTTCTATTAGTTTCTAAATTATGTTTTCAATTTCTTTTAAAGTTAAAAAGTGTATTATAAGAAATTATTTTATCAAGTAAGTTTATACTTAAAAATATGTTTATCTACTATACAAATTTTCAATATAAATTGCTTTAAAATCTTTTTATTCCATACTTTATTATAAAATGGGAAATTAGTGCTAGTAGTGCAAAGATTAGAAAGTAAAGTTTTACTGCTAAGATTGCGATATTTATCTATGCGCTAAGGATTTCTAGAGCCATATAAAATATTCTAAAAATCATAGTGAGGAAGATTTACTTTACGTTCACAAATTTAAAAATACTTTTTCAATGCAAATATTTGCTAGAACTCTAAATGGTAAAACTATTACCTTAAATGTTGAGTCATCAGATACAGTTTAAAAAATAAAAGAAAAAATTTAAGATTAAGAAGGAATTTCTCCAGATACATAAGTATTAATATATGGAGGAAAATAGTTAGAAGATGGGTAGACTTTATCTGATTATAACATATAGGAAGAATCAACTCTTAACTTAGCTATAAGATTAAAATCTGATTACTATTAAATTTATATAAAATCGTTAACCGGTAAAACTGTTTCTCTCAATGTATAGAAATCAGATACATTTTTTTTATTAAAAAAAAAATACAAAGAAATAGAAGGAGTTCCGATTGAACATTAAGTATTTATTTTTGGAGGAAAAGAGATGCAAGATAATAAAACTTTGGAAGATTATGGTATCGTATCAGATTATACAATTAATATTGTACAAAGACTTCCTGGTTGCTGAAATGACTTAAAATTTTAATTAATATTAAAGAAATTTAATTTTAAACAAAGTATAAAAATTCTAAATAATATGCATATAAATTCAATCTTTTGTGATAAATTTAACTCTATAATATTTTATTAATATTAAAGTTTATATTAAAAAAAAATAATTAGTAATTAGCTATTTTTTAATTAAAAATTTTGATTAAATATTGAAAGTCTTTAATTTCATTTAAAATTCTTAATACTATTTGTAGATAAATATTTATGAAGCATGTAAATGAAAGAAACTTAATATAATTTAAAGTGAAATACTTAAGATGATAAATTAAGGTTTATGTCTAATAATAATTAATTAACTACTAGCTGATTGAATGAATTTCATAATAAAAATTAGAGAAAAAATCTTATTTTGATAATTGTTTTATATCTCTGTTAATTGAAAATTCATTTTTTTTCCATATTTGACTTTTTAATTATATTAAATAATAAGAATAATTTAGAAGCATAAATTATTAAGAATGTAGTTCTTTTTATTTAATTTTAACTAAAGGAATCTTTTGAAATCTTTTCACTGTTGGAATTGCTTTCTTCAACTAATGATGTTATAATGCTATTTAAAAGTTTTTCAACTAATTCGCTTTCATCTTCATCCTCTTCTTCAGCTAGACCATCTTCGGATCAGTTTATTCCTTCTAATCTTCCACTTGTTCATCTTTTTCTTCTTACTCTTTTTTCCTTCTTCATTTTCATCATTATCTTCATTTTTTTCTTGTTCTTTCTCTTCTTTACCCTTTTTCTCAGAATTTCTTATCATTCGTCTTTTTCCAGATCGAATAATTCTAATCTTCTTTTAAGTAACATCATATTAAAAAATTTTAATTTTAATTTTAATATTTAAATTTAAAGTAATTAGAACTTTATAAAATAAAAATATTAATATTAATTAGATTTTCATTATAAAGCTTACAATCTATTCTAGTGATATTATGATAAGTAAATTTTATAACTTAAAAGAAATTATAACTTTTAAGCATTTCTTATAAATTATAATGAATATCTGTTTATATAATTTTGTATTTCTATTAGTTTCTAAATTATGTTTTCAATTTCTTTTAAAGTTAAAAAGTGTATTATAAGAAATTATTTTATCAAGTAAGTTTATACTTAAAAATATGTTTATCTACTATACAAATTTTCAATATAAATTGCTTTAAAATCTTTTTATTCCATACTTTATTATAAAATGGGAAATTAGTGCTAGTAGTGCAAAGATTAGAAAGTAAAGTTTTACTGCTAAGATTGCGATATTTATCTATGCGCTAAGGATTTCTAGAGCCATATAAAATATTCTAAAAATCATAGTGAGGAAGATTTACTTTACGTTCACAAATTTAAAAATACTTTTTCAATGCAAATATTTGCTAGAACTCTAAATGGTAAAACTATTACCTTAAATGTTGAGTCATCAGATACAGTTTAAAAAATAAAAGAAAAAATTTAAGATTAAGAAGGAATTTCTCCAGATACATAAGTATTAATATATGGAGGAAAATAGTTAGAAGATGGGTAGACTTTATCTGATTATAACATATAGGAAGAATCAACTCTTAACTTAGCTATAAGATTAAAATCTGATTACTATTAAATTTATATAAAATCGTTAACCGGTAAAACTGTTTCTCTCAATGTATAGAAATCAGATACATTTTTTTTATTAAAAAAAAAATACAAAGAAATAGAAGGAGTTCCGATTGAACATTAAGTATTTATTTTTGGAGGAAAAGAGATGCAAGATAATAAAACTTTGGAAGATTATGGTATCGTATCAGATTATACAATTAATATTGTACAAAGACTTCCTGGTTGCTGAAATGACTTAAAATTTTAATTAATATTAAAGAAATTTAATTTTAAACAAAGTATAAAAATTCTAAATAATATGCATATAAATTCAATCTTTTGTGATAAATTTAACTCTATAATATTTTATTAATATTAAAGTTTATATTAAAAAAAAATAATTAGTAATTAGCTATTTTTTAATTAAAAATTTTGATTAAATATTGAAAGTCTTTAATTTCATTTAAAATTCTTAATACTATTTGTAGATAAATATTTATGAAGCATGTAAATGAAAGAAACTTAATATAATTTAAAGTGAAATACTTAAGATGATAAATTAAGGTTTATGTCTAATAATAATTAATTAACTACTAGCTGATTGAATGAATTTCATAATAAAAATTAGAGAAAAAATCTTATTTTGATAATTGTTTTATATCTCTGTTAATTGAAAATTCATTTTTTTTCCATATTTGACTTTTTAATTATATTAAATAATAAGAATAATTTAGAAGCATAAATTATTAAGAATGTAGTTCTTTTTATTTAATTTTAACTAAAGGAATCTTTTGAAATCTTTTCACTGTTGGAATTGCTTTCTTCAACTAATGATGTTATAATGCTATTTAAAAGTTTTTCAACTAATTCGCTTTCATCTTCATCCTCTTCTTCAGCTAGACCATCTTCGGATCAGTTTATTCCTTCTAATCTTCCACTTGTTCATCTTTTTCTTCTTACTCTTTTTTCCTTCTTCATTTTCATCATTATCTTCATTTTTTTCTTGTTCTTTCTCTTCTTTACCCTTTTTCTCAGAATTTCTTATCATTCGTCTTTTTCCAGATCGAATAATTCTAATCTTCTTTTAAGTAACATCATATTAAAAAATTTTAATTTTAATTTTAATATTTAAATTTAAAGTAATTAGAACTTTATAAAATAAAAATATTAATATTAATTAGATTTTCATTATAAAGCTTACAATCTATTCTAGTGATATTATGATAAGTAAATTTTATAACTTAAAAGAAATTATAACTTTTAAGCATTTCTTATAAATTATAATGAATATCTGTTTATATAATTTTGTATTTCTATTAGTTTCTAAATTATGTTTTCAATTTCTTTTAAAGTTAAAAAGTGTATTATAAGAAATTATTTTATCAAGTAAGTTTATACTTAAAAATATGTTTATCTACTATACAAATTTTCAATATAAATTGCTTTAAAATCTTTTTATTCCATACTTTATTATAAAATGGGAAATTAGTGCTAGTAGTGCAAAGATTAGAAAGTAAAGTTTTACTGCTAAGATTGCGATATTTATCTATGCGCTAAGGATTTCTAGAGCCATATAAAATATTCTAAAAATCATAGTGAGGAAGATTTACTTTACGTTCACAAATTTAAAAATACTTTTTCAATGCAAATATTTGCTAGAACTCTAAATGGTAAAACTATTACCTTAAATGTTGAGTCATCAGATACAGTTTAAAAAATAAAAGAAAAAATTTAAGATTAAGAAGGAATTTCTCCAGATACATAAGTATTAATATATGGAGGAAAATAGTTAGAAGATGGGTAGACTTTATCTGATTATAACATATAGGAAGAATCAACTCTTAACTTAGCTATAAGATTAAAATCTGATTACTATTAAATTTATATAAAATCGTTAACCGGTAAAACTGTTTCTCTCAATGTATAGAAATCAGATACATTTTTTTTATTAAAAAAAAAATACAAAGAAATAGAAGGAGTTCCGATTGAACATTAAGTATTTATTTTTGGAGGAAAAGAGATGCAAGATAATAAAACTTTGGAAGATTATGGTATCGTATCAGATTATACAATTAATATTGTACAAAGACTTCCTGGTTGCTGAAATGACTTAAAATTTTAATTAATATTAAAGAAATTTAATTTTAAACAAAGTATAAAAATTCTAAATAATATGCATATAAATTCAATCTTTTGTGATAAATTTAACTCTATAATATTTTATTAATATTAAAGTTTATATTAAAAAAAAATAATTAGTAATTAGCTATTTTTTAATTAAAAATTTTGATTAAATATTGAAAGTCTTTAATTTCATTTAAAATTCTTAATACTATTTGTAGATAAATATTTATGAAGCATGTAAATGAAAGAAACTTAATATAATTTAAAGTGAAATACTTAAGATGATAAATTAAGGTTTATGTCTAATAATAATTAATTAACTACTAGCTGATTGAATGAATTTCATAATAAAAATTAGAGAAAAAATCTTATTTTGATAATTGTTTTATATCTCTGTTAATTGAAAATTCATTTTTTTTCCATATTTGACTTTTTAATTATATTAAATAATAAGAATAATTTAGAAGCATAAATTATTAAGAATGTAGTTCTTTTTATTTAATTTTAACTAAAGGAATCTTTTGAAATCTTTTCACTGTTGGAATTGCTTTCTTCAACTAATGATGTTATAATGCTATTTAAAAGTTTTTCAACTAATTCGCTTTCATCTTCATCCTCTTCTTCAGCTAGACCATCTTCGGATCAGTTTATTCCTTCTAATCTTCCACTTGTTCATCTTTTTCTTCTTACTCTTTTTTCCTTCTTCATTTTCATCATTATCTTCATTTTTTTCTTGTTCTTTCTCTTCTTTACCCTTTTTCTCAGAATTTCTTATCATTCGTCTTTTTCCAGATCGAATAATTCTAATCTTCTTTTAAGTAACATCATATTAAAAAATTTTAATTTTAATTTTAATATTTAAATTTAAAGTAATTAGAACTTTATAAAATAAAAATATTAATATTAATTAGATTTTCATTATAAAGCTTACAATCTATTCTAGTGATATTATGATAAGTAAATTTTATAACTTAAAAGAAATTATAACTTTTAAGCATTTCTTATAAATTATAATGAATATCTGTTTATATAATTTTGTATTTCTATTAGTTTCTAAATTATGTTTTCAATTTCTTTTAAAGTTAAAAAGTGTATTATAAGAAATTATTTTATCAAGTAAGTTTATACTTAAAAATATGTTTATCTACTATACAAATTTTCAATATAAATTGCTTTAAAATCTTTTTATTCCATACTTTATTATAAAATGGGAAATTAGTGCTAGTAGTGCAAAGATTAGAAAGTAAAGTTTTACTGCTAAGATTGCGATATTTATCTATGCGCTAAGGATTTCTAGAGCCATATAAAATATTCTAAAAATCATAGTGAGGAAGATTTACTTTACGTTCACAAATTTAAAAATACTTTTTCAATGCAAATATTTGCTAGAACTCTAAATGGTAAAACTATTACCTTAAATGTTGAGTCATCAGATACAGTTTAAAAAATAAAAGAAAAAATTTAAGATTAAGAAGGAATTTCTCCAGATACATAAGTATTAATATATGGAGGAAAATAGTTAGAAGATGGGTAGACTTTATCTGATTATAACATATAGGAAGAATCAACTCTTAACTTAGCTATAAGATTAAAATCTGATTACTATTAAATTTATATAAAATCGTTAACCGGTAAAACTGTTTCTCTCAATGTATAGAAATCAGATACATTTTTTTTATTAAAAAAAAAATACAAAGAAATAGAAGGAGTTCCGATTGAACATTAAGTATTTATTTTTGGAGGAAAAGAGATGCAAGATAATAAAACTTTGGAAGATTATGGTATCGTATCAGATTATACAATTAATATTGTACAAAGACTTCCTGGTTGCTGAAATGACTTAAAATTTTAATTAATATTAAAGAAATTTAATTTTAAACAAAGTATAAAAATTCTAAATAATATGCATATAAATTCAATCTTTTGTGATAAATTTAACTCTATAATATTTTATTAATATTAAAGTTTATATTAAAAAAAAATAATTAGTAATTAGCTATTTTTTAATTAAAAATTTTGATTAAATATTGAAAGTCTTTAATTTCATTTAAAATTCTTAATACTATTTGTAGATAAATATTTATGAAGCATGTAAATGAAAGAAACTTAATATAATTTAAAGTGAAATACTTAAGATGATAAATTAAGGTTTATGTCTAATAATAATTAATTAACTACTAGCTGATTGAATGAATTTCATAATAAAAATTAGAGAAAAAATCTTATTTTGATAATTGTTTTATATCTCTGTTAATTGAAAATTCATTTTTTTTCCATATTTGACTTTTTAATTATATTAAATAATAAGAATAATTTAGAAGCATAAATTATTAAGAATGTAGTTCTTTTTATTTAATTTTAACTAAAGGAATCTTTTGAAATCTTTTCACTGTTGGAATTGCTTTCTTCAACTAATGATGTTATAATGCTATTTAAAAGTTTTTCAACTAATTCGCTTTCATCTTCATCCTCTTCTTCAGCTAGACCATCTTCGGATCAGTTTATTCCTTCTAATCTTCCACTTGTTCATCTTTTTCTTCTTACTCTTTTTTCCTTCTTCATTTTCATCATTATCTTCATTTTTTTCTTGTTCTTTCTCTTCTTTACCCTTTTTCTCAGAATTTCTTATCATTCGTCTTTTTCCAGATCGAATAATTCTAATCTTCTTTTAAGTAACATCATATTAAAAAATTTTAATTTTAATTTTAATATTTAAATTTAAAGTAATTAGAACTTTATAAAATAAAAATATTAATATTAATTAGATTTTCATTATAAAGCTTACAATCTATTCTAGTGATATTATGATAAGTAAATTTTATAACTTAAAAGAAATTATAACTTTTAAGCATTTCTTATAAATTATAATGAATATCTGTTTATATAATTTTGTATTTCTATTAGTTTCTAAATTATGTTTTCAATTTCTTTTAAAGTTAAAAAGTGTATTATAAGAAATTATTTTATCAAGTAAGTTTATACTTAAAAATATGTTTATCTACTATACAAATTTTCAATATAAATTGCTTTAAAATCTTTTTATTCCATACTTTATTATAAAATGGGAAATTAGTGCTAGTAGTGCAAAGATTAGAAAGTAAAGTTTTACTGCTAAGATTGCGATATTTATCTATGCGCTAAGGATTTCTAGAGCCATATAAAATATTCTAAAAATCATAGTGAGGAAGATTTACTTTACGTTCACAAATTTAAAAATACTTTTTCAATGCAAATATTTGCTAGAACTCTAAATGGTAAAACTATTACCTTAAATGTTGAGTCATCAGATACAGTTTAAAAAATAAAAGAAAAAATTTAAGATTAAGAAGGAATTTCTCCAGATACATAAGTATTAATATATGGAGGAAAATAGTTAGAAGATGGGTAGACTTTATCTGATTATAACATATAGGAAGAATCAACTCTTAACTTAGCTATAAGATTAAAATCTGATTACTATTAAATTTATATAAAATCGTTAACCGGTAAAACTGTTTCTCTCAATGTATAGAAATCAGATACATTTTTTTTATTAAAAAAAAAATACAAAGAAATAGAAGGAGTTCCGATTGAACATTAAGTATTTATTTTTGGAGGAAAAGAGATGCAAGATAATAAAACTTTGGAAGATTATGGTATCGTATCAGATTATACAATTAATATTGTACAAAGACTTCCTGGTTGCTGAAATGACTTAAAATTTTAATTAATATTAAAGAAATTTAATTTTAAACAAAGTATAAAAATTCTAAATAATATGCATATAAATTCAATCTTTTGTGATAAATTTAACTCTATAATATTTTATTAATATTAAAGTTTATATTAAAAAAAAATAATTAGTAATTAGCTATTTTTTAATTAAAAATTTTGATTAAATATTGAAAGTCTTTAATTTCATTTAAAATTCTTAATACTATTTGTAGATAAATATTTATGAAGCATGTAAATGAAAGAAACTTAATATAATTTAAAGTGAAATACTTAAGATGATAAATTAAGGTTTATGTCTAATAATAATTAATTAACTACTAGCTGATTGAATGAATTTCATAATAAAAATTAGAGAAAAAATCTTATTTTGATAATTGTTTTATATCTCTGTTAATTGAAAATTCATTTTTTTTCCATATTTGACTTTTTAATTATATTAAATAATAAGAATAATTTAGAAGCATAAATTATTAAGAATGTAGTTCTTTTTATTTAATTTTAACTAAAGGAATCTTTTGAAATCTTTTCACTGTTGGAATTGCTTTCTTCAACTAATGATGTTATAATGCTATTTAAAAGTTTTTCAACTAATTCGCTTTCATCTTCATCCTCTTCTTCAGCTAGACCATCTTCGGATCAGTTTATTCCTTCTAATCTTCCACTTGTTCATCTTTTTCTTCTTACTCTTTTTTCCTTCTTCATTTTCATCATTATCTTCATTTTTTTCTTGTTCTTTCTCTTCTTTACCCTTTTTCTCAGAATTTCTTATCATTCGTCTTTTTCCAGATCGAATAATTCTAATCTTCTTTTAAGTAACATCATATTAAAAAATTTTAATTTTAATTTTAATATTTAAATTTAAAGTAATTAGAACTTTATAAAATAAAAATATTAATATTAATTAGATTTTCATTATAAAGCTTACAATCTATTCTAGTGATATTATGATAAGTAAATTTTATAACTTAAAAGAAATTATAACTTTTAAGCATTTCTTATAAATTATAATGAATATCTGTTTATATAATTTTGTATTTCTATTAGTTTCTAAATTATGTTTTCAATTTCTTTTAAAGTTAAAAAGTGTATTATAAGAAATTATTTTATCAAGTAAGTTTATACTTAAAAATATGTTTATCTACTATACAAATTTTCAATATAAATTGCTTTAAAATCTTTTTATTCCATACTTTATTATAAAATGGGAAATTAGTGCTAGTAGTGCAAAGATTAGAAAGTAAAGTTTTACTGCTAAGATTGCGATATTTATCTATGCGCTAAGGATTTCTAGAGCCATATAAAATATTCTAAAAATCATAGTGAGGAAGATTTACTTTACGTTCACAAATTTAAAAATACTTTTTCAATGCAAATATTTGCTAGAACTCTAAATGGTAAAACTATTACCTTAAATGTTGAGTCATCAGATACAGTTTAAAAAATAAAAGAAAAAATTTAAGATTAAGAAGGAATTTCTCCAGATACATAAGTATTAATATATGGAGGAAAATAGTTAGAAGATGGGTAGACTTTATCTGATTATAACATATAGGAAGAATCAACTCTTAACTTAGCTATAAGATTAAAATCTGATTACTATTAAATTTATATAAAATCGTTAACCGGTAAAACTGTTTCTCTCAATGTATAGAAATCAGATACATTTTTTTTATTAAAAAAAAAATACAAAGAAATAGAAGGAGTTCCGATTGAACATTAAGTATTTATTTTTGGAGGAAAAGAGATGCAAGATAATAAAACTTTGGAAGATTATGGTATCGTATCAGATTATACAATTAATATTGTACAAAGACTTCCTGGTTGCTGAAATGACTTAAAATTTTAATTAATATTAAAGAAATTTAATTTTAAACAAAGTATAAAAATTCTAAATAATATGCATATAAATTCAATCTTTTGTGATAAATTTAACTCTATAATATTTTATTAATATTAAAGTTTATATTAAAAAAAAATAATTAGTAATTAGCTATTTTTTAATTAAAAATTTTGATTAAATATTGAAAGTCTTTAATTTCATTTAAAATTCTTAATACTATTTGTAGATAAATATTTATGAAGCATGTAAATGAAAGAAACTTAATATAATTTAAAGTGAAATACTTAAGATGATAAATTAAGGTTTATGTCTAATAATAATTAATTAACTACTAGCTGATTGAATGAATTTCATAATAAAAATTAGAGAAAAAATCTTATTTTGATAATTGTTTTATATCTCTGTTAATTGAAAATTCATTTTTTTTCCATATTTGACTTTTTAATTATATTAAATAATAAGAATAATTTAGAAGCATAAATTATTAAGAATGTAGTTCTTTTTATTTAATTTTAACTAAAGGAATCTTTTGAAATCTTTTCACTGTTGGAATTGCTTTCTTCAACTAATGATGTTATAATGCTATTTAAAAGTTTTTCAACTAATTCGCTTTCATCTTCATCCTCTTCTTCAGCTAGACCATCTTCGGATCAGTTTATTCCTTCTAATCTTCCACTTGTTCATCTTTTTCTTCTTACTCTTTTTTCCTTCTTCATTTTCATCATTATCTTCATTTTTTTCTTGTTCTTTCTCTTCTTTACCCTTTTTCTCAGAATTTCTTATCATTCGTCTTTTTCCAGATCGAATAATTCTAATCTTCTTTTAAGTAACATCATATTAAAAAATTTTAATTTTAATTTTAATATTTAAATTTAAAGTAATTAGAACTTTATAAAATAAAAATATTAATATTAATTAGATTTTCATTATAAAGCTTACAATCTATTCTAGTGATATTATGATAAGTAAATTTTATAACTTAAAAGAAATTATAACTTTTAAGCATTTCTTATAAATTATAATGAATATCTGTTTATATAATTTTGTATTTCTATTAGTTTCTAAATTATGTTTTCAATTTCTTTTAAAGTTAAAAAGTGTATTATAAGAAATTATTTTATCAAGTAAGTTTATACTTAAAAATATGTTTATCTACTATACAAATTTTCAATATAAATTGCTTTAAAATCTTTTTATTCCATACTTTATTATAAAATGGGAAATTAGTGCTAGTAGTGCAAAGATTAGAAAGTAAAGTTTTACTGCTAAGATTGCGATATTTATCTATGCGCTAAGGATTTCTAGAGCCATATAAAATATTCTAAAAATCATAGTGAGGAAGATTTACTTTACGTTCACAAATTTAAAAATACTTTTTCAATGCAAATATTTGCTAGAACTCTAAATGGTAAAACTATTACCTTAAATGTTGAGTCATCAGATACAGTTTAAAAAATAAAAGAAAAAATTTAAGATTAAGAAGGAATTTCTCCAGATACATAAGTATTAATATATGGAGGAAAATAGTTAGAAGATGGGTAGACTTTATCTGATTATAACATATAGGAAGAATCAACTCTTAACTTAGCTATAAGATTAAAATCTGATTACTATTAAATTTATATAAAATCGTTAACCGGTAAAACTGTTTCTCTCAATGTATAGAAATCAGATACATTTTTTTTATTAAAAAAAAAATACAAAGAAATAGAAGGAGTTCCGATTGAACATTAAGTATTTATTTTTGGAGGAAAAGAGATGCAAGATAATAAAACTTTGGAAGATTATGGTATCGTATCAGATTATACAATTAATATTGTACAAAGACTTCCTGGTTGCTGAAATGACTTAAAATTTTAATTAATATTAAAGAAATTTAATTTTAAACAAAGTATAAAAATTCTAAATAATATGCATATAAATTCAATCTTTTGTGATAAATTTAACTCTATAATATTTTATTAATATTAAAGTTTATATTAAAAAAAAATAATTAGTAATTAGCTATTTTTTAATTAAAAATTTTGATTAAATATTGAAAGTCTTTAATTTCATTTAAAATTCTTAATACTATTTGTAGATAAATATTTATGAAGCATGTAAATGAAAGAAACTTAATATAATTTAAAGTGAAATACTTAAGATGATAAATTAAGGTTTATGTCTAATAATAATTAATTAACTACTAGCTGATTGAATGAATTTCATAATAAAAATTAGAGAAAAAATCTTATTTTGATAATTGTTTTATATCTCTGTTAATTGAAAATTCATTTTTTTTCCATATTTGACTTTTTAATTATATTAAATAATAAGAATAATTTAGAAGCATAAATTATTAAGAATGTAGTTCTTTTTATTTAATTTTAACTAAAGGAATCTTTTGAAATCTTTTCACTGTTGGAATTGCTTTCTTCAACTAATGATGTTATAATGCTATTTAAAAGTTTTTCAACTAATTCGCTTTCATCTTCATCCTCTTCTTCAGCTAGACCATCTTCGGATCAGTTTATTCCTTCTAATCTTCCACTTGTTCATCTTTTTCTTCTTACTCTTTTTTCCTTCTTCATTTTCATCATTATCTTCATTTTTTTCTTGTTCTTTCTCTTCTTTACCCTTTTTCTCAGAATTTCTTATCATTCGTCTTTTTCCAGATCGAATAATTCTAATCTTCTTTTAAGTAACATCATATTAAAAAATTTTAATTTTAATTTTAATATTTAAATTTAAAGTAATTAGAACTTTATAAAATAAAAATATTAATATTAATTAGATTTTCATTATAAAGCTTACAATCTATTCTAGTGATATTATGATAAGTAAATTTTATAACTTAAAAGAAATTATAACTTTTAAGCATTTCTTATAAATTATAATGAATATCTGTTTATATAATTTTGTATTTCTATTAGTTTCTAAATTATGTTTTCAATTTCTTTTAAAGTTAAAAAGTGTATTATAAGAAATTATTTTATCAAGTAAGTTTATACTTAAAAATATGTTTATCTACTATACAAATTTTCAATATAAATTGCTTTAAAATCTTTTTATTCCATACTTTATTATAAAATGGGAAATTAGTGCTAGTAGTGCAAAGATTAGAAAGTAAAGTTTTACTGCTAAGATTGCGATATTTATCTATGCGCTAAGGATTTCTAGAGCCATATAAAATATTCTAAAAATCATAGTGAGGAAGATTTACTTTACGTTCACAAATTTAAAAATACTTTTTCAATGCAAATATTTGCTAGAACTCTAAATGGTAAAACTATTACCTTAAATGTTGAGTCATCAGATACAGTTTAAAAAATAAAAGAAAAAATTTAAGATTAAGAAGGAATTTCTCCAGATACATAAGTATTAATATATGGAGGAAAATAGTTAGAAGATGGGTAGACTTTATCTGATTATAACATATAGGAAGAATCAACTCTTAACTTAGCTATAAGATTAAAATCTGATTACTATTAAATTTATATAAAATCGTTAACCGGTAAAACTGTTTCTCTCAATGTATAGAAATCAGATACATTTTTTTTATTAAAAAAAAAATACAAAGAAATAGAAGGAGTTCCGATTGAACATTAAGTATTTATTTTTGGAGGAAAAGAGATGCAAGATAATAAAACTTTGGAAGATTATGGTATCGTATCAGATTATACAATTAATATTGTACAAAGACTTCCTGGTTGCTGAAATGACTTAAAATTTTAATTAATATTAAAGAAATTTAATTTTAAACAAAGTATAAAAATTCTAAATAATATGCATATAAATTCAATCTTTTGTGATAAATTTAACTCTATAATATTTTATTAATATTAAAGTTTATATTAAAAAAAAATAATTAGTAATTAGCTATTTTTTAATTAAAAATTTTGATTAAATATTGAAAGTCTTTAATTTCATTTAAAATTCTTAATACTATTTGTAGATAAATATTTATGAAGCATGTAAATGAAAGAAACTTAATATAATTTAAAGTGAAATACTTAAGATGATAAATTAAGGTTTATGTCTAATAATAATTAATTAACTACTAGCTGATTGAATGAATTTCATAATAAAAATTAGAGAAAAAATCTTATTTTGATAATTGTTTTATATCTCTGTTAATTGAAAATTCATTTTTTTTCCATATTTGACTTTTTAATTATATTAAATAATAAGAATAATTTAGAAGCATAAATTATTAAGAATGTAGTTCTTTTTATTTAATTTTAACTAAAGGAATCTTTTGAAATCTTTTCACTGTTGGAATTGCTTTCTTCAACTAATGATGTTATAATGCTATTTAAAAGTTTTTCAACTAATTCGCTTTCATCTTCATCCTCTTCTTCAGCTAGACCATCTTCGGATCAGTTTATTCCTTCTAATCTTCCACTTGTTCATCTTTTTCTTCTTACTCTTTTTTCCTTCTTCATTTTCATCATTATCTTCATTTTTTTCTTGTTCTTTCTCTTCTTTACCCTTTTTCTCAGAATTTCTTATCATTCGTCTTTTTCCAGATCGAATAATTCTAATCTTCTTTTAAGTAACATCATATTAAAAAATTTTAATTTTAATTTTAATATTTAAATTTAAAGTAATTAGAACTTTATAAAATAAAAATATTAATATTAATTAGATTTTCATTATAAAGCTTACAATCTATTCTAGTGATATTATGATAAGTAAATTTTATAACTTAAAAGAAATTATAACTTTTAAGCATTTCTTATAAATTATAATGAATATCTGTTTATATAATTTTGTATTTCTATTAGTTTCTAAATTATGTTTTCAATTTCTTTTAAAGTTAAAAAGTGTATTATAAGAAATTATTTTATCAAGTAAGTTTATACTTAAAAATATGTTTATCTACTATACAAATTTTCAATATAAATTGCTTTAAAATCTTTTTATTCCATACTTTATTATAAAATGGGAAATTAGTGCTAGTAGTGCAAAGATTAGAAAGTAAAGTTTTACTGCTAAGATTGCGATATTTATCTATGCGCTAAGGATTTCTAGAGCCATATAAAATATTCTAAAAATCATAGTGAGGAAGATTTACTTTACGTTCACAAATTTAAAAATACTTTTTCAATGCAAATATTTGCTAGAACTCTAAATGGTAAAACTATTACCTTAAATGTTGAGTCATCAGATACAGTTTAAAAAATAAAAGAAAAAATTTAAGATTAAGAAGGAATTTCTCCAGATACATAAGTATTAATATATGGAGGAAAATAGTTAGAAGATGGGTAGACTTTATCTGATTATAACATATAGGAAGAATCAACTCTTAACTTAGCTATAAGATTAAAATCTGATTACTATTAAATTTATATAAAATCGTTAACCGGTAAAACTGTTTCTCTCAATGTATAGAAATCAGATACATTTTTTTTATTAAAAAAAAAATACAAAGAAATAGAAGGAGTTCCGATTGAACATTAAGTATTTATTTTTGGAGGAAAAGAGATGCAAGATAATAAAACTTTGGAAGATTATGGTATCGTATCAGATTATACAATTAATATTGTACAAAGACTTCCTGGTTGCTGAAATGACTTAAAATTTTAATTAATATTAAAGAAATTTAATTTTAAACAAAGTATAAAAATTCTAAATAATATGCATATAAATTCAATCTTTTGTGATAAATTTAACTCTATAATATTTTATTAATATTAAAGTTTATATTAAAAAAAAATAATTAGTAATTAGCTATTTTTTAATTAAAAATTTTGATTAAATATTGAAAGTCTTTAATTTCATTTAAAATTCTTAATACTATTTGTAGATAAATATTTATGAAGCATGTAAATGAAAGAAACTTAATATAATTTAAAGTGAAATACTTAAGATGATAAATTAAGGTTTATGTCTAATAATAATTAATTAACTACTAGCTGATTGAATGAATTTCATAATAAAAATTAGAGAAAAAATCTTATTTTGATAATTGTTTTATATCTCTGTTAATTGAAAATTCATTTTTTTTCCATATTTGACTTTTTAATTATATTAAATAATAAGAATAATTTAGAAGCATAAATTATTAAGAATGTAGTTCTTTTTATTTAATTTTAACTAAAGGAATCTTTTGAAATCTTTTCACTGTTGGAATTGCTTTCTTCAACTAATGATGTTATAATGCTATTTAAAAGTTTTTCAACTAATTCGCTTTCATCTTCATCCTCTTCTTCAGCTAGACCATCTTCGGATCAGTTTATTCCTTCTAATCTTCCACTTGTTCATCTTTTTCTTCTTACTCTTTTTTCCTTCTTCATTTTCATCATTATCTTCATTTTTTTCTTGTTCTTTCTCTTCTTTACCCTTTTTCTCAGAATTTCTTATCATTCGTCTTTTTCCAGATCGAATAATTCTAATCTTCTTTTAAGTAACATCATATTAAAAAATTTTAATTTTAATTTTAATATTTAAATTTAAAGTAATTAGAACTTTATAAAATAAAAATATTAATATTAATTAGATTTTCATTATAAAGCTTACAATCTATTCTAGTGATATTATGATAAGTAAATTTTATAACTTAAAAGAAATTATAACTTTTAAGCATTTCTTATAAATTATAATGAATATCTGTTTATATAATTTTGTATTTCTATTAGTTTCTAAATTATGTTTTCAATTTCTTTTAAAGTTAAAAAGTGTATTATAAGAAATTATTTTATCAAGTAAGTTTATACTTAAAAATATGTTTATCTACTATACAAATTTTCAATATAAATTGCTTTAAAATCTTTTTATTCCATACTTTATTATAAAATGGGAAATTAGTGCTAGTAGTGCAAAGATTAGAAAGTAAAGTTTTACTGCTAAGATTGCGATATTTATCTATGCGCTAAGGATTTCTAGAGCCATATAAAATATTCTAAAAATCATAGTGAGGAAGATTTACTTTACGTTCACAAATTTAAAAATACTTTTTCAATGCAAATATTTGCTAGAACTCTAAATGGTAAAACTATTACCTTAAATGTTGAGTCATCAGATACAGTTTAAAAAATAAAAGAAAAAATTTAAGATTAAGAAGGAATTTCTCCAGATACATAAGTATTAATATATGGAGGAAAATAGTTAGAAGATGGGTAGACTTTATCTGATTATAACATATAGGAAGAATCAACTCTTAACTTAGCTATAAGATTAAAATCTGATTACTATTAAATTTATATAAAATCGTTAACCGGTAAAACTGTTTCTCTCAATGTATAGAAATCAGATACATTTTTTTTATTAAAAAAAAAATACAAAGAAATAGAAGGAGTTCCGATTGAACATTAAGTATTTATTTTTGGAGGAAAAGAGATGCAAGATAATAAAACTTTGGAAGATTATGGTATCGTATCAGATTATACAATTAATATTGTACAAAGACTTCCTGGTTGCTGAAATGACTTAAAATTTTAATTAATATTAAAGAAATTTAATTTTAAACAAAGTATAAAAATTCTAAATAATATGCATATAAATTCAATCTTTTGTGATAAATTTAACTCTATAATATTTTATTAATATTAAAGTTTATATTAAAAAAAAATAATTAGTAATTAGCTATTTTTTAATTAAAAATTTTGATTAAATATTGAAAGTCTTTAATTTCATTTAAAATTCTTAATACTATTTGTAGATAAATATTTATGAAGCATGTAAATGAAAGAAACTTAATATAATTTAAAGTGAAATACTTAAGATGATAAATTAAGGTTTATGTCTAATAATAATTAATTAACTACTAGCTGATTGAATGAATTTCATAATAAAAATTAGAGAAAAAATCTTATTTTGATAATTGTTTTATATCTCTGTTAATTGAAAATTCATTTTTTTTCCATATTTGACTTTTTAATTATATTAAATAATAAGAATAATTTAGAAGCATAAATTATTAAGAATGTAGTTCTTTTTATTTAATTTTAACTAAAGGAATCTTTTGAAATCTTTTCACTGTTGGAATTGCTTTCTTCAACTAATGATGTTATAATGCTATTTAAAAGTTTTTCAACTAATTCGCTTTCATCTTCATCCTCTTCTTCAGCTAGACCATCTTCGGATCAGTTTATTCCTTCTAATCTTCCACTTGTTCATCTTTTTCTTCTTACTCTTTTTTCCTTCTTCATTTTCATCATTATCTTCATTTTTTTCTTGTTCTTTCTCTTCTTTACCCTTTTTCTCAGAATTTCTTATCATTCGTCTTTTTCCAGATCGAATAATTCTAATCTTCTTTTAAGTAACATCATATTAAAAAATTTTAATTTTCAAATCAATGTATTCTAACCTATTATTTGGAAATCAATTTATATAATTTTAATCATAAGTTATTAATCTTTTAATGTTGCATTTTCCAATATTATAAATTAGCCATTCTCGCATATTTATTAATCAATTTCATTCCAGAATGAGTTTAAATTATTAAATTTTCCACAAATATAATGAGAATTCTCAACTAAATAATGTCTATCTTAAAGATCTTTTCGATATATTTATTTAATTTTGTATAGTTAATTTACAAAAATTAATATTATTCTATACATTCTATAAATAAATTAACACTGGGCATCCTTTTTAGTCTTTAGTAGTTATTTCATAAAATTTATGCTAAATCTTATTTTTAGCATATTTCATAATAGTATTTATGCTACTATTATATTACTAATTATTACTATCTATTTCGTAATTTTCAGAAAATTTTGCTACTTAAGCTCTATATTAGTATCCTTCTTATCAATTGTTCTTAAAAAGGGATCCTTTTGTTGATTAGGGAATATTTATACTTTCTTATCGTTATTTTGTAAAAAATGTTATGAAACCTCAGAGTCATTATATGCTTAAATGATATTTAGTTAAGATCTGCATAACAGGACTCATTTAAAGTATTTCCAGATACTTCAAAGGCTTTTCTTGCTATCAATCTCATGCTTCTATCAATTTTATTTAATATTGAAGTAATTCCAATTTAGATAATCAAGGTACTAGTTCACACCATATTCTGCTTTAGGGGGAGTGAAAAATCTGCACAAAATCTTAAAATATCATGATGTCATATTTATATTTGAATATATTGATAAGGAAGAAAGATAATTTCCTATTTATTATATGCTAAATTTAATAAATTATGATTAGAGAAATTGTTTCTATTTATAAGTTTAGAACCTTTTGATATAACTTCTAATATTAGATATAATAAAGAACTTTAAAATTAAACACTCTGAGATTTATATCTGTAATTTAGATTACTTTGTACTCATTTTCTGAATCATCTTTATTAGCAATTTCAAGACTCATAAAATTATGATTTACTAAAGATGTTAGCATCTAATTAAAGTTATCTTACTCTTAATTTTTACACTTCAAAGCAGTTAAAATAAATTGGTTTTAGAATTAAAAGCGTTAACTAAAAATTACATAGAAAATGAACTTGAAACTCTCAAGTGAAGATGAACTACTACAATGATAGAAAAATCTGTTTATAATTGAAGCAGTAGAAGAAAAATATGAGCAACAAGAAAAGTAGAATATGAACAAAATGTAATTAAGCATCTTTATTATTTATATAAAACTATAATAGAGATATATTATTTATATTTTTAATACTATAAGCTATTTATTATAAATAGAATAAGTATTTAAGTATTTGTAATTAAACTTCATCATATATACTCTTACGTTTTTTTAAATTTTATCTCATATATAACAAAATATTTAAGATAATTAGTAATGTAATATTTTTATTGTATTCTTTCTAAAATTTATACATATTTTTAAAGTATTTAGATCTAAATTTATTTTTATTTCAAATTTTTTAATAAATATTTAAATGTTTTTCATTTTTAATATTAAATATCGTACTATTTTTTTGTTATTTTTAAATAAACTAAATGTCTTGTTAGATCTTTGACTATAAATATCACAACCAAATTTAGTTTTAAAATATCTTTCTTAAATACTTAGACACTAAACAAAGTTTTGTTCCTTTTATAATTTGATGCAAGTAAAAAAAATATTGAAAGCATACTCATAAAATACTTTTATTTTATATCTTAAAAATATTAACTCTAAATTAAATTATAACTTAAATATTTTAAAATACTTTATTTATTTTATTTTTAATTAGACATACTTTATTAAATATTTAAGTTTTTTATTATATATTATTTTAAATAGGATGGAAATCCCTTTCCTTCGGATGTTGTTTGGAGGCACAGCATAGCAACTAAAAAATTAGCGCGGACGGAGGATAAATCGGAAGAAGAGAAGCCAATAGCAAGAGAAGATAGATTCGACAAGCTGGAGAACTCTGAATGCCAGGAGAAAATCTTCTTCATCATAGGTCGGGGAAAAGATGTACCCGTAATCGCAAATTGCATCCTATGCTTTGGAAGGAAAAACTACAGAGACGTATTGCAGAAAGAGAAAGCAAGGATAGAGAGGCCCATAAAAAAAAATGTTCGACATTAAATAAAATTAATTTAAAGAGCTGCGCACCAACGAGAGTTGTTCTGCGCTCTATAATCATTTAATTAATTAATTTATCAGTTTAAACCTATATAACTTTTTATTTAAAAAGTTATATAAATTTAATTTAATTTAATTTTGTAGAAAGATTTTATTTCAAATATTTTTAAAATTAATTAATTATCTTTATTTTATTAGCTATAAATTATAGAACATAGTAATCAAAAAGACTGACAGGAACAAGATTTTTAATTTTTAATATTGTATTTCTAGCCTTAGTAAGGTTTAGTGCTGGATACAAGATCTTGAAGTGAACGTGTCTGAAAGAGTACACGATTTTGGTAGGGGCTAAAATTCTATGTTTATATAGTATTCATTCATTACTCATGAGGCTCCAAATTTTCATAAATTAATCAGCAGACCATCTCCATTATACCCATAAAGAAGCCGTTTAGAGAAAGTAACATAATGTTGCAAAAATTCTAAGTTATTCATTATATTGTAAATTAAAGATTTTTTTCTAATTAATTCAATAATTGGAGATAAAAGTTGTTACATTTATAACAGTATTTGACATTTGTGATAGAAATCTCCAAAGAAAAAAAAGAATAAGAAGCAACATCAGGTGAAATATTAACTTCTAAAAATTGAAAGAAATAGCTACAAACCTTTACCCCTCATGAAATAGAAAACTCTGGAGTAAAAAACAAACTTCGAATAAAAATTATATAATAGCAAATAACTAGAGTTTAAATGTAAGACAAGAAGAAATAAGAAAGTAAATTATTATACTAACAAATCAACTTTTAGTTTTGAGCCGAAAGGCTTACTTTATTTATTACAATGATTACTAATATAAGACAGTTATTTAAAATTTATTTTCAGTATTTTTTATTTAAAGATAAAAACCAGAAATTTAAATGTTTATTTTCAATATAAATAATAATCAAAATTACTATAGAAAAAGTGAAATAATTAGTCTAATATTACAGTTACATATATAAGATAAATAAAAACGAAGAAAAAATAAAAATAAATTAAGAATCTTACTGTGAATAAACTAAGGCTATTTTTTCTAAATTTTATATAATTAAAGCATTTAAAATAAATTTTCAGATTGATTAACATGATTCTTGCATTCTGCCTCTTAGACTTAGAACTAAATGAAAATTTTATTTTATCTAAATATTATAAGTGTTTAAAGTACGCTCATCTTCTAGATATTTTCTTTCAAAAATTAATTTCTACTGATTTATAGGAATTCCTTCTTTATCTTAAATTTTTTTAAAACTTTTATAACTCTATCAGAAGGAAATACATCCAAATTTATAGTTTTGCTGTCAATGTCTTAACAATTATTTACATTGATTAAAGCTTTTACTAGTATTTATTAATAGAAATTATTTCCTTCTTACTTTAATTTTTTGTTTGATTTGAATGGCTCTATATTACCTTAGCACTTAAAGTAGCTTTTGGGATTATAGCAGTTAAACTTAGATTCTTCACTTTTATACAATTTATAGAAATTTTCTTTATATTTATTAAGAAAAATGAAAATAGTTTTTTAAAGCAAATTATAATATAACTTTATGCATTAAATAGAAATATTACTGAAGATAAACATATAAGATAGGATTAAATATCCAAACTACTATTTTTAAACTATATAAGAAATTTATCAGCAAAGTTAGACATTTATGAGATTTTAGTTTTCTTATTTTACTCATCCATTTTCTTTATGATATAATAGTTTCAAAATTATTACATCTTTAAGATAAGCAATTAATTCTAGTGATGATAGAAGAATTTTTCTGCAAAGGTAAAGATATATTTAAATAAAAATATTATAATAAGCTTGAAATAAATCCCCAATATATCCTTTTGTATAAGCAAGAAACATTGCTTATGATTAAGTTTGTAATTTGAATGTTGCATTGGCTAATATCATATCATAAATGAAATAAAAATGTTTTAAAAACATTTATGATTAAGTTTTTATTAATTACATTTTGTGGCAATGCCAAAATAGAAAAATATAGAATATAATGCATTAAAGGGAATGGAATATGTTTTTTTTAACTTATTTATGATTAACCTTTTGACTAAATAATCGGAGTTAATAAATCTATAAATTTTATTTAATTAGTGAAAACTGATAGAAATGATAAAATAAAGCAAAATAAATATATTTTAGATAAATTTAAATCTGATATAACCAGTATAACTTCTCGATTATTAATTTATTGAAGATCCTATTATTTTATTAAACAGTTTATATTGTATTTGAATATATGTAGAAAAGTTAATTTGAATATTACTCTTAACTGATTGATTGGTGAAATTAGTTTAACACTTTTTAAGATAATATAAAATCTAGTTTTCAGAGAAATGATTATTTATTTAGAAATAAAAGAATAAATTAGTAGATAAATTTCTAGTTATGTTAAATATCTAACTATGCTGATCGAATACTAATAAGGTAAAAAATTTAAATATCGGTGTTAATTTTCTTTCTTATTTGTTCCTGTTCAGTATGGTTTTATCTGATATATTAAATTACAATATAGTTTGCTTTAAATTTCTTCCTTCAGATTTATTTATAAATAAAATGGAAAATCTATGTGAGTGGTGTGAAAGTAAAAAAGCAAAATTTTACTGTTTATTTTGCAAGACCTCTTTATATGCTAAGGATTTGTAGATTCATTTTATTTTACTTAAAAACATAGTAAGGAAGAAATTATTCCAATTAATAACCAATATTCAAAATCTAAAAAATCTAAATTTTTGTTAGGACAATGACTGGTAAAACAATAAACCTATATGTTGAACCTTAAGATACCATCGAAAGCGTCAAACTAAAAATTAAAGAAAAGGAAGATATTCCTCTATAATAATAGAGAATATTATTCTCTGGGAAAATAAAAGAAGATAGTAGAACTTTATCTGGTTATAGTGTTTAGAATGAATCAACTCTTCATTTAATCTTGAGATTAATTGGTTGTTGAAATAAAATTAATAAACTTATACATTTAAATTTTAAATTATCAAGCATTTCTATTTTAAATCATTTTAAAACAATTTGATCAAATAAAATACTAGATTTTAACTACTTTTTATCCTTTTAGAACTTTTATATTATATATAAGCAATTAATTAGATTAAATAATAAAATATTATAACTTCACCTTTTAAGTAGCTTCATAAATTTTTCTTACATATTAAATTATGCTTTCCAACTTCTTTTAATTATAAGCTGTTTCAATTAAGAAAAAATTATTTTAGAAGTTTTTTCCTAGTCCATTTATAAATATTTTTTTGGTCAAGCTTTGTTGTACCAAATTTATTTATACTTATCCCTTCTTTTATTTTTTCTGCTATAGAAGTATTTTAGGTGAAATTATGCGTGATGATAATGTCTATCGGCTGTCTTAGAAGAGTATGAAGAAAGTTATTATTCTTTCATCAATTTATCCTCTTGATAGCATATATCCTTTTAATAAATATCTCAACATTTTTTAATCAACTAATAACTGTATAATAAATATTAATTTTTAAATATTTAATATATTAAATATAATATGAAGAGTAGCTCAACTATAATAGTTTTTAAGATATAGCTTAATTATTTAGAAAATTAAGCTAAAATTATATTTAAATTAGCCTTAATCATATATAAGTCGTAGTGGAAGCGTTAATTTAAAAGTTTGTACTTAATTCTTTATAAATAGATGGATTTGAGGCTTTAAGAATTTTATAACTTTTATGGAGCTACTTAGTTATCAAATTTAAATGAAATAAATGACTAAAAAACTGGAGAAATTGGAATTTAACTTTTTATTGGAAATTGTTAAAGTAAATCTTGAAAATACTTTAAAAAAAGTTACTTTAAGAATAATAAATCTTTCCATCCAAATAAATAATAAGTGAAACATTTTTTTAGGTACATAATCATCTTTAAACAAATATTATCATTTATAAAATTAAATTGAATTATAAATGTTTGTGGGGTCCAACAGATCACAACTTAAAAAAGTTTTATTGTTTGAATCCAGTTTTTTACGAGCTCTAGTACTCGTGAATCTTGTTTTCCAAGTCTTTCTTCTTGTATTTACTAATACTTCTGGCTCAGAGTTCCTTTCCGCTTTCAGCCTATAGACCTTCCATTCTCTCTGCATCAGATTTTATTTTTTCTTCTTCTTATTTGTTATTAAATTTGTTTTCTTCATGATAATTCCTTGATTTTTCTAAATTTTGCACAGTTCTTCCACAGATGGCTTTGGCTTTTACAACAATAGCACAGTTTCTAAGTTTTGATCATTTTATCTTCTTTCTTTATTTCTTGAGGATTCTTCTCAATATCCATTTTTATGTTATATTCAAGTTGATTCTGTTAGCTTTAGGAGCTCTTCTGACTCTGTAATATGCTTTCGATCTAGGAATTCTGATTCTGGATAATCTGCACCTAAGATTTGGTTTGGCTGAATTGTTCTTATTAATATTTCCAAAAGAGCATCCAGTTCCCTTTCATGATTTGCCATCCTGGGGTCCAAGGTTCTTGTAATCCGTGCTGGATTTGTTGTGATAACTTTTCATTCCCCTTCCTGAGCTTCTTGATCTCTTCCTGGAGGTTTAGAACCACTTTGATGAGTTCTCCATGCTCATCTGGCCAGAAGGATTAAACTATAAAACCTACTAGTGAAGGGCAGACTTCATCTGCTTCCTTGGCTATTCCTTCGAACTTGGAGTTACCTCGTGTTAAGTTTTCTTAGTTTGTTTTAGTTCTTCCTGATTGCCTTATGTTCCAGGTTGTTGAGAAAAAGGTTAAGGTCAAGAGAAAGAGAAAGAGAAAGATGACTAGTCAAGAGTGGCTTCCAGTTTTCTCTCCTACTTCTAGGAGGTTTTGCAAAAGCCCTTTTTGAAGCCTTCCATCTTTTCTCTATTATCATTTATAAGCAGTTAAAATAGCAGAAAGTTAGAATTTTATTATGAAATGTCAGAGCACATAGAGATAGTTATAATTATTGATTCTAAGCTAAAATTAGAAGAAGTAAATTATTCTAAAAACCTATAAAAATCTTATTGGTACTTTAAGAACATAACATAAAGCAATAAAATCTTTAAATAAAATATGTTAAAGTTAATTAATCATAAACTATTTTGAAGATAAAGTAAGGCAAAAGTTAATATTAGTACAGTGAGAAATTATAAATATAACAGATAATTTTTTGATTAATAATGCCACGTCAAGTGAGGGTAAAGTTTACTATTTGAAGATGAAAGCTAATTGATATCGTTGACTTGCTGAGCTCTAAATTTTTGAAGAAAGTAAAGGAAAATAAAAAAGCGAATTTATTGAAAAGGCATTGAAGTTATATAATGAAACAGCAGTATTTGCAACAGCTGATATGCCACCATATAGCACAACACGTTCAGGTTAAGCTTTAAATTTTTCAGAATTTTATTATAAAATACTTTAAGATTCAGAGAAAGCACACAGACTTGCAAAGAATATATTTTATAAAACAGTCATAGAAACTATTTTAAATAGGAATTTTAAGATTGAACAATACTAATTTCGATAATTAGAGATAATTTTATCCTTTGGGAAGCTTAATTTTAAATATAATAATTTAGAAAAACTTACCATAAACTATAAATTTAATTAATTTTTAAATTAGATAAAATTAAATTTATTTTATGAGCAATATATAAAGACTATTTTTGAGACAAAAGATATCTATTTATAAATAATTTAAAATATAGTAAAAATTATGCAAAATAATTGTATAAATGAAGCAACTAAAAGATAGTCTACATAATTTTATATCAATTATAATATTATTATTTGAAAATACACAGAATTAGGGGATAAATATATTAACAATATTTAAAGTAATGGTAACAAATTTTAATATGCTCCAAACTTTTTATCATAATGAAAATAAATTTTTAAGTAACTGGAAGAAGGAAATTTGGAGAAATGACTTGTAAAAGAAATTCCATAAAAAGAAATAAAATAAATATGTGGATTACAGAATCATCTCGATGAAAAAGAAAATAATGTAAATTTCGAAAATTAATTTTGGAAAAAATAACAGAAGATAAAAAAGAAATAATAACAAGGAAGTACAGAAGAACTATATTGCAATTAGAATTAAAGAGTAAAAACTCTAATAGAGATAAAACGAAAACATTTGAAAAAAGAAGTAAGTAAGATAAAATCAACAAAAAGATATCTTAAGACACTTTTACTTTTCTATTGAGCTTCAAATTAAAATTGTAGGTAAAGGATAAGATTTTTAATTTCTTCATGAAAATTAAATAATAAAGAAGATTTTCAAGCTCAAAATTATAAAAAGAGAAAGAAACAACGTTATTATTGAATTTGATAAATTATCTACACAAAATATTATTATTATTATTCTTACTAAATATTAAATTAAGTTTGCTTTTCCAGTAATTTCAACCATTTCCGGTGGCCTATTTTGTTTTGGGGATGGATACCACGAAAATTTTTTTAATTGAATAGTTACTACATATATTTTCTTGCTATAGTTCTTTTTATAATATTTTTCTTGTATATTCACTCTCTGTCATTTAAAATCTTGTTAATTCGTTTCACTTCTTTAGTTTTCTTCTTTTTAAATTTCGATAGTTTTAGCCTTTCTTGTATAAATGGGAATTTGATCAGTAAAATCAGTATTTTTTAAACCTTAAAAATTTTCTCAGGCATTTTCTTGCATTCAGGCGCTATATTTTGGCAATAATTTTTTATGTTTATTGCGCAAAAAATATTTTTCCATTTTTTCTAAAAAATCTTATATTTCCTTTTAATCATTTGGACTAATATTCGATTGAGATTGGATTTAAAGTTAAAATTTTTTAATGATTCTGCTTTTTATTAATAATTTCACAGACTCTACGTTTCATACCTAAATCTTCTAATTCCCTTTAGTAATTTTTGTATCTTACTGATAGATTGAAGATAGCTTCATACTACTTTTCAGCTCTTTTTTCAGTGTATAACTTTGATTAGAAAATGTTTCCATAATATTCAGACTCACACATATATTTCGCTTCTTCCAAACGTTTATATTTTCTAAAGAAGAAGTTTCAAGAGATTTCATTTTTTCAATATTAAATTTAGCTTCCTTTTTTCTTTTAGATCGTATTTTAGTTAGATTAATACTCTGCAATTTTTTTAATCTTTATGAAATATTTAAAAATTTTACTATTAATAAATCAATACTGAAAAAAAATACGAAAACGTAATAAAAGATATTGAGATTATTATTTTGATTTAAGAAAATTTTATTAAATAACCTAGAAAAAATTTATAACAAAAAGGAAAATAATTCTAATAGAGTTAAGTTAATCACCAAGAAAATTGATCAAAATTTAAAATAATGGAAAAAGACGTTAAAGCTTTTTTATTCAACCTCCAGACAATATAAGTCGTAGAAAAGGATTATAAATTCTTTATTAAATTAAATACATTTTTATTCATTATTGTGTTTAATTTTCTCTTTTATAATTTGTTTAGAATTATTAAAATAAAGAATTTTATTTTGTTGATATACATAACTAATCAAAGAAAGTTCTGTATAACTATCTACCAAATTATCACATTTTTAGTAGAATTAATTAAAAATTTTAGATAATAAATATATTTTTATTCATAGAAGAAAACATCTGGAAAAAGTAGTTGAGAAATTTATATTTTTTATATTATTTTTAATTTATTTTCTTAGTTAATCTTTATTTATATATTATTTAAAATTTTTAAATCATTTATTAAATTATATAACTTTCTTAAAATTTTCCTTATATTTAATTTTTTAAATGATTTAAATTTATTTACTGTAAAGAACTTTAAAAAGAATTTAAAAAAATTTGATTATAAAAATATTTAAGTTTATTTCATTTTTTTTATTATTTTCTATAATTTGTTTATTTTTTTATTGATTTTAATTAATAAATTGCCATAATTAATTGAAAATATCAAATTCTTTTTAATCAGATTTGTAATAATTTAATTAAATTTAAAGTAATTAGAACTTTATAAAATAAAAATATTAATATTAATTAGATTTTCATTATAAAGCTTACAATCTATTCTAGTAATATTATGATAAGTAAATTTTATAACTTAAAAGAAATTATAACTTTTAAGCATTTCTTATAAATTATAATGAATATCTGTTTATATAATTTTGTATTTCTATTAGCTTCTAAATTATGTTTTCAATTTCTTTTAAAGTTAAAAAGTGTATTATAAGAAATTATTTTATCAAGTAAGTTTATACTTAAAAATATGTTTATCTACTATACAAATTTTCAATATAAATTGCTTTAAAATCTTTTTATTCCATACTTTATTATAAAATGGGAAATTAGTGCTAGTAGTGCAAAGATTAGAAAGTAAAGTTTTACTGCTAAGATTGCGATATTTATCTATGCGCTAAGGATTTCTAGAGCCATATAAAATATTCTAAAAATCATAGTGAGGAAGATTTACTTTACGTTCACAAATTTAAAAATACTTTTTCAATGCAAATATTTGTTAAAACTCTAACTGGTAAAACTATTACCTTAAATGTTGAGTCATCAGATACAGTTTAAAAAATAAAAGAAAAAATTTAAGATTAAGAAGGAATTTCTCCAGATGCATAAAGGTTAATATTTGCAGGAAAATAGTTAGAAGATGGGCGGACTTTATCTGATTATAATATAAAAAGAGAATCAACTCTTCACTTAGTTCTAAGATTAAGAGATAGCATGTAAATATTTATTAGAACTCTAACTGGAAAGACTGTGACTCTTGATGTTTCAAAAACTGATACCATTTTAACGGTAAAAAAAAAATGCTAGGATAAAGAAGCTATTCCTGTTGAATATTAAGTTTTAATTTACGCAGGAAAAGAGTTATCGAATACACTTACTTTAGATGAATATAGCATAAGTAAAGAAAGTACTCTTAACTTAGTACAAAGAATTCCAGCTTGTTGATTGAGATTATTAAACTTATTAAATCAAAAATTTTATAGTTAAATAAAAACATTAATAGTATCTTAAAAAGTATTATAACTCTTACAATAATTATTTATTTATTTATTTTACTCAATGAATAAAGTAGATGAATATATTTTAATATTCCATTAAGGAATATTTAAAAGAAGATTAAATGATTTTTAAGGATTAATTGAAGATAAAATAGATTCTATTAAAAGAAAAGCATAAACAGAGATAATGAACCAATTAAATTCTTATCAAGATGAGAATGAAAGAGAACCATGATTTAAAATGTAGAAACTTTTACATTTAGCATAACTTGAATGGTAATATATCATAACTATTCAATTAATCTTAATATTTCAAATAGTGAAACTCTTATAGATTATTATTATTATTTATTTTACTCAAAACAAAATAAATTAAAATTATATCTATTATATTTTAAAACTTAAATAAATAGCCATAACATTTTTAAGATAAAAAAAATAAGGTAGAAGGTTTCAAAAAGGGCTTCTATACCACCTCTTTCTAAGCTAAAAAGGAAGAGGAAGCAGGAAACCTAAATTTCTAAACACCACACGTCATCTTCCAAAACCTAACCTTCTTCTTAAACCATATAGGAGCAACTCTAAACAACACCCCCCAGACAACCCTAGAAACACTAACATGCAACAATATCGACTGAGGACCTTCCCAAGAAGCAAAAGATTAGTAACTTTCAGGCCTAGATTAGGACATTCAGCCCCTACATGGACCTCGGAGATCTAAGTAAAGAACAAATCTTAGGAATGACGAAGGAGGAAATGGCTAAGCTTATCTTAGCATTAATAGGAAAAAATAAAGATCTGGAAAAACAGATTGAAGAACTAGCTTAAGAACAGCAAGAGCATTTAGAAGATGAGGAAACCCATGCTCCTAGAAAGTTAAACCAGGCTGCAATGAATATTAGAATTGACGAATTCGATAGGTAGCTGGAACAATTATACGAATCGAATGAAAATATTCATATCAAATTGGAAAAATTAGAGACAAGTGTAAAATAATAGGCTATGCAATCTATCTCAATGGAGATCGAATAAGAGAATAATAAGCCAGATGATCAAACTAAAGAGAAGTATTTTAGGAAAAAATGTTACTCTGCAAAAGAACAGACCACCTATGGAGACGATTCTGGAAGAGAAAGAAGATTTAATAGAAAATATGGAATGACCTAACCTAATTTACCCAACCAGGAATGGAGAAATTTATAAGAAGAAAGCAAGCTATATGAATAGACAACCATTCCGAAAACTTGACAGTGAAGGGAGGAGAAGACCACCTAGAGATCAAGTTCCTATTGGTTGGATAGGGAAGTAGGAAGCTCTTAAGTAGACGATCCTTCTTTAACACTTTAATTTAATTTAAACATTTTTAAATAATCTTTTAGTATATTAGTAACTGTAGAGAATCTTTAAATATTATAAAAAATACAATTATTAAAAAAATTTACGATATAAAAAAAATGAAGTCTTAAAATCTTTTTTCCGGCTTTTTCTTGAGCAAAGAAGAGAAAAAAGTTCTAGAGAAAAAGCAGGCATAAAAAAAAGAATCAAGAGTCTTCTTCTCCCCACTTACAAAACTAATAAAGAACCTAATAACTATAATAAACACCTCCTAAAGTAATAAAAAGAAAGGAATCTAATATAATAACAGGAAAATAACTTCCATCAAAGATAATTGAAAAGGAAATCAATATTTAACAGTTAGAATTTGAAATATCCAATCTCTAGGAAGATATTAAAGTGCTTAAGTAGGAAAATTAAGAACTAAGAAACTTATTATCGCTTGGATAAGATAACTTAGAGATTAGAATTATTAATTAAGAAAGGGAACTCCAAGCATATTGGAACATTTAAACTGAACATAGATAAGAAACAGCAAGGCTTGGAAATATCGTATAAAAACAAGAATTGGAGTTTATTAAGCAAAAGAATATTAGCACAAACATAATTAATTAGACAAATTAGATGGAATTAGAATAAAAAGAGGTTATAAATCGAAAACCAATCAGGTAAGTAAAGAAGAAATGCTACTACTGTAAGAGTAGGTGACATTTGTAAAAGAATTGCTAAAAATTTTAGAATTTCAAGAAAAAATTTTGGTGTAAAGAATAAGAAAAAGTCTAGAGGCTCTATTGCAACTAGCATGGAGATATTTACAGAAGAAAATGATGTGAAGTACCTTTTGAAATAATAAGAACAAGAAATGAAAGAAACTGAGAGGACCTTAGTGAAGATAATTTCATTAGAAAGTCATGAATGATAAGAAGTGTTGTTGATAAAACTACTTATTTTAAACGGAGTCCAGATTGGCACTATTGAACATTTTAATTTAATTTCATTATTAAAAAAATTTACCGAGAGACAGTTGGCAGAATGAATATAATGCAAATTTCAAAGTATTATTTATGAGCCAATGATTCTAAAACATGATAATACCTTTTTAAACGAACTACTATAAATAAAAAAAGTCAGAGAAATAATTTCATTTTTAAGTTCAAAACATTTTCTTAACATTTCCATTATCACTTAAAGCAAAAGTATTATAAAATTATGCACTCTTGAATTTTTATTTACAGAAGCGTGGATTCTTTTAATCATTTATAGAAATATGAAGCTCTGCAAGGTATTATTCAAGAATTTAAATAATTTAAGAATTATGATATATTAAGCTCTTATCCTTCAATCAAATTCATCCCAATTATAATTCCAAAATATAAAAGTAGCTTTAGTAAGTTGACTTAAAAATTAAAAAATTTAATAAAAAATTACTTTAAAAAAGAATTGATATCTAGAATAAAACGATTATATGCAAAAGGAAATGCAACTTTACTTATATGACTTTACAAAAATGTAGAAGTAGAAAAAAACGAAAAGATGTCAGTGAAATCTAAAAAATAAGCAATCATTAGAGAAAAGTTAATTAAATATTTTAAAATAATATAATTAAGACAAGTAGAATAATCTAAAATTAAAATAAAAATAAATGAAGACATAGAGCAAGATAAAATAGAAAAAAACTATAAAGTAGGTATGCTAATTGATACTAAATTTTATCTTTAATTTTTTTAAAGATTTTTAATCTAATTTGCTTCTTTTTTATTTCTTTTGGTTCGCTTTTATATTTATTTGAACTTATACAAGTTTAATTATTACAAAGCTGACTCAATTATCTTTCATTCTTGCTTCTTGATCTTGATTTATTTTTTGTTTTAATAAATATTTTTCGCTTTGCTGATACATTATTAAAAAGTTCTGACATAATTGTTCCATCTTAATTTTAATTTATTTTTGAAATTAAACCAGGATTTATGTATATTTTTGTCCTTAACGTGAAATTTTATTTTATGTAGAAGTTATTCCATCTAATTTTAAAGTTACATGACAGTTCCAATTATTCAAAAGGCCATTTTGAAGTTTGCTTCTAATCAATCCAAAGATTTGTTCTTTGATCAGGTTATTTCTGTCGTCATTTATTACGAATTTTCTAAAATTTTATCTTTCTTCCTTAATTTTTCATTTTTTCAGGAGGTATTTCATTTTATTTTATAGAAAGATGCTTATGTTTGTCTTTTATAGAGAGGCGGATGGAAGAATCGGCTGGTTATTTCCTTTCTCTTCTTTTGATAAGAAGATTGGGCTAATTGAGCTAAGATGTGATCTAAAGAATAGGTGTTTCTAATTTTCTATCCTGCTTTGAGAAGGTTGTGTAAAAATCCTTCTTGAATTTTTTAACTTATCAGTAAAGTATCCCTCTTATATCCATTAAGAGGCTTTCAGAATAGACACTCAAAAATAACTTAACTGTTCTTAAATTTCCAAATAAGCATTTCTCAATAATTTAAAATCTAAAAGTACTTAAAATAAAAATTACTAAAAGTAGATATTTTATAATTCAATTATTTTTGTATTTGGCTTAAAAAAATCAAATATCATAATTTAATTATTAGTGTCATTGAACTTTCAAAGCATTTAAAGTGTAAACAGCAAAGGATATAATATTGATTTACAAGAATAAAAAATTATGTTTCAGATTATACTTGTTGACTCATCAATAAATTTCTAAAAAATTTGCTAATTTAAAATAAAATTATTTTGAATGACTATAGAATAAACTTTTATCAATCATCTTATTACTAAAATTTAAGCTATTTTATTTAAACTTTTTGTATGATATATTTATTTTAAAGAGATATAAAAATTAAGTTCATTGAACCTTTGAAAAAAATATACTTATTAATTATAAAATATAAAAAGGAGTATTAGTTAGATTTGTATTAATTTTTTTAATTACTTAGAGAAGAAGCCAATGATTATATACAATGTTAAAATAAGCATTATAAAAATTAATAATTTTAGAATAAATGAATGAATCCAATTATTTTTGATCTAAATTTCAGACAATTAATTATAATATGTCAATATAAAATAATACCTTTAAAATGGGATATGTTTAGTTTATTTTATCAGATTTGTTAATTTTTTATTAATTTCTTTTATCTACTGAAACATACTATAAATTCATAATTATATATTATTTTAAAAGCGATAAGATCTTATTAAAAATTTATAGCATATCTTAATTTAAAAAGGTAGAAATTTTGCAAAATACAAAATGAGTGTTCAGTGTGAGTGGTGTGACAATGAAAAGGCATATTTCTATTGTTAAATTTGCTAAATATATTTATGCAGTTAGGATCGATAAAATCATATTAGCTTTGTATAAAGCCACGATGAATAATTTACAATTTCTATTAGCAAATTCTTACTAAGATGATAGAAAATGTAAATATTTGTTAAAACTCTCACAGGAAAAACTATCACTTTAAATGTTTAACTGTAAGATAATATTGAAAACGTAAAAGAAAAAATCCAAGATAAAGAAGGAATTCCTCCATATTAATAGAGATTGATATTTGCAGGAAAATAGTTAGAAGATTAATTAACTTTATTTGATTATAATGTTTAGAACAAATCAACTCTTCACTTAGTTCTAAGCTTAAGAGGTAATATGTAAATATTTGTTAAAACTCAAACAGGTAAAACTATTACCTTAGATGTTGAACCATCAGATACAGTTTAAAAAATAAAAGAAAAAATTTAAGGCAAAGAAAGAATTTCTCCAGATACATAAAGGTTAATATATTCAGGAAAATAGTTAAAAGATGGGTGGACTTTATCTGATTATAATATAAAAAGAGAATCAACTCTTCACTTAGTTCTAAGATTAAAACCCACTATGTAAGTATTTATAAAAATGTTGACTGGCAAATAATTAACCTTAGATGTTGAACCATCAGATACAGTTTAAAAAATAAAAGAAAAAATTTAAGGCAAAGAAGGAATTCCTCCATATTAATAGAGATTGATATTTGCAGGAAAATAGTTAGAAGATTAATTAACTTTATTTGATTATAATGTTTAGAACAAATCAACTCTTCACTTAGTTCTAAGCTTAAGAGGTAATATGTAAATATTTGTTAAAACTCAAACTGGTAAAACTATTACCTTAGATGTTGAACAATCAGATACAGTTTAAAAAATAAAAGAAAAAATTTAAGGCAAAGAAGGAATTCCTCCAGATTAATAGAGATTGATATTTGCAGGAGAATAGTTAAAAGATGGGTGGACTTTATCTGATTATAATATAAAAAAGAATCAACTCTTCACTTAGTTCTAAGATTAAGAGGTAATATGTAAATATTTGTTAAAACTCAAACAGGTAAAACTATTACCTTAGATGTTGAACCATCAGATACAGTTTAAAAAATAAAAGAAAAAATTTAAGGCAAAGAAAGAATTTCTCCAGATACATAAAGGTTAATATATTCAGGAAAATAGTTAAGAGATGGGTGGACTTTATCTGATTATAATATAAAAGGAGAATCAACTCTTCACCTAGTTTTAAACTTAAGAGATAGCATTTAAATATTTAGTAGAACTCTAACTGGAAAGACTGTGACTCTTGATGTTGCAAAAACTGATACCATTTTAACGGTAAAAAAAAAATTCTGGGATAAATAAGGAATTTATCCAGATACATAAAGGTTAATATATTCAGGAAAATAGTTAAGAGATGGGTGGACTTTATCTGATTATAATATAAAAAGAGAATCAACTCTTCACTTAGTTCTAAGATTAAGAGGTAATATGAAAATATTTGTTAGAACTCTAACTGGAAAGACTGTGACTCTTGATGTTTCAAAAACTGATACCATTTTAATGGTAAAAAAAAAAATCTAGGATAAAGAAGCTATTCCTGTTGAATATTAAGTTTTAATTTACTCAGGAAAAGTGTTATCAAATACACTTACTTTAGATGAATATAGCATAAGTAAAGAAAGTACTCTTAATTTAGTACAAAGAATTCCAGCTTGTTGATTGAGACTATTAAACTTATTAAATCAAAAATTTATAGTTAAATAAGAACATTAATAGTATCTTAAAAAGTATTATAACTCTTACAATAAATATTTATTTATAATAAAAATAAAATAATTTTTAACTATATCTACTATAAAAAAAATTAATAAAAATCACTTTATATTGTTTGTTTAAATTTTATTATCTTACATAGTTTTTAAACTAAATTTTAAAAGTTTTTTAATATTTTCTCAATTAAATGTTTATTTAAGTTATTTAAAGTTTTTAATGTTTAAGATTTCATTTATCTATAAAACAGATTATTCTTTTTACACAATAAATATTTAAAACTTTCATTTATTTATTTTGTTAATCTATTGATTATTTTTTGAATTTAAGTAAAAATTTAATTAATTTTTGTGTTCTACAAAAATTATATAAATATAAAATTGAAAAAATTAGCATAATTTTTTTATTAATAATAATAATTAATTATGGTGGCTTACCCATTAATAAACTAACATCTTTTAATTAAATTTTATTTGTTCTCGTAGAATTTCTGTTGCTTTCTGCGAAGTTTCCCATAGATTTCTTTCTATTCTTTTTCTTTAAGCTCGGCTCTCTGCTTGCTTTTTCAGTTCTGTAGCTCTTTTATTATTTTCCTCATTATTTTATTACTTACTTCTGTTTTTGATTCATATTAATCTATTCCTTGATACAATTTTCTTCTATGCATCTTACCTTCTGAATAAAATGTACTTGATTCAATTCGCTCCAAAGTTTTTTTCTTATATTCTTTAATAACATTGTCTTATCGGATGTCTTTTCCTCTTATTGAATCAGCATCCCAAAATTTTTCTCAGCTTATAAGCATAATCAAGTTTTTAATCTTGCTCAATATCCGTAGATTCTCCATTGTTTTAATTTTTCTTGATTATTTATTGCGAATAAAAGGTAAAAAAATTGCATCTCTCTATTTATTAATTTTAGTTGTAAGTTTATCTCTTATGTTTCAGATTTGCTTCTAAGTTCCTTTTTTAAAGAATTATATTTACGTTGTATTCCTCGCGACTTACAATGAGTTTCTAATTTTTTTTAAATATTGAGACTTAAGAATTAAGGGTCTGATTCTCTGAGAATAATTGTAATATTTCTTTTAATAACTCATAGTTAAAATTGTTTAGTTTTTTGTTTTAGAAGAGGTTTAATCTATTTTTAATATAATATATATATAAAATCACACCTAAGAAAAAATCTCTTCAACAAAACCTAGAAATTCTTAGTAAGATGTAGTCAACGATTTTTTCTTTCTTTAGATGGAGAAATAAAAATTAAAAAAATCTATTATTGATCTTTATTAACTAACTTAAGATTTAATAATTATATGGAATCTTTAAATCTGAAAACTTACTTCTACGATAGGAATTAGCTCTAAATTCCTCATTGCAATTTTAATTGAGAATTTTGAAGATAAAATGAATTGAAAGAGAAATTTGAAATACAAGAAACTGTAAGCCAGAAACGTAAATACTTAAAGGCCAAATGGAAATAAAATAGCAATTTTTTTAAATATTATTCCTATCGAAGAGTTTTCCTTTTTATTTCTAGTTTGTTTCTAGATATATTTTTACTGAATTTCCATCAGTATTCAGTAGGATAAAATAAAATGCAAACATCTTTTGTTCAAGTATCCAATAATGCAATAAAATTCTGATAATGTTCTTCATAATTTTTTATCTCTATACTTCTTCCATTTCCGAACATCCAAAAGTTCTTTTATTATAATAGTTCGAACCACAGTGATAGCATTTCTTACATTATTCTTTTAGTATTTAAAAATTCTTTTGCTTTTCATTTTATTCCACCAGTTTCTCAGATTTGATTTGCTGATATTTTTCATCTCATTCTTTATCCATTTTAATTATAATTTCCTATTATGTTACTGTTTTAAAAATTGCATTTTATGAATGTTCTGCTATCATTAATAAATGAAATTAAGTATCATATTTTGCTAATTTCAGTTGGCTTTAGCCTTCATTTTGATTTCTCAATTATGCTTGAAGATCATTTCATTAACTCATCAACCTTACTTTTAGGTTTTAACAAATCTACTCAAGACTATAATTCTTTTTTATTTAGAAAAATTCCTTCTTTAGCTTCACATTATTCAATGCTATTTCTCCAATATTAATTTGCTCTTGATTCTTACATTTTGCTTATGGAGTAAACATTCTAATTTCGAGGATTTTATAATATTTAATTTTATTAATTTTACTTTTATTCAAAGCCTTTTTTTCTATGAAAAAATTTTGCTTCAGTTTTTTTAGATTGAATTATAAGTTAAAATTAATTTGTTATTATAATATTTTACTTTCTTATTATCTTCTTGTCTAAAATTTAATCTTTAATTACTTTCAATTTTATATCTTTTATTCGAAATTTGTTTCTTTCTTCAAAATTTTTCTGCTTCTAAGGGATAAAATTCAGTAGTTCTTACTTTCGACTCCTAGAATTTAATATTTTGCCAGATGTTACTTCTTTTTTTTTCTTTAATACGTCCATCACAAGTTTCAATATTGTTGTAAATGTAATTTTTTTCTATGAAATGTTCTTTCTTTTTTTCCATGGAAATTCCTTTTGAAACTTATGCAAATTTTCTTCAATTTATTGAAATCTTGAATCTAAATATAGGCTATTTATCTTGTCTTGTTCTCCCATTATTCAAATATCATTCTCTAATCCTGTCTTTCATTCATAGACTTCGGCTATAGTTCTTCGATCTATCATGTGGAACTAATCATCATCTTTTAGCTAAATGAGATTTTTATTTTTTCAAGTATTTCTTTCTTCAATGAATTTAAGTCCTCTTCGAGTGTTTTTTTATCATTTATATGCTAACTGTATCATCTATTAAGAGCTCCTTTTAAGATTTCAATATTATCTAAATCAAATGTATATTAATCTCATGTATTTTGCATTCTTTTTTTTTTATTTCTTAATTATTTCTTTAGAATAATTTCTTTTTTCAGATTCAGTGGAGACGTTGAGAGCTGCTCTATTTTTCTTTAATGCTTATTTGGGCGTTGAAATATGAAAACCGCTTCACATTTGTTATTATTGAGGATGTTATTTCCTCATTTTTTAAGTTTCTTCCCAGCTAATCAATTGTTTATCTTAAGATCAATGCTTTAGTTAAATCAAAGATGTGGTAAGATAAGATGTTTCTCTCCTGCTCTAAGGAGTGGCAAAAATTCCTTTTTGAAATCTGCTATTTTATATTATTAGATTGAATTATAAAAATAAATATTTGTTAACTAATTAAATGTGAAAAGCCTTATTATACTCAAAATTATAGATAGATAAATTTAAATTTGCGATTTTTAGCATTTTGTTATTTTATCTTTGTGTGCTACAAAAAAATTTCACAGCAGATATTAAAAAATCAAATAAATTTGAATAATTACAAAAAACCTACTACTTGGTTACGTATTTTATCTTTTTATTTTTATTCTATCTTTATTACAGCAAGTTAAGTTCAATTTTGTTTCATCTTGTAAGTTATGACTTGCTTAATCAATGCAAAATTTTAGTTTGACTTCAAAATTATTTCGGCATATTAATAAAATTCTAGAAGCTTTTTAAAGCTTATTTACTTACTTTGGTCTAATCTGTTGCTTCATTCATCAAATTTCATGCTCTTCCTGTATATTCTTTCTAGATTTGCATTAATAGAAAGGCTTTTTGATTTTTAGGTTTATTTTAAGTATTTTAAAGCAATTTTTTAGTTTCTATTCTTACTTCTGCATTTCCTATTTTACGATTTTAGGAGAAACATTTATTTTATAATAACTTAAGCAGCAAAGTATTTAAAATAAAATCATAATTATTTAGAACATCAAACTAAAAAATTGATCTATTGGATGATAAGATGCTTCTGAAGTCTATTCGAAGTATAATATATAAAATTGTTTAATAAAAACCTTAATAAAGGGAAATGAAAAAGGTTTAAATATAGAAATATACAAATGAATAATATCCTTAAAATACTATAGATATCACAAATATAAATACATCCAATATCTCAAAAAGTGATTAGTCAATGCTATAAATTTTTTTAAATCAGATAATTAAAAAAAAGTTTTTTGGTGTATTATTTAAATTTTTTACATAAAGATTATATTTTACATATCAATCAGAGCATAGATAATAAGAAAAGGTATGAATAAGATATTTATTTTAAAATTTAGATAAATAATTCTTTAAACTTCTTCAATTTAATAAACAATTTATCCAAAGATTATCTACTAATTTCTAACTTATTTATTATTTTAGTATAAAACAGCAAAAATTTAATAAACAAATCAGCAAGTTTATTGTAGCTATTTTAAATACTTTATTACTTTAATTCAAGCCTTTTTTTACTTAATTAACTAATATTAAAAATTGAATGGAAAAGCAATTTGAAGCTTTTTTACTTAAAACTTTGCAAAGTAACGAAGAAAGAGCTAAAGGTATTCTATAACTTCTGTAAAATTACGGAGTTAGTTAACTATCTGATTTAAGAGTTATGACAGACTAAGACGCGGAAGGAATTGGAATAAAACCTCTATAGTGGAAAATGTTGAAATAAAGTTTGCAAAAATTCTAACCTGAAAAGATATAAGTAAATTAAAAAGAGAATGAAATATGCTAAAACCAATTTTAAACATAAAATGAAAAAAAAGAATAAAAAATTAATTTATCTAATAATATATTATCTGATTCATTTTCTTTAAATAGATAGCAACTTGTAGAAGCTATTAAAATAGCGGAATAATTAGAACGTTTCACAGATATGTCAGAGCATATGAAGAAAGTTATAAATATCGATACAAAGTTGACATTAGAAGAAGTAAAATTATTCTGGATTGCTTATAAAAATATTGTAGGTCCTTTAAGAGCTTAATACAGAGTTATATAAAATTTAGATTAAGCAGGATAAAGATAACAAATAATTTAAGATTATAAAAATAAATTAGAATAAGAGTTGATTTAAGTATGTGAGGAAGTAATAAATTTGTTGGATAATTTTTTAATAAAGAATGCTATTTCAAGCGAAATAAAAGTTTTCTATCTGAAGGCAAAAGGAGATTGTTACCGTTGACTTGCTGAGTTCTTAATTTCTGAGGAAAAAAAAGTAAAATATAAGGAATATAAATTTATTGAAAAAGCATAGGAGTCTTATAACGAAGCAACAGTAATTGCAACATCTGATCTTTTTCCTTGCAATGCTACTCGTTTAGGACTTGCTTTAAATTTTACGGTGTTTTATTATGAAATCTTGCAAGAAAGAGAAAAAGCATGCTAACTCGCTAAGAATACATTTGAAGAAGCTGTCGTAGATTTAGAAAATTTTGAAGAATCTGAATATAGAGATTCTTCAATAATATTATAACTAATTAGAGATAATTTGACTCTTTGGAACAGTTGAAGATAAATAAAAATTCTTACATTTACAAAATTATCTAATTTAACAAATTTTTATTATAAACTTTATAAAAGAGAAAAAATATTTTATTTTCTTATATCAAATCTTTATAAAATTTCTAAAGAATTTTCTACAAATTTTAAATTTTAAAAATATTTTTTTATATATAGCTGCAATATTTTCTTAATGAAATTTTTTTTTCTAAATTAAATTAAAAAAATAATTACATTATCATTGATGGCGAAGAGCATTATGTATATCTTTATAATGTTTCTTTTTTCATTCACGATTTTCAGAAACTTTTATTTTAAAATGGCTTTTTTAAATAAATCGTTTTACCTTTATTTAATTTCAATTTCAAAAAATGCTTTATGAACTTTTAAATTTAACATAATTTATAAAAGATAACTTTGACTTAGTGAATTTTAACTCTTACCCATTTTTAAATCTTTATTTATAATTTTTTTGCACTCAAATTTCTATCTACATAAATTTGTCACATTTTCTTTACAATTGCTTTCAAACTTCGAGTATTTTTCTTCTGTTTCGAGTTTCCAAATCTTGCTTTTTAATTCTTTTTTTTCTTATAGATATAAAAATTTAAAATAAATATCTTTCTTTAAATTCTTTTCGACCATCAAAGCATTACTTAGTTGCTTTCAAAATTATTTTTCTTCTTTTATACTACCTATTATATTGCGGATGATTTATATTAAAGATCTCCTAATTTTAACATGAATTAAATTTAGTCAAAGATGTTTATTTAAAAGCTATTTTACACTCATCTCTGATTTTAAACGTTTTTAATTTTTTCGATTTTCCTTTCGACATGAACTCTGCAAGGACAAATGCTTTGTCCTAAATCTATTATTTGAAAAAGTCAAGTTTAAGTTGCTGATGGATTCAACAACTTAGAGAACGAATTTTCCCTCTTTTTCTAATCAAATACAATACCTTACTTTGATATAAAGATCTCGAAATAAAGTCAATCATTTCTCTTTAAAAATATGTGTGTTCTGAATACTGTATGCATATGCTGGCAAAAAGGATAGTTAATATAGAAAAAAAATGCTGCAACGGGAGAAATTCTAGGTTATAATCTCACTTAAGGCTCTTACTCTTCGATTGGATTATATAATTTGTGTGGGATGCAGTTAAAAAACCTGTCAAATGTTGATATGATTTCTCTTTAATTTTTTGCTATTTCAAGCACTTTAATTCAATAAAGAGTTTTATTTAAATAGATCCGCAAGTATACTGGGCTTTCGATCTTCTGTTATCCCATTAAAATCTACGAAAACCTCCCTCGTTTGTTGTTTCGTTTATGATAACCTTATGAAGTTAGGGCCAAGTCTTAATATTATACTTTCATATTTAAAGAGGAGAAACAAAAACATCATACGTATCTCAACTAAAGAAGCAAAGCTTTTAGAAGAAAAAGAAGGATTTTACTTGTATGAGATGTTAATATTTATTCCTTTTTCAGTTTAACTTAGTTACCAACGCCTTTGAAAGTTAAAAATAAAGAATAGAGTTTTTCACTTGTTTAGAAATCTTAAACATAATCTATTAATACTCCAACTTAAATTATTAATTAAAAATGGCGCCTAAGGAATAACAGACTTCTCCAACAAAACTTAATAACACTTAGTAAAATGTAGCCAATGATCTCTGCATTCTTTAGATAGAGAATTAAGAATTAGCAAAAGCTATAAAGATCTTTATCGAAGAACTAATTAATTATTAAACTCTATGGAAGTTTTAAAATCGGAAAATTCAACACTACGGTAAAAATAAACTCTAAATCCTCACTTGCAACAAATTGAAGGTAGAATTTTACTGATAGAACAAATAGTAAGAGAAATTTAAAAACTCGAAAATATGTAAACCAGAACAATCCTAAATACAAAATGATCCAATAGAAATAGAATAATCATCTATAACAAAATATTTTCCATATCGGCAAATAACGATGAGCTGATATTGCAAGCATTCAGGACATAAAGTAAGAAATTGCTTCCAATCTTAATAAAAATTAAAGAAATTAATGTAAAATAAATGGTAATATATATTTAGAATATACTACACAAGCGAAGGTTTACTCTATCGGAAAAAAATATTCGAACTAAACAAAGAAGCTCCTTATATTTCAATATAAAATGAGTTCAATAGAAAATAGTTGGGATTCGACATATCGGAAAAAATCAAGGAAAATAATCTTAAAATTATTACGAAACATGACAGTGAAGATTCAAATAAACTTGAAATGAGGACTTATTTTTAAATAATAAACTACTTGTGGCAAACTTAATAATGGTAGAGTTATGTTATTATTGTTATAACTTGTTTATTGTTAATTTATAAGCAAATTTATGCTTAATTATAAAAAAATTCTCCATTATTTTTTATAATGTAATAATTGCATGGTTACATTCCGTTTTTATTTAATTTTTTTCTATTTTTAAAATTTCATAAATATTTATAAAAAAATGTTATTATTCAAGTTGTTTTCAGATAAAGCAAAAAGGATTTCCTAAATTATATAATAATTCTTTTAAAACTCTTTTAAAAGGATTCTTTATTTTAAGATTATTTTATTATTTTGAAATATCTTACTCAATTATACATATCTTATATAGTTAATATTGTAACATCTGCTTTAATTATGAATATATAATTTATTTACTAACTTTATTTTAATTTAAATAAATATTAAAAACCTTAAATTTAAATAAAAAGGCTATATGTTTAATAGTTATTTTATATAATAAAAGTGAATAATTAATTTAATTAAATCCAATTTAACCGGTCATTTAAAAGATTGTTAGAAAAATTTTTAATAAATAGTAAATTCTAATTATTAAACTCGATTAGAAAATGTAAAAATTAATTTAAAAATAGCTAAATGATTTATAAATAAATTACCGAATTTTTAATTATTATTAAATGGTATAAAGATTTTTGTTTTAGCTCAATCTTTCTAAGCTTTTAATTATCCTCATTATTTTATTAAATAATCAAAATTAATTAAAATAGTTAAAATTTAAATGATTAAAAACTTATTAATTTTTAACTTATTATTTTTAGAATTTTGTTTAATTAGATGAATCTTAAATTAAATTTAAATAGTTGAAATAAATTTTAAAAATTATCTCCTATAATTTTATTTATATAATCACATTAAAATTTGGATTCAAAATGACTTATTTAATCTTATTAAAATTTAAAAAATTTATTATTATTATCAATTATAAAAATGATTGTCCTTTTAAGACATTTTCAACTCTACAAATGAACCAATAGAGCTTATTTTTGTTGGAATATTGAAAAAATTCTAAAACATCAGGTTTTTTATCTGTAAAAGTTACGTTACTGATTTAATTTTTTTTTCAATATTTATTCTAATATAATCCCTTTTATTTGACTTGATATAATTTTAATATCTGATTTCATTATTTTCTATCTTTAATCATCTTTGATGACTTGTATTTCTTGCAGCTTCTAAAAAGGCGTTAGAAGAGTTTATAGCACTACTTGATAATTTAGATAATTATAATCTGCTTTTCTTCAACTCCTCTACAAATTTCTAAATCGCATGCTTAAAATTATTAGCATCCTCATGATGATTCACCACCACTAAGGCAGAAGAAGAAATTACTTTAATAAAAATGTTAATAAAAGGAAGTTACTGATATGAATCAAAAATTCCACTAATGACTCACATAAAGTTTAAGATCTGTTCTTTTCATCTTTCAACTCTTCCCAGTTGCTTCTTGTGCTTTATTTTTGTTCTTTTTAATGCTCCATCTAGTTATTTGTATTTTTTCCTGCAATTTAAATTTTTTTTGTTTATTCGAGTGAAAATTTTTTATTAAAGGTCTACAACATTTATTTATGAGAAGTGAACTATTAGTTTTTGTAGAATTGATACAAAGCTATTAGATTTTCCAATTTTTTCAAGATAATTTATCAGAAAACCTTCTAAATGAGTCCAAATAGAAGAATTATTCAAAGATAACTAAATGAGCCTCTACTATCGAAGAGACAGATTATACTTTCAGAGGAAAATTACGTTAATATAAGCCATATTGAAAATTATAAAAATAAGTGGGCACTTAAAAGATTAAATTGTTTTTTCAACATCTCTTGATAATTTCAGTATAATTTATCTCAAGAAATTCATAAAGTCTTTAAAGTTGTTTTATGAATATCTAAGAAGTGGGCATAAATCTAAAGCGTCGAATTTCTTCTTAATTGAGATTGTTTTTATTTAATCTTCAATAAATTTCTTATAAAAAATTAGTTAGAAATCGTGATTTGATAGTAATTTTAATTTTATTACATAATTAACGTAATTTATTAACGTGGCATGGCCTTGTTTTGGCTTGCCACTAATCAAAAAGCTTAATTTTGTAAGTTGACAGTATTATTACATTTACAAACTTCTTCTGAATCTTCTTCTTTAAATACTTATCTTCTAGTACTTCATTCACCCTATTAATAAAAAATATCTTGCTTCAATCGAGTTCAATTCAGAGTATATTCAAATTTATTCTTTATTGAGCAAATGCAAGGTCCTTCAAGAGTTCACTTCCTATGTATATCTTTTTTTTCTTTAAAAAAGTATCTTAAAGTGTAGTATAGATTACTTAAAGATTTTTATAATTTAAAGCTTTCAAGTTTTATTTTTATAGAATTTTCAGCATCTTCTTAAAATGTGAACAATTTTCCTGAACGGCCAGCATTATTTTCAATTCTTTACTATCGGAATTTTCGAAGGTTGAGGATTGGTTTAACATTCATGGAATCATTAATTGTTGTATTATATAGAAATAAGATTTCAGTAAATTCCGTTAATTGATTGAGTTTTACTTCTATTTGTTCAATTCTAAAAGTGACCGTTAAAAATTTCTCTTTTCATTATTTATGCGTTAAACATAAGGTATTAATTTAAGACTTCAGATCTTATACGTTTCTAAAGAGTATAAATTTTTCCTAATACATAGTTTGAGTTCATGGAGTATGCTTTGCTAATCAAAATTTGGCTAAGAAGGATCATGTTTATAAGAGACTTTTTGCAGTAAATTTCCATTTTTTTTTAGAAAAAAAAATTTACTTCCTAAAAAAAAGTAGAAAAAAATTCAAATCAATCAAGAGTCTTTATATGGAACGAAAACTTAATAAATAATATCCTTTGCTTAAAAAGAAAAAGAAAAAACGTTGAGCCAATAAAATACATCTGAATGTAAGTTAAAGTCTAAGTAATTAGAAATGATAAAAAAAAGATTAGCATCTTTAAAACACGCATGGAATATTGAGAAAGTATTTGTCATTTAAATATAAATAAAAATGACATCTTAAGAAGATGAGAATAAAAATGAAAGCATTGAATATTTTAAATAAATTGAAATAAAAATGAATACAGTAAAAAGTTATTAATAAAATTTTATTTAATGAAAAAGTTAAGTTCAATACTCGGAAAAAAGTTTTAAACATAAGAAAAAAACATTTTGAAATAAATTAAAATATTTAATAAAACAAAACAAAAAAGGAATTTTCATTATAGGTAAAAATAAAAAGAAAAAAAATTAATATTAAAACAATAATTAACAAAAAATAAAAAAAATAAATAAATTTAATAAGAATTAAAAAAATAAAAAAAAATAAAAAAATAATAAACTTTATAAATAAACTTAAAAAAAGAGCAAACAAATATAGATGAAAGAAAAATAAACATTACAAAAAGTGAATAAGTAAAATCAGGTGCAGTTTTTATCTTCCATAGTAATCCATTTACCTTAACCTCTTCTTTCTCATTCTATCCTTTTTCTATTTTTGCATCTAGATAATTTAAAACAATCTTTCTATCATTATCCTTACCAAATAAAAATTCTTCAAAACTTCATTTATATTTTTTTATTTTCAAACCATCATAAACTTTTTTTCAATCTTATTTTCTTTTTTTCTATTTTATTTTTATTTTTTCTCTTTTATAATCATTAAAATTTTTTTAATATTTTAACCATTTTCTTTTTTAAACTTTTTAAAAAAAATTAAAATCTATTTCTCTACTTTCTATTTCAACCTGCCTACATAGTTCGCTACACTCCTACCATTTTTTACAGTGTTTTCACTACTTTAGTTCTCATTTACTTTTTTCTCAAACTTAAATTTACTATCTCTTTTCACTCTTTTCCCTTTCACAACTCTTCTAATCCCATTTTCAATTAATAATAAAATCTTTATTTTTATACATTTCTTTTATAAGAACTTATTTTAAATCTCCATTTTCTTTTTCAAACTAAACTTTACAGTGCAGTTTTTATCTTCCATAGTAATCCATTTACCTTAACCTCTTCTTTCTCATTCTATCCTTTTTCTATTTTTGCATCTAGATAATTTAAAACAATCTTTCTATCATTATCCTTACCAAATAAAAATTCTTCAAAACTTCATTTATATTTTTTTATTTTCAAACCATCATAAACTTTTTTTCAATCTTATTTTCTTTTTTTCTATTTTATTTTTATTTTTTCTCTTTTATAATCATTAAAATTTTTTTAATATTTTAACCATTTTCTTTTTTAAACTTTTTAAAAAAAATTAAAATCTATTTCTCTACTTTCTATTTCAACCTGCCTACATAGTTCGCTACACTCCTACCATTTTTTACAGTGTTTTCACTACTTTAGTTCTCATTTACTTTTTTCTCAAACTTAAATTTACTATCTCTTTTCACTCTTTTCCCTTTCACAACTCTTCTAATCCCATTTTCAATTAATAATAAAATCTTTATTTTTATACATTTCTTTTATAAGAACTTATTTTAAATCTCCATTTTCTTTTTCAAACTAAACTTTACAGTGCAGTTTTTATCTTCCATAGTAATCCATTTACCTTAACCTCTTCTTTCTCATTCTATCCTTTTTCTATTTTTGCATCTAGATAATTTAAAACAATCTTTCTATCATTATCCTTACCAAATAAAAATTCTTCAAAACTTCATTTATATTTTTTTATTTTCAAACCATCATAAACTTTTTTTCAATCTTATTTTCTTTTTTTCTATTTTATTTTTATTTTTTCTCTTTTATAATCATTAAAATTTTTTTAATATTTTAACCATTTTCTTTTTTAAACTTTTTAAAAAAAATTAAAATCTATTTCTCTACTTTCTATTTCAACCTGCCTACATAGTTCGCTACACTCCTACCATTTTTTACAGTGTTTTCACTACTTTAGTTCTCATTTACTTTTTTCTCAAACTTAAATTTACTATCTCTTTTCACTCTTTTCCCTTTCACAACTCTTCTAATCCCATTTTCAATTAATAATAAAATCTTTATTTTTATACATTTCTTTTATAAGAACTTATTTTAAATCTCCATTTTCTTTTTCAAACTAAACTTTACAGTGCAGTTTTTATCTTCCATAGTAATCCATTTACCTTAACCTCTTCTTTCTCATTCTATCCTTTTTCTATTTTTGCATCTAGATAATTTAAAACAATCTTTCTATCATTATCCTTACCAAATAAAAATTCTTCAAAACTTCATTTATATTTTTTTATTTTCAAACCATCATAAACTTTTTTTCAATCTTATTTTCTTTTTTTCTATTTTATTTTTATTTTTTCTCTTTTATAATCATTAAAATTTTTTTAATATTTTAACCATTTTCTTTTTTAAACTTTTTAAAAAAAATTAAAATCTATTTCTCTACTTTCTATTTCAACCTGCCTACATAGTTCGCTACACTCCTACCATTTTTTACAGTGTTTTCACTACTTTAGTTCTCATTTACTTTTTTCTCAAACTTAAATTTACTATCTCTTTTCACTCTTTTCCCTTTCACAACTCTTCTAATCCCATTTTCAATTAATAATAAAATCTTTATTTTTATACATTTCTTTTATAAGAACTTATTTTAAATCTCCATTTTCTTTTTCAAACTAAACTTTACAGTGCAGTTTTTATCTTCCATAGTAATCCATTTACCTTAACCTCTTCTTTCTCATTCTATCCTTTTTCTATTTTTGCATCTAGATAATTTAAAACAATCTTTCTATCATTATCCTTACCAAATAAAAATTCTTCAAAACTTCATTTATATTTTTTTATTTTCAAACCATCATAAACTTTTTTTCAATCTTATTTTCTTTTTTTCTATTTTATTTTTATTTTTTCTCTTTTATAATCATTAAAATTTTTTTAATATTTTAACCATTTTCTTTTTTAAACTTTTTAAAAAAAATTAAAATCTATTTCTCTACTTTCTATTTCAACCTGCCTACATAGTTCGCTACACTCCTACCATTTTTTACAGTGTTTTCACTACTTTAGTTCTCATTTACTTTTTTCTCAAACTTAAATTTACTATCTCTTTTCACTCTTTTCCCTTTCACAACTCTTCTAATCCCATTTTCAATTAATAATAAAATCTTTATTTTTATACATTTCTTTTATAAGAACTTATTTTAAATCTCCATTTTCTTTTTCAAACTAAACTTTACAGTGCAGTTTTTATCTTCCATAGTAATCCATTTACCTTAACCTCTTCTTTCTCATTCTATCCTTTTTCTATTTTTGCATCTAGATAATTTAAAACAATCTTTCTATCATTATCCTTACCAAATAAAAATTCTTCAAAACTTCATTTATATTTTTTTATTTTCAAACCATCATAAACTTTTTTTCAATCTTATTTTCTTTTTTTCTATTTTATTTTTATTTTTTCTCTTTTATAATCATTAAAATTTTTTTAATATTTTAACCATTTTCTTTTTTAAACTTTTTAAAAAAAATTAAAATCTATTTCTCTACTTTCTATTTCAACCTGCCTACATAGTTCGCTACACTCCTACCATTTTTTACAGTGTTTTCACTACTTTAGTTCTCATTTACTTTTTTCTCAAACTTAAATTTACTATCTCTTTTCACTCTTTTCCCTTTCACAACTCTTCTAATCCCATTTTCAATTAATAATAAAATCTTTATTTTTATACATTTCTTTTATAAGAACTTATTTTAAATCTCCATTTTCTTTTTCAAACTAAACTTTACAGTGCAGTTTTTATCTTCCATAGTAATCCATTTACCTTAACCTCTTCTTTCTCATTCTATCCTTTTTCTATTTTTGCATCTAGATAATTTAAAACAATCTTTCTATCATTATCCTTACCAAATAAAAATTCTTCAAAACTTCATTTATATTTTTTTATTTTCAAACCATCATAAACTTTTTTTCAATCTTATTTTCTTTTTTTCTATTTTATTTTTATTTTTTCTCTTTTATAATCATTAAAATTTTTTTAATATTTTAACCATTTTCTTTTTTAAACTTTTTAAAAAAAATTAAAATCTATTTCTCTACTTTCTATTTCAACCTGCCTACATAGTTCGCTACACTCCTACCATTTTTTACAGTGTTTTCACTACTTTAGTTCTCATTTACTTTTTTCTCAAACTTAAATTTACTATCTCTTTTCACTCTTTTCCCTTTCACAACTCTTCTAATCCCATTTTCAATTAATAATAAAATCTTTATTTTTATACATTTCTTTTATAAGAACTTATTTTAAATCTCCATTTTCTTTTTCAAACTAAACTTTACAGTGCAGTTTTTATCTTCCATAGTAATCCATTTACCTTAACCTCTTCTTTCTCATTCTATCCTTTTTCTATTTTTGCATCTAGATAATTTAAAACAATCTTTCTATCATTATCCTTACCAAATAAAAATTCTTCAAAACTTCATTTATATTTTTTTATTTTCAAACCATCATAAACTTTTTTTCAATCTTATTTTCTTTTTTTCTATTTTATTTTTATTTTTTCTCTTTTATAATCATTAAAATTTTTTTAATATTTTAACCATTTTCTTTTTTAAACTTTTTAAAAAAAATTAAAATCTATTTCTCTACTTTCTATTTCAACCTGCCTACATAGTTCGCTACACTCCTACCATTTTTTACAGTGTTTTCACTACTTTAGTTCTCATTTACTTTTTTCTCAAACTTAAATTTACTATCTCTTTTCACTCTTTTCCCTTTCACAACTCTTCTAATCCCATTTTCAATTAATAATAAAATCTTTATTTTTATACATTTCTTTTATAAGAACTTATTTTAAATCTCCATTTTCTTTTTCAAACTAAACTTTACAGTGCAGTTTTTATCTTCCATAGTAATCCATTTACCTTAACCTCTTCTTTCTCATTCTATCCTTTTTCTATTTTTGCAACAGTTGTTCTCTGCTGCAGTAATCCCATTTCTCTGATTAAAGTATTTTGCTCTCGATCGTAGATTTTCCTGAAGCTTTCTTTCCATTCCTTGAGCTCAGTAACTTGATTTTTTAGAGCTCTATTCTCTAATCGTAGCCTCTGTGCATATACGTTTATTACAGCTAACTTTTTCTTAATTTCAATGGTTATCATCCGAGCCCCAAAAAGAGTTACTTAATTTACTCTATTTTCTATTTTCTATTTCTCTTATTTCATCGCATAATTCGGTTTTAATATAAAAACGACTATTTTCCCCTTTTTTGATCCACTTTAATTAGGTTTTAAAACCTGCGATATTGTACATTTAGCTTTAATTTTCATTTTATATTTCCTATATGATCATAATGTGAATCATCTTTTGGTTCATATAGTTTGCAGATGCATTTTTTGCGTTTCTGATTCTCCTTACATTTGCTATACCTATTTTTAATATTAATTCTTATAATTTTTCTTCATCATGCTACACTATTACTCTTTCTTCTCTTTCTCTTTCTCCTTTCTCCTTCTCCTTCCTCTTCCTCTTCATCTTCGTCTTCCCTTTCCTTTTCTTTATTTCCCTTTATATTCGCTTCCTTTTCCTCTTCTTTTGTCTTACCCTCTTTATTCTTCCTCTCTTCCTATTATTTCTTATTATCTAATTATTATCTTCCATTTGTTGGTTTTTTGCTTTATATACTTTAAATAGTGTTTGTTGTTTCCATCTGCTTCTGTTCGCTAATTTTTTCTTGCTTGGCTTGTTATTCTCTACCTTCCTAATTTTTCTCTATTTCATTCGGTTATTTTTATTTTTCTTTCTTTTTACATACTATATAATGTTGTTCTCCCTATTTGAGTCCTTTCACTTCTCTTACAATACCTTTCGGTTTATAAACTTTTTAGTTCTTTAAACATTTTCTATCACTTAAAATTATATATATCCAGTCCCATTTAGAAGAGAGATAATATTTATTCATTCTTTCAAAGTAAAAATGTTTTATTTTTTAAGTGTTTACTTGTTTTAAAATTCTTCTTTATTTCCATCTTTTCTTTCACTTGCTTCTTCTCTTACCTTTTCTATCATCATTTTGTCCTCTTCTTTCCTTATCACCTTAATTTCTTGAGGCACTTTTAACTCCGGTTGGTTTATTATTAAGTTTGTTTCGATTTGCCATTTTTCTAGCTTTTATAATTATCTTTTTTTCTTTTTTTGCAGGTTCCACTCTTTTACATTACTTGTCAGTGTGTCCTTTCCTTCCACGTTGATTGCTTACGAAGTTTGCTGTATGTTAGAGTCGTATTTATATACCGTGTATGATTATTACTTCTGGGATTCTGTTAGCGTCTTCTAGGTTTTATAGGTCTACATAAACTACACATTTCCAGTTAATATTGAAGTGCCCATAATTGTATGAATTATATCCCGTCTGATCTATCTGTATTTTCTGATTATTTCTTTGATTTCATTCATGTTTGTGTCTTCGTTTAGGGTAAAGTAAGTTGTGCATTTATGGCAGTCGTTGTATTGTTGAAGATCTTTTTCTTCTATTGGAATTCTCGCTCCCAAATAGTTTCATTCTCGATTGCTAGTTAATTTCTTAACCTTCTCTATTATTAAAGACTACGAACACCATGCTGTTAGTTTTAATCATGACTCTTGCAACTTTTTACCCATATTCCTTCCATAGATAGTCTTTGAACATTTTTATTTCATCTTATTCGTTAGCGTTCTGTTCATCTCATTTAATATTTTCTAGGTAGTGGCTAAAATATGCCACTGCTACCATGTCTGAAAGGTCCGAATAGGCATTCTCGTAGACTCTCATTATTTTATTTTGGGGCATCATTACTTAAAAAAGTTCATTATTTAGGTGTTGCATTATCACTTGAATTTATTCTTTTTTTTTGCAATTACTGAACCTTTTGTTGATAGTATTTCTTTTCTTGCATTCCACCTTTCATCGGAATAGTCGAAATTCAAATGCTGAAAGCATTACCAAACTAATCGCCCTATTTCTAGTGCCTTTAGTTGATGTAATTGGTTTCATATGACATACTAATTAGATTCTTAAGCTTAGCCTCCATTTTCAAAACAATTATATAGTAAAGATAAAAAATTTTAAACAAATTTAAGATGAAATAAGCTCAGTTGTTAAGTCAAAACTATAAGCAAGAATATTGGGCTAGTGCAATTCTAAGTCATCTTTTAGATGACAAAAGACAATTTCAAGGCTATAAGATGTAAAAGGTCAACTTTTAAATTATTCTTCTTTTATTTTTTTTAATGTAAAATCCATTAAAAGAGCATTTAAGATGAAGTAATTTAGAAGATAAGCCTCCCTTCTTAATAACATTAAAATAATAGAGAAATAATTATTCATACTTAGATTTGTTAAAATATTTGAAATATCTCAAAATGATAACAAAATTTAAAATATCTAAATTTAAATTTATAAAAGATTGGGTCTAAATATTAATTTTATATAATTTACAAATAACTCTGTAACAAAAATAATATAAAAGTTTAAAAAAATTTAATTAAAAAAAATTATTTTATTTCAAAATGTATACTTTAAATAAAATTACTTCTGAAAACAAATTATCAACTCTTAATAACCTTTAGCTTAACAAAGAATAAATAATTAATAAATTTTCTACTAAAAAAATAAACAATTTTTGCATTTTTATAAGATTCAAAGTTGTATATTCCAAGAAGATAAAACATAAAAATAAATTTTTTGAACGCCAAAAATTTTTGAAATCTCAATCATATCTTGAGTTAAATTTAGGATTTTTATGGAAAAAACTTATCAAATAATAATAATAAATAAGATTATAGAGAACGTTGCATTTTGTTGGCGCGAAGTTCTTTCAGTATTACTATTTAATATTAAAAAAATATTCTCATACTTCTTGTTGTCTTTCTATTCGTCCAATGAATCAAGCCAGCTTCTCAAATGGGAAATCTGCTTATTAAGAATTATTCTTAAATCTTGAATCAATTATTCCAGTCTTCTTGGAAAAAATCCAAAAAAGTATTAATTATTAAGTCATTCGTAGACTCGCCTGTCAAACTTTCATAATGCTAGCAAAAACCTATGGTAAGCTAGGCTTGTCTCTTCCAAGGATGTCCGCTCTTCTCCGTGTTGGCCTCTAGTGCAAGATTACTCGTAATGCAGTATACACTGCACCAGATTGTTTATAAGTTCTCCTAACCGCGTTTACATGCATACTTTTTTATATAAATTAAATATGTTTAATATCTACATAAAATAATTTAAAATTATATGTTTAAAGAATTGAGTATTAAAATTTTTTATCAAATCTTAGTTTAACTTAATTTTAGATTTTATATGATAATATGATAAAATTTAAAAAATTTAAACGAATTAAAATAAAATAGAATAAATTTTAAAACCAAATTTAAAATAACAATATGATTTATATTTAATTTATATTTAAAGTTTATTTTTACATTTCTAATTAAAATTATATTAAATTATTATCTTTCAGATAAATTTTTTAAAATCCAAATTTTTCGAAAAAATATTATATAAATTCTAAAAATATGCAAGAATAAAAAAAAAAAATTAATAAAGAATAAAGACTAATTCTATTTATTTTAGCTGAATATAAATAAATTAAAAAATAAGTTATTTAACTGATTCAAAATTTTTTAGACATAGAAATAAGAGAATAGATATAAGATATAATGAACTGAAAATATTTAATTATTTTTAATTTAATTTTTTAAATAATATAAAAAAATAAGTATTTATGCAGAAGAAACGAGCATTTTTTCTTAAAATTCAAGAATAATTTATTCTTTCTCAATTTTATAATCATCCAAAGTTTCATCATCTTTTAACTATTTTCCATTTAAAATTAGTCTCTTTTAATCGTCAAACAAGATTGTTTTATTATAAGATCCATCTTTTAAGTCTCCTACAGTTTATAAAGCATCAATATCAAAATTTCGTTGCAACAGATAAAGTTTTTACAAAAAATTACATAGTGTAATTTGCCATATAAATTCAATTCAAAGTTGAATCATTCTAAATATCATAATCAGATCATGAATACAGTTGCAACTAATAATAACTGTAAATTTATTTCTGCTTTTTTATAGAAATGCATACTTTTTGTTAGATTAAAATTTTAACTTTTAAAGCATTAACTTATGGATGAAGTTTCAAATAATTAATTTAATATTCCATGTTTTAATAAATACTTACATCGTAAGTTGTCTTTAATATTGGTCACTTATATTTATAATCTATTACTTTTCATGATTTTAATTTTAATTTAAAAAGTCGTTTCAATAGCACATAAAACTTTTTAGCGTTTCAAAAATTTATCTAGATTTCCTTAACTTTGCACCAAATATAAACTTAATTCATAAATAAAAAAATTACATTATTATGAAATAAAGCTCATAAATTCTTTCACTTTTTTAAATAAATTTTTTTAAAATTTACTTCCACTTAAATAGCCTTATATAACTAGAATTGATACTACAACTCAATTAATATAATAAAAAATCTCCATTTTATTTCTTAAATTGATTTTTTATCCTATATTAGTAATTTTTTAATTATTATAATTACGATTATAAGACAAAATTTTTTAATTAAAGTTACTCTTTTATCTAAGATTACAATTACTTTTTTTGGCTTAATTAATTTTTTAATTTGATCAAAATTTCATAATTGTTTATTTTTTCATTAATTTTTATTCTATTTTTTTATTTTTAAAAATTTTGTCTTAACTATAAAAATAGACAAATTTTTTTTGGTATATTTTCATTAATTTTTTTACTTTTAAAAGATAAACTTATTTTATTCCTTTTTAAATTTTTAGAATTAAAAAAATATTTTTTTTATAAATAAATGAATTCTTTCATAAGCATTTCTTTAATAAAATAAGATAAAAGTTAGTAACGATTTTAGGAAAAATTAAAAAATAATAATTATTATTTAATTTTTCTATTAATGGGTGTTTTAATCCGAAAACCAAGCATAATTTCTTGAATCCAGGCTGATTGTAACTTAATTTTATTTTTATTTTAAATTCGTTTTCTACAAGTTTTATTCTCTTTCTTCTTGCTTTGCTTCTCTTAAAATCTTTTAATAGATCTACTCAGTTATTTATCATTCTATCTAAGATACAGAAAATTCAATTTTTTTATCCTACATGAAGGTCTTGCTTTTGTTAATCTTCTTTTTGCTTCTAAAAAAATTGCTTCATCAAGTTCTTCATCTCAGTAGATTTCCTTAGTTATTCCTATAGAGATATGAGCAACTTTTTCAGAAATAAAATTTCTTAACGACTAGTTAAATTATTTTCTACTAATGGATATGGATAATTTCTTGTTCTATTTTCATTTTTCATCAGTATCATTTTGCTCTCCATTGTTCTTTTCGAGAGCTTAATGTATTTTTCTATTTTTCTTGATTCATTCGTCAAATTTATCAATTTTTATTGGCAATAATTCTACTTATTAGTTCAAAGGCGTCGATTTTTCTTTCATAAATTATCCGTCTCAATTCATGTTGATTTTTTCTAAAGTTTCAAAATCAGTTTTTCATCAAAAGCCTTCAATTTTAAGTCCTTTTTCTGGAGATTGCCGATCATCAGCATTAATTTAACATTGTTCATTTAACCTCTCCTAAGTCAAATTTATACAAAACCTGATGTATGGCCATTTTCTGTTATTTCCTTAGTTCCTCTACTAAATTTAAATTTTCAGGCATCTATTTTTTCTCATCCTGTAAGATTTTTAATTTGAAGAGTATGTGGGCTTAAGAATTGTAATTTCTTGTTTCATCTCTTGTTTTGAGCAGGTTTTGTAAGAACTCTTTTTTTTGAAGCTATCTATCGAATTTTTATTTGAGTAATAAAATTGAAAAATAATAATTTAGATACCAGAAAGAATTAAGAAAATATTTGCTTCAATGATTTGGAAAATTATAAATGATTAAAGGAAAATTTATAAATGGAAGCATATTATCGAGAGAAATTGGCAAGAGATGAAAATCGCAAAAAAAATTTTAACTTTTTTAATTAATTTTAGAAATGAAGATCAGAGGAAAAAATAAAAAATCTATCGTCAAACACCACACTATTTTTATCTTTGCATAAAACCCTTGTAATATCTAAGCTTGTAAGGAAAATTTTGAGAGTAAAAATTATTAATAAATATTTGTAAATTTATTAAATAAATAAAAATTCTACATAAAGTTTGTTAATTAAATTTCTTATATATTAGAAGTATCTTTTTTACTAAATAAAACTTTATCTTAAGTGAATAATATAAAACAAATTTATAAAATTTCTTTTTAAAATAATAATTTTAAACGAACAAATTTTATTCTATTAATTTATATCCCCGGAGGGGATTGGGTAGGCCACACAAAGCTTGAGTGTAATGCTAAGGCGACCTTCGACAAAGGACTCGGCATGCCGAGCTACCCTTCGTCCCCAAAGAAAAATTGGACTGCGAAAACAACCCACTTCATGAGTGGATACCAGTTTTCACACTGATAAGAACAGATACTACACTTGATCTTAGCCAAAAGGCCGAGAAGGTATGTTTATATTTCCCTTTTTCCTATTTAAACTTCAATCCACTTATTTTATTAAGGTTTAAGGTTTATTAAAATAAAATTAATAGTTACATAAATAAAGCTTTTATTAAATTCTAATAATAATTTTTTATTAAATTAAGAACAATTAAAAAAATTAAATAAAGATCATATTAATCTGTTTCACTTAAATCAAAAAATATTACTATCAAAAGGATTTGATTTTTCAAACAATTTTAATAATAGATAAATGAATTTAACTTTTTAAAAACATTTAAATAGAGAATTTAATTATTATAATTCTTAATTTTAAAATATTAAAGCTTTGAAAAATTTATTAGATGCTTTAAAATTATCTAAAGTTTAAAACATGATTCTTTAGTATCTTCAATTACATTTATGCAAGTAAGTAAATTAAGTATTAAGAAAACAAGAAAAAAGGATGCTAAAATGAATAATAATTGTATTTACTTTAATCCAAAAATTGTAACTTTAAGTAAAATTCCCTATCTAATTTAATTTAGAAGAGTATTTTCATATAAATTCATGATATTTTATAGTTGTTTTACTAATATTTTATGTTTTAAGATTCTTCGATAGCTTTTTCTATTTTCAATTAAAAAATAAATTTAACTATTTATTTAGAAATAATAAATTTTGCTAAAATAATAAATATTTGATATATTAACTAATCTGAATATTTATAAAAATATATTAATTAAATTTATTTGATATCAAATACAATAAAAATTTAATTTATTTCAATTGTAAAATTGTAATAAAAATGCTAAGATGATTTAAGAATAGTTAAGCAATGATTTTTTATTTGAATTAATATTGTTTAAATTAAATAAGCTAATGCTTATATAATTTTTACTAAATATATGCTTTTCAAATTTAACTAAGATTTATTAATTACCTATTTTATTCTTTAAGAAACTAAAAATGCTTATGCAGTTATTTATAAAATATTACAAGATTTTTTATTCAAATTTCATAAAATAATAATTTTAAGAATTTAAAAATGCAAATGAAATAATAAATAAAAGTCAAACTCTGGAAAATAAAAATTATATAATCTCAAACTTTAACTCATTAGAACTAAAATATTTCAATTATATTGTTGGACTCAGGCAAAAAGCAAAAAACTTAGGAATTTATATTTATTTAAAATTAAAAATAATCTAATCAAAAATAATTATTTTTTAAATGAAGTAGCTATCTTTTTATTTCTAGAAATAGCAAAATCAATTTTCTCTAATATTAATAATCATAATATTAATAAAAGAAGAAACATGATTTTTTGATTAAATCTTAAAATATCATATTAAAAATAAGGATTTAACAATCTTAAGCTTTTATATTAAAATTTTTTTAATATCTTGCTGTTAAATATCTGAAATAAATTTAATAATATTTATAAAATCCTTAAGTAAATTTTATAAATTTGGAATATTTTTTAATACAGCTTACCTTTATAACTTAACTATAATTCAGTGAAAACAACTCGTTTATTTTAATTTTAACTATTATTCTATTTGAAATTTTAATGATATTATTTCTTATAAAATAATATCTAGTTAACATATAAAAAATTTTAATGTTTTATTAATAAATAACTAATAAATGAGATATCATGTAATTAGGTTTTACAAGGTTGAATTTTTTAAAGATGAATATAAATCGAATATATAAAATTTCGATTAAACTTTAAAGATAAAATAAATATAATAATTAAAAAATTTACAAGCTTATATCATTAATTCAAATCACACTTTGAAATCATTTAGCTTTAAACCTCTTCCTCTGTTGAGCATTTTATCTAAATTCGGCAAATCTGGAGTTGTTCAGTATTTAAATTTAAAACTTGGAATTTCTTCCATAGTTAGCTTTTATTCAATTGTCTTAATCTCAATTCCATGTAAGTATTCTTTTCTCAATGATTAGTTTATCCTTTCGAATACTTTTGTATTTATCAATGAGTTATATTTAGCTTTTATCTATTTTTCATTTCTCCCTGGAAATAATTAAACAATTTCGTCCCATTCCTTATCTTATAATCTTTTAAAAATAAGAAGTTCTATCTATTTCTGCTTCCATTCTTTATTTATTTTAATGAATTGATATCGACATTGAGCGCTTGTTCTATTACTGTTAAATTCTAAATTTAGTTATTTTTTAATAATGCTCCACTCTCTTTTATACTTCTTATAAAGTATTTGAAGTTTTAAGATTTCTTCTAATGACCACTTAGTTTCTTTTGCTTTCATTCCGTAAAATATTTTATAATTTATTTACTGAAATATAAATATAAAGCAGATTAATTTAAATTAAAATTTATTTAATTTATGAAACTTAACTTTTAGCTTAAAAGTACATTCGTTAAAAAATTATCAGAAATCAATAGTAACTTAAAACGAAAATAAAGTCGATTGTTACTACTTTGATTCTTTATAGCAATCGTTATCTAGATAATCTACATTAAAATTTTTAAAACAAATAGAAAAAATTTTCTTTTGAGTACATTAAGTGAGAAAAAGAGAATATTCATTATGGAAATAGATTTAAAATTAATTTAATAGCAATCAATTTTTATCTGGTTTGCATATTTTGCTTAAGTGCCATTTTAACTAAATTTTAAACTAAAAGTTTTCAAAATTTAACAACAATTTAACTTCAAATCAATTGTAAAAATGATAAAACATTATTCAGTATTCTGAAAATATTTGATAATAATGGTACATTTGCAAATTAGTAATTTTTTGTTATGACTGTATGAGGTTAAATGATGATATTTTAAAAGAAAAACTTTGAGGTATTATAGTAAATTTTCAATTTCTTTAGTTTTAAGCAATAAAAGAAATAAAATCGATTTTAGATTATTCTTAATTTGACGGAATTTCTTAGTAATATGCTTATTTTAAATTCAAATAGCAATAGTTAATTACCATACAATTCTAGCAACACTTCCTCGTTGAATGAATATAATTAGCAATCTTTAAAATTTATAAAATTGCCCGATCCAATATATACGAAAATAATTTAGCGATATAAGCTAAGTTTTTTTATTTAAAATTCGAGCTTGTAAAAGTCTTTACGCTATTAATTTAAAAATAGAAAATGTTCGAAAATTTAAAATAAATTGCTCTGCAAATAGTTTTTAAGTATATTTTAAAATTTAAAATCTTAAAGTTAAAAAGTTATTTCGTAAAGCTTACTCTTCTTTAAATAAAAAATATAGTATAAAGCTGCTTATTATGAACTATGATTTGATATTATTCTTTTTCTTTTCTGCTTTTTATTTTATTTCTTTTACTATGCTTTTATAGATAATACTTCTTTTTATCTATTTTTACTAAGAATAAGCAAAAAACAAAAATATAACTAAGAAAATGCTGAAATTAAGTTCAAAACCTAAAAATTTTGAATAATGAAAAAATAAAAATGAATAAAACATTTTATTTGTCAGCACATGAATGATAAGCATAAATCTGTATTAATGCTTTATATTAAGTGACATTTTTAAGTTAAATTCATTAATTATATGAAAATTTAACACAAAACTTTATTTTTCTTATCTTTAAACAAAAAACAAGTTAATTAACTATTGATAGATCCTAATAAAATCAAAAATCAGATTTATAAGTAAAAATCTTATTTATTAATCTCTTTGAAAAATAAAAAAGCATAAAACTATTAAATTTAAAAGTCTTCAAAATATGAATTTATTTAATTTAAAATTAAAATATTTAAACTTATTATAAATATAATATTTATTTAATCTACTAAATAATAGTAAAAAATTCATATAGCAAGAAAAGAAGAATGATATTTATTAATTATGAAAAATGATTTATAATTTCTATTTTAATAATAGGGGAATAATTTTTCTTAATTGATTGTATTTAAATTAATTCATATATCTTTAAATAAATTATAAAGTTTTTATAATAATAGAATTAAGTTATATTGCTATAATAAATTTAACTACTTTATTACAATCTTCAGTTTATTTATAATTATATTCTTATTTTACCTCTTATTAATTTTGAGAAAACTAAAAAAGTAAAAATCAAGATTGATTTTTTATAATTGTCTGGTTTTAGAATAATATTCGTGAATTAGAATTATAAATAAATCAAGGAAAATAAGAGATTGATAAGTTAAAACTAATAAAATTCAAGTATGAATAGCTTTTCAAGTTTGAAATATATAAATCAAATAAAAATGAATTAAATGAACCTCTGTCTTATCTTTAATAAAATTGGTTATAGAGCTATTAAATTAACTAAAATTATGAATTATTTTTATTCTAATAGAACTTTTTAATTTAAAATATATCTCTAAATAATATTAATTAGAAGGCTAAATCATTAAATTAAAAATTAGAAAATTATTGTAATTATACTTTTTTAATTTAATAAAAGTGCTAGTTCTTATTAACCTAAGGAATTCAATATTTTTTCCTAGAAATTTTTTTAATTTTAATGTATGGGCTGAAAGGTTTAATTCAATTTTTTGGTTTAACAAGATTTATTATATCTATTAGCAAGTATTTATACAACAAGAAGCAATAGTATGATATCTATTTATTTAAATTATATCTATTATAAAAATGATTGAAATTAAATTTTATAATAACTGAATACATAACAATACTTCCTATTTAATATATTACTAAGAAATATATAAAAATATCATAGAGGTATATTCCCTTAATTTTTCCATTTAGAAATCATTATAGCATTTTTAGAAATTTCTCAAAAATTTATTTAAAAACTTTTGGATTAAATATTATCTTAATTTAGAACTACTAAAAATAAATTTTAAATAAATTTAGTAATTTTTAAAAGAAATATATCTTATTATAATGCTTAATTTAAAAATATTTTTATTTTATCATATCTTTTCTAGTTAGAATATTTATTAATATAATTTAATATCAATAAGTTAAAAATAGATTAAGATAGCTTTTAGAATTTTAAGCCTTGTAATATTTATGAACTTATTTATTTAAATACAAAGCTATCAAATCATACAGCTAAAATTCTTCTTAATTGAAATAATAGCCTATTTGGAAAATTAAAAATATAATATTAAGCTTACAAGCAATAATATTTAATCTGATTTCATTAATAAATCCTAGTTAAATATTAATGCTAAATACTAAAAACATTATAAATTCAGATATACTTTCTCATACTAAGTCAATGCATTTATTAATTTATTATATTTGAAGAATTTATTTATAAAAATATTATTATTTTGCTATATAATATTATAAAAAACCTCAAAGTTAGAAAAAAATAGAAAACGATAAAATTGAACTAATATAAATAAATGAAAGTTTATACAAAATTATTGTTTATAATACTTATTAGTTTATATATAAAGGAAATAATTATATGTAATTAATAATTAATGATTTGAAGATCAATTTGTCTATTTATTTAAATAAAAGCTTTAATATAAATCATAAATAAATTGTAGGCCGTATTCAATTTATTTTTCTCTAAATACTGTAGCTTATGAATTCCTTTACATCCTCATTCTTTTAATTGTTTTATTCTTTATCAATTTTGTTTAATATTAAATTTAAAATTAAAATTTAAGAATTTCACCTTCCTTGAAATTAAATCAAAACAAATTCTAAAATTAATCGATATCCTAATAGTCTTTATATAAGGGTTATCTTTCCATTTTATATTGCTCCTTAGAATTTTCCAACAAGAAACTAGAGTAATAATTTAAAACTTTCCTTATACATTGCTGCTTTAGAAAATTAACTATGATTTTCTTATAATAACGATATTCTTAGTTTTTTAACTTTAATTTTATTCTTGTTTATGGATCACTTTTAATCTACTTCATTTAAAACTTAAAATATAATGAGAATAGCATATTTTCTATTATTACATTATATTAAATTTTTATCTATATCTAAATTTCTAAATTTTAGTTAAGTTATAAAATATATAATTAATTATATTTCTAAAAATAATAGTAATAGCTATTTATACTAAAAACTAAAAGTATTCAATTTTAAAATTAATTAATTAAGATATGTAAATTTTAAGAATATTTAACTATTATTAGAATAATAAGAGATGCTTTATTTTTTATTTTTTTCTTAAATAAATAATAATAAAGAATCTTAAAAAGATTAAAAACTTAAAATATGCCCATATAATTTAGTTTTCGATTTAAACTAATAAATTATTTTATAAGACATCTAAACACTGCTATTAGCGAAATTGATAGCTAAATTTAATAAAAATAAATGAATTTTATTTTAATAAAGTTGATAAAATGAATGATTCAAGCTTATATTAATTATTAAAATTACATAATCTAAAAGTTAAGTTTTTATTTTAATTATGTAAATGTTGTCTTTGAATTAAGATAGATGTTGTTATTTGTAATTTCAAACAAGTTTAATATTGCTTAAATAAAAGACTTTACATAAATTTAAAATTATTTTCTTTAATCTTTAATTTTCGATTTCTTTATCCATTTTCTAAATTTCTCAAACAATTATACATATTTAAATCTCTAAGTATTAAAAGTTCCTTGATTCCTAATATTTTTCTTTGAAAAAACATTTTAAAGAATTTAATCATTCATTACTATTTTGTCGATCGAAAGGTAAATTTATTTAATTATAAACAAAATTAAATCAAAATTATTTAACTTTGATCTATATTTAAGTTATTTATCTTTTATTTAATTACCACCTATAACTATTAATATTTGCACAACCATATGAAATTGGAAGTTTATTTTTTTATAAATTTTAATTTTTATACTTTAAGAACTAAAATAATTTATTTTAAAGCCACTGACACTTTAATAAAACTTTAGTTCAGAGAGACATATATTTTATAAACTAGTGCAGATTAAATCTTTGAGGAAAATATAAAATAATAATAAAAGTTTAAAACAATTAAAATGCCTTTACACTATAGAATTTGATTATATTAATTTATTTTATGAGATTTATTTTGAAAATAGTAAGTCAGCTAATTCATTATTCATCATTCCAAATAGTTAGATTATCTCGAATAAGTTATAATACTGTGCAACAGTCTTTGTAATCCGATGTTTGACAATTCTCTATATCTTTCATGCCTTCATCCAATGCATTTTAAGCGAGTAAGTTACCCATAATTTTGTCATTCAAAATTTCATAGTATAATACTGAAAAATTAAGAGCAATACCTAAGCGAAGTATATTACATGGCTGTAAATTAGCAGCTGCAAGATTTGTTGCTTCATTATATATTTATAAGGCTTTTTAAGGAGATTGGTATTCTCTATACTTCACTTTATTTTCTTGAGTATCTTGAAATTCAGAAAGTCATCTATAGCAATCTCCCTTAATTTTTAGGTAGAAAATTGAGCATTCAATATTAGGAGCATTCTAAAATAGAGTATCATCCAGCAAGTTTATAATTTCTTCGCAAAATTGATTTAATTGATATTCTATTTTATCTATATAAAATTACAGAATTTTCTAATTCTATTCTGTTTTTGTACAAGATTAAGTTGCTCTTCAAGACGACCTTAAAGAACTTATATGATTTTTGTACGCTGTAAAAAATAAATTTCTTTCTTCTTTCAATAATTAGGGGTTTATTTTTATGACTACTTTTATGTGCCTTATCATATCTTCTCATCTTTCTAATTACTCTGCGACTTAAGCTGCTTCTAAATGCTACTGCCTACTTCATTAAATAGAGTCTTAAACTTCTAATTTACTTTATTTTTATTCTTCAGCTTGATTTTTTGTTATCGTAATTAATTCAATTTAACTTAGCTCCCTCTTAAAATTATCTTAGTTTGAAGATTCTTAAGTATTTGCTAAATTTTATTTTAATATTTTTCATTATAGAGGTTTTATTCCAATTCTACCAGCATCTTAGTCTGTCATAACTCCTAAGTCAGTCAATTAATTAGCTCCATAATTTCTTAGAATCTGCAATATACTTTAAGCTCTTTATGTATTACTTTATAGAGATTTTAGTACAAATGAATCTAATTATTCTTCCATCAAATTTTACTAATGAAATCAAAATCCTTTAAAATTAGTTCTATATTTGATGCCTCTAAAGTAAAGTCTACTTATTATTAAATATCTTCATATGCAATCATCGTTTAATTTTACCTCTTAAATGTTTATTATTTTTATAGGAAATGAAGGAGATTATATCTTAAAAAAGTTATTAGAAAATATGTTCACTACTAAAGATTAGAAAACCTACATATAAGATCTTTAGAATTATGAATGTGAATGTAGGTATTATAAGACAATTAAAAGAGAAATTTTAAATTAAAAGTGATTATTGCAGGATAAATAGCTTAAGGAATTAAAAAACGATGATATTATAAAAGTAGCTATGCTTCTTTATGCTTTCTATAAATTGAAGTATAAAAATCTTATAATAATTTAACTTAAACCATATAAGTAGTTATTCACAACTACACTATATATTTATTAGGTTAAAGCCTTAAAACTCTACGAAAATTAAAATTAAATTAAAATATAATGGACAAATAAATAAAGTTGTATTTGAAGAGATTAATTACATTTCCTAAATAGAGTAAATAATAAAGAAGAATTTAACGGACTAATAATTAATTTTAAGCTAAAAGATTTAAAAAAAGATAAAAGAGCATAAATCGAATTCTGGTCAAACCAAAGTTCTAAAATGGAAATATGACTTTAAAATGAGAAATTTTAATTATAAAATATCTTAGTAAGATTCTTGAAAGCCTTAGATTAATTTATTTTATTGTTTGCTTAATCTGATATTAGCAATACTTCTCTATATCTCGATATTTCATCAAAGATTCCTAAGAATTATTTAGAATATAATATCATGTGCAGCAAAATAAAGTAAAGCAAAGCCGAACTTTTGTATATAAACTAATTTAATCAATGGGTAAATCATTTTCGTTATGAAGAACTAAATACAAAGGAAAAAATGAAAAAAATTATAAGATATTGAAATAAAAATTTGAAAAACTTCGGAGTAATTATTACATAAGAAAGATATTAAAAATAAAATAATCATGCTCTTTAAGTTTTATTCTATAAAATTAATTATCTTACATGAAAAAATCTAAAGTCTTTAAATTAAGAAGAGTGATATATAAAAAAATTATAGCATAATGCAAATTTAAAATAGTACGAAAAGTCCTTTTCTGTTAAATTATGAGGCTAGCAAGAAAAGTTTACCAATTTTATTTCTTTCATATTTTTAACAAATACAATTAATAATCATTCTTAAAAATTAAAAGTTCAAAAGACTCTCATTTGTTATTATTAAAAAGACTGAAAATCCTATGAATTATTTTAGCTATTAAAATAGATTTTTATTTATTTTCCTGAATTTTCTAAAGCAAGTTATTTATTATGCTCATTTACATTCTATCTAATTCAAATTTTAGTTAGTTAAAATGTAATTAGTTACTTAAATATTTCTTTCTTAAAATATTTCATTTTTTTTCTTAATATCTTAAAGTTGACGTGCTTAAAGAGAAAAATACTTTTTTAAAGCATTAAAGTTTAAAATTTTTCTGAAAAAATAAAAAAAATAAAGTTGAAGCAAAGTTAAATTAAATGATAATATTCAGATATTTTTAACTAATACTCAAAGTTAAATTAAATATAGTGCATATCTATTTGGTAGAAAATATTTTAATTTGATTTGATTCTATAAAGCTATTTAAAAATAGTTATACTTGGAATTAATTTAAGAATAATTATTAAATACAGTTCAATTTTTATTATTATGACTTGCTTAAAAGTAAATTGCTAGAAATTTTAGTTAAAAGTAGGATCTATATATAAATTTTAAAATATTGATGATATATGCACATATACGTTTGGTAGTGTTGTATTAAGAACTTAGCATGATATATAAATTTAATGATTTATTATTTATATAAAATAGTACTATTTAGATACTTTTCAATTAATATTAATAAATAAGGATAAAGATATGCTATTTGATTTACTATCTAAATAGTTTGAATGTTTTTAAGTTATAAACTAAATAAAAAAGATTTAAATATTTTAAATTAGTCAGATACAATTCGAAGTTATCCTTTTGAAGATTTTTTATTTTGTCTATATGAGTTTCTTTCTTAAGTATGTATCAATAAAATAATTTTAACTTTGAAGAAAAATTGATAAATAATAAAGATTCTATTATTTAATTAATAAGCATAATATCACTATATCTAAATTATAAAACTTTTTATCTTTATTTCCTTAATTTCTATTAACTTAGCGAAATAATTGATTAATTATAATTAACCCTTCTAAAGTTGATATTCCTTCCAAGTATTAATAAGAGAAATTAAATCCCAAAGATAACCTAGTAAAAAGTACTAATAATCTATTAATATGGCTTAATCTTAATTAGGTATATTAAAGTAAATCTATATATGAAAAAGCTTTATTATAAACTTAGTTATTTTACATAGTTAAAGCAATCTAAATAAGTGATATTTCTATATAGCTAATTAAATTACTATTTAATTATCTTTAACTATCTTTATTTTTATTTAATTAATTATTAATAAGCTTCACTCCTTAAAAATAGCTATTTACATAGGTTAAGCATGAAAGTAAATTAAATTTTAATTTAATACATAGATAGAATAATAAAAAGGAGGTTAAAGAATAATAATAAAGAAGTTAAATTGAACTAAGTAGTTTTATTTAAAAAAGTAAAGTGAAATAGAAATAATTAAATTTACACACTTAAATTAATAAACTTTAATTTATACCAAAGAAATAATTTTTAAAATTAACCTTGCAAATAGTCATATATATTCAAAAGGAATTAAATCAAAATTAATTTAAATTAGCATTCCAGAAATAAATAGTTTATTCTTTTTATTAATGCTTTATGAATATATTTATAAGGTTAAGGAGGAATTATAAATAAAATTAAGGGTGAAAAATAGAAAATCACAATATGATAAATTATTGATCAGGTGCTTTGATAGCAAAATTTTTATAATGTTATTATCTACTATAAAAAAGCTATATAGAATAAAAGTTTAAATCATCCGCCACTCATATATTTTAGATAGTAAGAAAATATGAATAGCTAGCTTACTCTATTTCTCCTTAAGAGTCTAAAAATTAAATAGAAATTATTAGTAGAAGTAGAGATCTAAAATAACTATAAAAGTTTTATATTTATATAAATATGATAAACTTAAAAATTATGAAAAGACTTTGAAGTTAAAATTAAATTTAATTAAATAAATTACAAATTCAATTAAAGAATCATAACTCACACTTTAAAGTCATTTAATATAGCTTTTCTTTTACTTGTCATTATATCGAAATTAGGTAAATGAGTTGTCTGCCAAAGCTTAAATTTAAAGCTTGGTATTTCTTCAACTGCTAATGCTATTTCAATTGTCTTCACATTATCCTATTAATATTAGGAATTTAATTATTAGCTAATTCTTTCAAATGCTTCAGTATTGATTAACGAATTATACTTTGCTTTTAATTGATTCTCTTATTTTCCTGGAAATAAATAAATAATTTCACTCCATTCAGTTCCTTATAACCTTTTGAATATAAGAAGCTCTATATCTTTTTATTTCCATTCTTTATTGATTTTATTGAAATGATAGCGACACTGAGCACTTGTTCTACTTTTATTAAACTCTTTGTTTAGTTCCTTTGCGATAATACTCCATTCTCTTTTATATAACTTTTAAAGTTTCTGAAGTCTTGTCACTTCTTCAAGCGACCATTCAGCTGATTTAGACTTCATACCGTAGTATTATAAAAATAGAAAAATTTCGTAAATATAAATTGATATAATTACGTAATATAAAGGAAGTATTTACGGTATTATAAATAATTTAATTACTGTAATTTAATATCTCATCACTCTTATTTAAATTTAACTTTAAACTTTTATATTCTAATTCCTATTTATTCCCTTTAAATTTAACAGAAATCTTCCGATTATTTTAAATCTATAACTATTTTCATATCCTTAGTTATATATGTCGTAGTACTATCAAAGGAATCAGATGACTAGTTTCTTATAAATAATTTCGTAATAAAAAAATTAAAAAAAGAGCAATAAAATGTGTTTAAGATATGAAGGAAAACTAATAGAAGAAAGAAAATGAAAACATTTATAAACTTCTTTTTAGTTTAGATAGTTAGTCATATATATAATAATGTAAATTGCTCTAGTTTCTTTTAAATATTCATAATTTATACTGTTCTTTTATCTTGTAATAACCATTTGGAATTATTTATTTGTGATAACTACCTATTTGTTTTTAATTGTTCTATAAGTAATTTTTTTATCTAGCCTTTGGGGAAATCAGATATAGTTCATAAAAATAGATTATAAAGTTGAAGTTTAAAATAAACTGAGTATTGTAAGGATTGATAGAGAAGATTAAGTAAAAAATAGTTAGATGATATGTATAAAGAAAGTATGTTTAATCATATGCTTTAATATAATTTATTTAATCATTTTTTACAATTAAGTAAACCACTCCCAAACTTGTCTATCTAAAGTTATTAAATACCTAGGCTTTTCTAATTAATTAGAACTTTAATTTATTTTATTTCATATTAGAATAGATATAAGTGATTATTTTATTTGATATAATCACGACAAAAACAAATTTTATCAATATACTCATAATCGTAATTATCTAAAATTAAAACAAACAGATAAAACAATCATCAAAGTAAATAATTGTTCATAAGGCATCAATTCTAGTTTTAAAAAATTAAAGTTTAAAGCTAATAGAAAATCTAATTGACAATAATTTATAATATCCTCCTAAATCACTAGAATATCTAAACCATGTAATAAAATAATTATTTCATTGAGCAATAAAAATAATAATCATTGTATAAATTGTTGTTTTTAATTTTAGTTGGTATATCTCATTGTTAATTTTTGGATGATTATATTAGGATTTAATTTAAGAACCAATTTTATGATATAAAGAAATTATATAAGCTTTTAAAAGAGCAAAAAATATTTTAATATTTGTTTGCTTTAACAACGATTGAGAAATATTCTCCTTAATTTTCATAAAACTTAAAACTTATAAAGTAAATAGATCACTAATTAATTAAAATTCTAAAAATAAACTAAATAAATAATAGAATTGCTCAATAAGTCTAAAAGCAACCTAATTTGTTTTAACAAAGGAATTATTTTCAGTTTGCAAACATTATAATTAAATTTTTATTTTCTAAAAGTTATGAAGAATCAAAATTAAAAATATTGCTTTAAACATATAGATAATGAACTTTAAGTTATATAAAAAATTATAAGAATAATAATAAAGTTTATGATAAAGTCACTCAACAGAATTTAGTTATTACTGAATACTTTAATATAGATCCAATATATAAATGAAATAATAAAAAATTAAAAAAATAGAAAAATAGAAATTATTATTAATAATAGCTAATTAAACCTTCTTTTTTTCTTAATTATTTACTCTTTTCTTATATTAATATTTTACTTTTTTTAATATCTCCTCTAAAACTTTAAGAGCATGCTTTTTAATGATAAATGAAATCTATTTAATTTTAGTGCTAGCTTTATTTTTAATTGCAATATATTTATTTGTTTTTATATGAACTTTAATAATTTAATTTGTTAGATAATTATTAAAAGTAGATATAAATGTTAATAATTGGAATAGAAATAAAGATAGTCAGTTAGAGATATTTGTAACGAAAGCCACAGAGTTAAAAGCTAGTAATAAATAAATAAAAAAACATAAGAAAAAATTATTAATCTAAGGTGGCAGCAGTAGATCAAGTAATTTTAATTAAGATAAATTAAGACAATAAAAACTTAGAAAATTATAAAGTATACAAAATAGATATGAGCAATTTATAAAATTAGTTAAAAACTAATAAAGAACTTATGTTTATTGAATAAAATTTAAAATGATAGAGCTATTTTTATAAATTGTTGATCGAAATTTGGAGTGAAATATTAATTTATGGCTAAAAAATTGAAAAGTCAGAGAAAAAATACATAGAAGTTCACTATGAATTAAGTAAATTGGATGGTAGATTTTTAATATTCATTTTCAAATTGTTACTTGATTTAGCATTTGAAACCATCAACTTGGTAGACTATTAAAAATAAAAGAAAATATTCAAACTTTTTGATAAATATGCCCAGCCTGAAAAGGTGTAGAAGAAACTTTTTATTTTTAGAGTTTTACTTTATAATTAGTGAAAAGTATAGATGATACTAAGATTTAAAGAACTCAACCAAAAAATAAAAATAGAAAATAAATAAAAGCACATATCTTATCAAATTCATTCAATTAAATAATTTCATATGAAGAGTAAGGGGTGCGAGATATATATAAAATTAGAATGGAGATGCTTAATATTATTATTTAAACTTCAATTATTAATTATTTGAATTTCACTAGTAAATGTTAGCATCTTTTAGTATTTTTCTTTTATTTCACTCGAATCTAATTTCTTTTAATTTTTATATAAACTTTCATTTTTTATCATATTAAATAAATTCTTTTATTTTACTCAATTTTTCTTTAAATTTAACCTAATAAAAGAAAGCTTTAGATAAAAAGCATAGAAAAATAGAAAAACTTATAATCCATCAAGATTGAATTAGGTATGAAATATTTATAAACATTCTTAAATAGTAGCCAGAAATTAATAGTTTTTTACTTTTTTTAAGGATAAATAGATAATCATTTTAAATAATTTTAAATCAAAAGAGCAGAAACAAAATATTTTTAAATCTATCTAGCAAAGAAAGTGAGAAACCACAATGATAAATTAAATTTATGTATGTATTTAATTAATAAATTAAAGGTATATATCTTCAGACTGAATTTTTAAAATATAAACTTTTCCTTTTGCTATAAATAATTTGAATTATTTTAGCAAATCTAATTTAAAGATTGATTTTTATTTACTCAGTATATTTAAATAAATTTAATTGTATCTATTCATTTTAAAATTCTTAATGTTTTCTATCTTATTATTTATAATTAAATTCAAGCTTCTTTTTTCATTCTATTTTACTAATAATAGAGAATAATTATTTTACTTCATATATCTAATTTTAAAGTTTATATTTCATTCAAATATAGAAATTATTAAAGAGCTTGGTCTTAAATAATTAAAAGTTAAGGGATTATATCAATCATAGCACATTTTCTTAACAAATATATAAAAAGAAAAAAGAAAATACTAAGAACATTTATTAATGAAATAAGCTTTTCTAATAGCTATTCAGTGTGGAAATTTGCTTTTTACTAAGACATATTAACTAATTATAAACAAAGCGATTGAATGTACTAAAAGATAGAGCACAAAAAGATTTAATTCAGTCTAAATGAATATTAGTTAAGTTCTTACAATTTAAAATATTAAATAAATTATTTAGAATGATGTAAGAATAAGATAATCAGGAGATAAGCTAGCTTGATAAAATAAAATTTAATATTATAATAAATCTTTTAAGTTCAAAGAATCATAAATAGATGTATAGTTTTATCTCAGAGATAAGCAAATTTTAAATGATTTATTATATAATAATATGACTAAGAAAACAAAGCAAGTATTTTATTCAATCAGACAAAATAATGGCTTATAAAATGAAAAGAAAGAAACAGAAAATGAAAAAATAGAAGAAAATAAATGCTAAGTCTTTAAATCTAGAATTATCTTTTTGTTAAATTCAGAAAAAATATCGAAGAAAATAGAATGTGATTATCAAAACTTTCTGATTAATGTTTGTTTAATAAATTAAGAAAAATAAAAAAGAAACAAAATTATCATATAAAAGCTTATCAATCAAAGAAAAGATAATGAGATAGAAATAAATTAAATACTAAAGCTAGATTTAAAATAAGTTTTTTTAATAACTTTAAATAATTGAAGACTTATAATAATTTGTTTAGAAGATAAAATAATGATCAATCTAATTATAATTATTTATTATAATAATAGAACAAAAATTAAATAAAAAATAAGCATATTTTGAAATTAGGTGCAAGGAGAATTTATTTAGAATCAAAACAATAATATCTTTTCCTACAATTTAACTGGAAAAATAATTAAGGTATAAAAGGAAACAAATTTTAAAGTGCAAAGACTAATATACACTCAAGAATGTCTTCTAAAAATGTAAAATATTTATTCAATGGATTATTAGTTTAGTAGCAAGAGGGAGATTGACTAAATTAAATAAAATCTTAGAAATTTTAACATCTATTGATCCTTATAAATAATCATAGTCAAGTTTATATTTAAAATAAAATAAATAAATTTAAAATAAATTATCTTTCTATATCAATCTAAATAATACAGACATAAGCTAAAGAGAAAATTATTTCAGAATAAATAAGCATAATTTTATTCTTTTAAATGAAATATTTTTCTAAAATGAAATAATAGATGAAAAAACAAAAATGTAAATCAATAATTTAAATAGTAAAATTTATTAGAAAAGAATCTTTGCAAATATTCCTTTAGTTCATATTAAAAGGAAGTTTTCTTATGATTTGTTTATATATTTTTCATCTGAAAGAATAAAATTGAATAAGGATATTTTAAAAAATTATTTTATATTTTTATTATTTAATTGTTGTGGTTTTTTTAAAATAAATAATTGATGATATAAAAAGAAGTCTTAGAAAGTAAAAGATTTAAGGTAATAAATTATAAATAATAAATCGATCAAACTCAAACTTTGAAATCATTCAGTATAACTTTTCTTTTGCTTGTCAAAATATCAAAATTCTCTATATGAATTGTTTATAAATTTTTAAATTTAAAGCTTGCTATCTATTCCACTTGTAAGGCCTGATCAATTGTTTTTATCGTAATTTCTTATTAATATTCTTTATTTACCTATTAATTAATCCTTTCAAATGTTTCTGTATTTATCAATGAGTTATATTTCGCTTTTATCTGTTTCTCATTTCTCCCTGGAAATAATTAAATAATTTCATTCCACTCAGTTCCTTGAAGCCTTTTGAAAATAAGAAGCTCTATATCCTTTTATTTCCATTCTTTATTGTTCTTATTGAATTGATAACGACATTGAGTACTAGATCTATTGCTATCATACTCTAGGTTTAACTCTTTGCTAATAATGCTCCACTCTCTTTTATACTTCTTATAAAGTTTCTGAAGTGTTAGGCTTTCTTCAGGTGACCACTAAGCTGCTTTAGTCTTCATACGGTATTTATTATTATAATTGAAACATTACCAAATTTAAATAAGTTAATTACGGGCTCTAAATATATATAAACTTCTAAATTAAAGAATATATAAATATGGATAGCTAAATAGATTCAATTACTGAAATTAAAGTAAAATAGTAACTGATTTCAACTATTATCCCAACTTTAAACCATTTTTAAATCATTTACGCTCTTAAGAAATTTACAACTGTTCTTAGAACTTTAAAATTATAAGGAAAAACGATATCCCTGCGTAAGGGAAATAAATATGCTAAGTGTTGTTTTTAACTAAATAAAAGGTTTTCCAACATCCTTACCAAATTAAGAACGAGGAAGCTAAAATAAAAGCAGGGTTAAGATAATTTAGAATTAGAAACCATGCACTTATTATTTTTCCATTTAATAGATTTTATGAAATAATTAAGCTATTTATTGTTGAAATCGAATTTAGAGACGAAAGAGTTTAAATTTATAAGCTAAATAGTTATTATTATAAGATTGAATTGCTAATAAGTTTTGCTTAAATTCATTATATAAGTCAGTTATTTCAAATTCTTAATAATTTGTAAGATGAATAATTGGTTATATAGAAAATCTTGGTTTACAAGCAAAGCAGTTCAAACTTAATTTAAAAGCAAAATTAATAAAAAGCTGAGAAAAGTACGAAAAGATAGGAATTTAGATAGTTTAAAAAATATTTAAGCCTGAATTAGCTTTTGAATTTTAAATTAGCCAGGCTAAATAGCAGTTAATATTTGATGAAGTTTTTATTGCTATTCATGTTTCCTTACTTTGCTCTTTTTAATTTAACTTATGAGAAATAATAATTTATAGTAGAACTCTTTATAAAGTTTATTTCTCTTTAATTAAATTTAGCCTTAAAATTTCTAAGTTTTGCTAATAGAGGGATATTTAGTTTAATTAAGAAAAATTGCTATAACCTTCTTTTTAAATATTTATAATATAAAATAGTTGTTGTGGTGGAGATCTTTTATCTCGCTAGCATTTCAGTCCTATATATTTTTCACTAAGTAATACTAATATTAGGCTACAGGGCTACATTCTATCACATTGAATCTCAAATTTACTATAAATTACAATTACTGCAAATCTGAGGTATTTTACCTTTGAAATGTATCTAATAATAATTTTTCTTTTTATTAAATAAAAGATGTGCTTACAAGAATATAATTAGGGATAGATAACGTACGCAAGCTAAAATTCTAAGAGCTTGCCTTATTAATAATTTTTGTTGAGGCTTTATTATGTTGTGTCAACCATGAATCTAATAATTTATTTTAAAGCAATTTTTATATTTATTTATATCTGATTTTTTCTCTTATCAACTTTCACTTAATTTATCTACTTATATAGTTTATCCCAAGTCAATATCATATTAATTTTTTCTTTATTTTCTATATGACTTGGTCTTTTAAATTAATTTTTGCTTCTAAGTTTTATTTATACTCTTTTTTACTTTAAGGTATGCTTATATTATACGATTTTTAAGTTTTTTTATTTTTCTTACTTAATCCAAAGTCTAGATTTTTCTAACTCGAGGCATCTTTAAGGTTTAATACTTATGAATTCTCATCTACTTCAATACTCCTTTATGTGTTTTATCTATATCACCAACCTTTAATTATTATGATGTAATAATTAAATAATTAATTATTACAGATTCGAATTTTTCCTTTCTTAGTACTTGAACATTTTTATCTAGCTTTTCATTATTTTACTCTAGTACTTTGATATTAAATTTTAGTTAATTACCTTTGTAAAACGAATTTAATGTTCAGGTATTTGGCTCCTTATACAATTTAAATCTTCTGAATTTTTATTTATTAAATCAATTTCTAAATTCTTTTGAATCTATTAAGCAAATAGAAGCTATTTAAATTAATATGCCTTACAATATAAAAGAAGCATCTAGCAAATTATAAAGCATAAATGATAAGCAATAAAATCAAAAGCTATAATGTTATGATCATTTTAATTTAGATTTAGCTATACTTGAACAGGATAATTAAGCCTCATTAATTTCTAAGCAAATAGCTTTGAATCATAGACTGTAAGTATTTTAATTTATCTAATTTAAAAATTTTAATTTTTATAATTAGTAGTTCTGCTTAAGCTTTACTCTTTAAAATTGAGATTTTAAATATAAATTTTATTAAAGTGATAATCAAATTAAAATAGTTAGGTAAAATTAAATTTGAATAATAGATTTAATAAAAGAAAGTATAAAAGCTAAGACCTTTTAGTTGCTAACTTTATCTTTAAAACTTCAACAATAAAAAATCTGGTGCTTTAGATTTTTAATTTAGACCATCTATGAAAAAAATCAATCATTTTGCTTTTTTATTTAATAGAAAAGACTCTAATGTAGAAGTTAAATATTTAAAGGAATTTAAATATTTATAATGCTTAATATGAACAGCTGAATAAAAAGTAACTAGAGATATATAATAGATAAATATTACCAAATATAGTTAGCATTGCTTACTTATATTAGAAAACATCAAGGTGCTTTTTTTATTTATCTTCACTTCTTAATAATTAAATAATAATTCAAATGATCTCTCCTTATGTATTTTCTTTAAAAATTGATATTCAATCTCTAATAAAGAATTAAATAATATATAATTAATACTTTTATTTAAAATTAAAAAAGATAAATCTTTTCTATTAAAGAATCAAGAGGGAAAATTAAAACAGCTTGTTTATTCTGTTTAGTAGTCTAATATTCTGGTTTGTTTTGTTGATATTTTGCAAGTTGTAGTAATTTTTGAAACCTATATTAAATCCCTTAATAAGCTAAATAAATACCTTTGAAATGAGACTCAATCTAAATTTAAATTTTAAGAAGTTATTGAAGAAATTTATAATGATATACAGTTTAATTTAATATTAAATGAACATTCAATTATTACACTTTTATATGTTCCTCAATTAAAGATCTGACTTCATAAAATTATTTATTTTAATAGCATAATCATATATCTAAAATTATATACTAGACCTTTCTTTAAAATTAAAAGCTTTCATTATAAACACCCCAAAATTATTAATTTTATAGGTATTGCTATTTTTATAGTTATATTTTTGAAATTTATTTCATAAGAGCAATTTATTACAGAAAGGATAACTAAGTTACTTGTTTTAAAATTATAAAAATTCTTACTCCAAAGATTAATAAATCAACTTAAGCTATTACTTAGTGAACTTGCCATTTCAGAAATTATTTTTACTATTAATTTTTTTTAATTTTGTATTAAATAAGCAAGATCAATAGTATAAGGAAATTTTAGAGTATAATTACAAGCTTTTTATATTTTTTTAGATTTAATACTTAAAAGACATTTTTAATTAATTAAAGCCTCAATTAAAAAATAAAAGGTTAAGCCGAAACATCCATTTGAAAATGTTTATATATTCTTAAGATAAATCAGTATGATAAATTGAGGAAGAAATCTTATATCTTGTTATCTTTGTAATTAGAGAAATAAAATGTGGAAATAGAATAAATAAAAGACAGATAGAATAAAAAATACATAAATAATTATATACTTAGTTAAGAATAAGACTTTATATCTAAAAGTTAAAATTTAATATGAATCTTATAAACAATGAGGAATGCATTTAGCTGTTTATTTTATGATTTTCTAGCAATAAAATTGAGGCTATATAAAATTTAAAAGGGATAATCTTGTAATTTTTATATATTGATTATTATAAAAAATTAATAGATTATTTCTAGGTAATTTTAGATTGATAGATATCATAATATCAGACTCCAAAATCCTCCAATGATTTTAAAATAAATTATAAATTTAATGAGATTTGCTTTGGATTTTTATAGTTTAAAAATAAATAAAATTTTCTATAAATATATCATCTTCAATTCATATGTCAAAATCATTTAGAATTATTTTCCTACCTTTAGTTATCATTTTATGTAAATTTGGTAAATTAGGTGTATACCAAAGTTTGAATTTTAAGCTATGAATCTCTTCTACAGCTAGTTTTTACTCAATTGTCTTTATTTAATTTTCTAATTTATACTCTCTATTTACCAGTTAATTAATCCTTTAAAATGTTTCTGTATTTACTAATGAATTATATTTCGCTTAAATCTCTTTCTCTTTTCTTCCTGGAAAAAGTTGTACAATTTCCTTCCATTCAGCTCCTTATAATCTTTTGAATATTAACAGTTCTATTTATTTCTATTTCCATTCTTTATTTATTTTAAAATAGTGATAACGACATTATGCACTCGTTCTATTATTAATAAACTCTTTGTTTAACTCTTTATTAATAATACTCCACTCTCTTTTATACAACTGATACAGTCTCTGAAGTTTTGAGCTTTCTTCTAACGACCATTCAACTACTTGAATTTTCATTAAGCAAATATTATAATTTTGAATATTGATGGAAGATTATATAGACAAATTACTGAAGTTTAATTTGTATAGGCACTATACAACTACGAAATTTATTAAACTTCATTTACTGAAATTAAATCTAAATTTAAAGTTATTTCAACTCAAATTTAAAACTTTTACCTTCATTCTTCACTTTAAGATTAACTAACTAAGCATCTAAAAAATTAAAGGGAAAATAGTAAATTAAAGCTAGATCAATTATTAAAGAAGCTGAAAAGAAATAGCAGAAAGGGAAGGAAAATGAATAATATTTCCTTTCGTTTATTAGCTAAAAAGAATTTACCTTTATTAGGAAATCCTATAAAAGCATTTTATTTACAGGAGATATCTCTAATTTACTACAAAGCATATAAAGAACAAAGGAAATTAATTTAAAAATTGAAAGTTTTATTTATTACGAAGAATATTAATGTAGAATGTATAATCTTTGATAACTTTGTTATATTACAACCAGATTTAATATAACCACCTCAAGAAGGGATTTAGGATTGATTGACTAAAGATAATTGTTGAATTTAAACTGTGAAGTGAATAAAATTTAGAATTATGAAAGTATTTAATTTTAATAAATAATTAATACTTACTTGGCTAGGTAACTTTTTATTAGTGGAACTTATTGTGGTAATTATTATAAAAATCCTTTTTCAAAAGAAAAAAAAACTAAGGATTGAAGATAGATAAAATCATTCAAAATATCATATTTAATATAAAAGTTGAAAAATTTGAATATGATGAAGAAAAAATAATTAGCTAAAGGATCTATGGGCTCTAATGTATATTCTAGTGTATATGAAGCATTTAGAAATTAGCTAAAATGTTATCATAATATTTTAAAATAAATTCACTAAACTTTTTTAAAGCCTATCATTTAACCGTATTTTAAGAGATAGGTCTCTAAATAAGATAGATATGCAATAAAGCAAAGTATTGATAATAAAGCATAAGCATTTCTCTTAAAATTAAATAAATTTTAATTTTTTAATCTTTTAAATAAACTAGTCATCTCAATTTAGACTTTATTCTCGATTCCTTAGTCCATTTAATTTATCAAAGCGAAATTATTTTTAAAACTCTTTAGAATTAAAAAAAAAACGAATAAAATAGAGAATTTGACTTTAGATGCTATAAACCAAGACTAAAAATAAACTATTAATAGCTTTAGTTTTACACTTATTATCTGCTAAATCCTTTATAAACTTAGATCCTTCTAACTCTTTCTCGAGGTATGATAGTTTAATCATCACTTTTAAAATTTAAGATAAGGGTATAGTTAGTTTGATATAAATTTAATCACTTATTTTAATTACAATTTGAAGATTATACATTTTCTTAAATCATATCTATAATAAAACATATATGTATATCAGTTAGCTAAGAGCATCTAATATAAGAGAAATTATATTTCTGCATTTTATGCAGCGAATTATTTATTATTACTAATAAATTTAATGATTCGTTCTAATAAATCACATAATATAGTAAAGCATATTAATATAAGCTTGCTTATAAATAAATAGGCATAATAATGATATCTATCTTCATTTCTAATTAAATTATAAATCTTTTTAATCTATTTTATTTGATATAGTCATAGTTATAAAATAGCTTTTATAAGGGAACTTTAGTTTTTTTTAATTTTAATATCCTTTAAACCTAATTTATGAATATGAATTTGCTTAGCTTATTTAAAGCTGTGCTAATATTAAATTAATAGTTTAAAATATAGTTAATCAAAGGACTTATCTTATAACTAATGAACACTTAAATTTAAATTATCAACTACCCTGCTAAGAAATTATCATTAAGAATAATAAAAATTCTGAAAACTATTGATCCAATGCTACATGGAATAAGATGAAATCACTCAAAGAAGCTAGTTATGATAGATAGTAATTTTCGTTTAAGCATTAAAAAATTATTGTCTTAGTAAAAGGATTTCAAAGATCTTAGGAAGAATAGGCTATTATAGTAATAAATAAAAATTTAAATTATGTAAACTCAAATATTAATGATAAGAGAAAATATTTCTAGGCTAATTATCTAGGTAAAATCACATAAACAGAAGTTGATTTGTCTTTAAATCTATTGGAAAGTATACTCTCAAATATCTATTAATTAATTAACTTCCAAACTTTTCAAATTAAAATAATTCTGGTTATAGCTTTCACTTTTACAGCAAAAATATAACTAAATTAAGGTAAGTAAAGTTTTTTGTTTATATCAATGTGAATGAACTATGAACATGATATTAATAAATTTAGAGAATTATAGACTTAAACTAAAATAAAACATTTGAATACTCTTAACTATTAAGTATAAGCTGAATTTTATAAAAGATTTAAGTGTTTCATATTATTTTTTTAAGATGATTACTAGGTATAAGAAATAATTAAGAATTAATTTTCATTTTTATCTATCTTATTTTAGTCTTTTATCTAATTGTTCCTTTATCGAAAGTCTTACAAAAATATAATTTTAGATTTTAGATTCTTTTATTTTGTTGGAAGAAAAGCGTAAAAATTAAAAATTAAATTAAATGAACGAATTTTAAAAGTCTAGGGAGATCATACTTTAAAATCATTAAGAATAACTTTTATTCCTTTTTTTAATGCTTTTTATATATTTGGTAAATCAGGTGTATACCAATGCTTGAATTTGAAACTTGGAATCTCTTCTACTGTTAGTTTGTATTCAATTTTCTTTATTTCAATTTCTTATTGATACTGTTTATTTAATTATTTGGTTATTCTTTGAAATGTATCTGTATCTATTAACGAATTATATTTAGCTTTTAGTTTCTTCTCATTCCTTCCAGGAAATAGCTCAACTATTTCGTCCCATTCTGTTCCTGATAATCTTTTGTATATGAGAAGTTCTATTTCCTTTTATTTTCATACTTGGTTGATTTTATTAAATTGATAGCGGCATTGAAAGCTTGATCGATTATTATTGAATTCTTAGTTCAAAAGCTTGTTAATAATGCTCCACTCTCTCTTAAACTTCCTCTGTAGTTTCTAAAGTTTTAAACTTTCTTCTACTGACCATTCAACTGTTTTGACTTTCATTAGTGCTAATTTATTTAAAATAAAGTTTTACTGAAATTTAAATAGAAAAAGTATTTAATTAAATTTAAAATTATAATCGTTTTTAATTTCCTCAGAAAGCATCAGTATATTCTATCAAGGTAAGTTAATTATAAACTACTCTATTAAAAGCAGCTAAAAATAGTTATCAATTTAGGGCAATTTGCATTTATTAAGTATTAAGGTAGAAAGTAATGTATATAGAGGTATGACTAGAAATTAAAATCGTTATAATTGAATTAAAACAGATTAAGATTAAAGTTTAAGAAAGTATGATACTCATTAGTTTAATTTAGTTTAGAATAATTATAATATAAGTTTACTTCAATCAGGGGCTAATTTCTCATTTATTTAAGATAAATTTTCATCTGCTAGAAACAACATATACTAGCGATCTGGCTTGTAATTATTAGGAAGGATGTGATGGAATTAAGGGAATGCATTTTGAAAATATTCAATCTTAAATATTTGGTGAAAAGTCTTCCTTATTTAAGAAATAAATAAATCTTTTATTTTAAATATAAATGGTATAGTTTCAGAGATTTAACTTAAATATATGAGAAATAAAAAACAAAGACATAGAAATTTATAAACTAATAGCTGGTATATTTAAATCTTAAGGCATAAAGTTTAAGAGCTTAGATCAAAATACTTCAGCAAAAGATTTATAGATGCCTTTGAAAAATAAAAAGCATTAAAAGTAAAAAGGTTGATTGAATAGGAACAAATATACTTTCTTGTAAGAAGTATAAGGATTATTAATAAGTTTAAATATACATCCTTATAACATTATATAAGTAAAAATAAAATAGGTAATTAAATAGAATATATTTGATTATGATTAAGTTAAGCTTTAGCATATCTAATATACATTATGCTGTATTTACATTCTTAATCGATAATTCTATATCTATTTTAATTCAAATCTAGCTATATACATCTAACTTAAAATTTGTTAAACATGCGCTTAAATGACCTCAAACACCAAAAACTCAGATTTTTTAACCATTATAATTAATTAGTGCTAAACAATAAGATTTAATCATTAAAAGTAAAGATTTAAATGAATTCAATAGCTCAAGATATAATAAGCAATCGAAAGTTATTAGATTTGAAAGCATATAATCCTTAAATAAGACTTTATAAGTTAGTTTATATAAATAACTATATATCAATGCAATCAATAAAGTTAAATATTTTCAATATATACTTCCATGTCATTTATCTAAAATACACTAAGCAAATCTTTTAACACCTATCTATTCGATTTTTAAGGGAAATAATTTCATTTTTGACCTTGGCTATAATCATGAAAAAAATTCCAAACATATTTTAAAAATGTAAATGCATTAATCAATCCAAAAAGCTTCGTTTATTTTAAGTTGACTGTAATAAGTTTTAGTTAAGTGTCTGATTTAAAAAATGAATAATAAAAATGAAAAAATTAAAATGATTGAAGAAATTAAAGAAATAACCTTAGCAACATAGAAAATATAAAGTTTATAAACTTTTGAAGTACTTAAAATTTAAATAAAAAGGAATTTATCTAATAAAAGTATTTTAGGCGAATTTCAATATTTTAGTAAATAGATTAAGTTAAATTGCTTTAGTGAAAATTAACAATATTTCTTATATTTCTCCTTCATTCGAAATTTGGCCAAAGACTTAAACTATCGCGGAGAAGCTACATTATTAAAGAACAATCTCTAATCTCTTGATCTGTACAATTATCAAATTCAACGAGTGCTTCATCAAACACATTCTTTGATAGTCTGTTTGCTTTTTCAAAATCTTTCGTTACTTCATAGTAATATACAGAAAAATTCAAGGCAAGACCTAAACGAAGACTATCATATGGTGGTAAGTCAGCTGTAGCTATTACTGTCGCCTCATTGTAAAACTTCAATATCTTTTCAGCAAATTCAAATTCTTTATATTTTATTTTACTCTCTTCAGAAGTTAACAACTCAGCAAGTCATCTATAGCAGTCTCCCTTTGCTTTTAGATAATAAACTTTTTCTCAACTTGAAATAGCATTCTTTATTAAAAAATTATCTACTATATATATAATTTCTTCACAGACTTATAGTAGCTCTTACTCTATTTTTTCCTTATAATACTTTATTATTTATTTTCTTTATCCTGTTTAATCTTAATTTAAGTTTATTCTGTATGATGTTCTTAAATGACCGACAATATTTTAGTATCCAATTCAAAATAGCTGTATTTATTCTTTCGATAATTAAGGATTAATATAAATAATAGCTTTTATATGTTTTGTCATATCTTTATAAAGTTCTAGTTATTCTGTTATTTTAACTGCTTCTAAATGTTGCTCTTTGTTTAAAGAGAGTGAATCTATTAAAAAGATGTTTTCCTATAAAGAGTTTTATTCCTCATTCGTTCTATATTGGCTTGGAAAATTTAATTTTACTTCATCGAAAAAATATTTTTCTTGTGTTTATGTTGGTTAAACATTTATCAAATTTTACTTAAGCAATTTCAACTAAAAAGGCTATATTCCGATACTTTCAGCGTCTTAATCAGTTATATCATTTAAATCGGATAGTTAAGTAGCTCCATAATCATAAAGAAGCTATAAAATAGTTGAAGGATTACTTTAACTATTTTAAAAAGTTTTAAAAACAAAAGCTTTAAAACTTTCTTCCATTTAATTATTTCTAATTTTTTCTTATTTAAACAAAAGCCAATTTAATTATTTCTATTTATGTATTACTAGGATTAAGATAAATTATTCATATGTTTTAAAGTTAAATAATCTCAATTTTTTAAATAATAATTAACTTTTCTAGCATACTTCTAAGATAAATTCATTTTAAAAACTCTCTTCATAACTATAGAAATATCTTCGTTGGAGTTGTTCACTTGCTTAAAAATCTTTTATAATATTTTTTAATTTCTTGATAAACTTGAAATTTTTCTCTTTACAATTATTTTAATACTTAAATTTTAAATAAAATATGTAGTGTTTTTTTATTTAAGAATATTAAAAGATAGCATTTTATAAAGAGTATTTCTTAAATAATAATCTTAATACAATTTTAAATTAAATAATTTTCATATTATTTTGATTTTAGCTTAAGCTATTTATCATAACAAATTTAAGGCTCTTTTCATTTATTAATTCTAATCCTTTTATAATTACTCATTTTTTAATATCCTTTTATTATAAAATTATTATTTTAATAACTACTTAGGTGCCCCTGCTATAATTTATCTTTAAAAACTAAAACAAAAAATTTTTAATTAAAAAAAAATTTTAATGAAGATATTTTATCATAAATTTAAGCAATAATTACATATAAAAGCTTTAATTATAAAAAGATTGGAAAATGTATTTTTTAATTTTTTATGGATATATTATTTTTTATTTTATAGATTTTAATATAATTTATCTACCTAGACTGAGATATATCTCCCAGATAAAAAAAATTTAACAATAATTTTGCTTGATATTTTTCATAAAATTAAAATAAATTAAAATTTTATAAAATCGAGATTAACGGAGACTTTCAGAGAAAAGCAAAAATAATGAATTAATAAAAACTATAAACTCATTTTATGTTTAAAAGATATTTTGTAAATTATAAGAGTTTAATTATATTTTAGCTTATATTTTTATTTTTCATTCAGTATTAAAAAAAAAAATAATATAAAAGCTTAATATAAATTATTAGTAAATACATAAAAATAAAATATATAAAAATGTTAAATATTAGCGTGGGAATTATAAAAAAAAAATTTTGATTTAGATAATTTAAATTAAATTAATTATTTCTATTTTAGATAATTTAATAATTCTAAATTATCAATTTAATTTAAATATAAAATAAAATTCTTTTTGATATAAAAATATTTTAACAAACTTAAATTTTATTAATATTTTATTAGTGAAAAATTTAATTATATAAAAAAAAGTCAAATTATAATAAAATATTTTAGATTACAATAATTAAAAATTTTGCCTAACTTTCAAATAAATTTATTTTTATTTAAAAAGAATAATTTATTTTACTTGAAATATCTTGAAATTTTTTAATTATTTGGATTCTTAGATAATATTTTTAATAAATTATGAGCTATTAATTAAATTATTTCTTTATATTTTAAATAAAATTTATAATTTAAATTTATATATTTTTGCTATAAAAATTGTAGAAATAAATTAAATACTTTTATTATAGAAAATTAGTTGTCCAAATTTATTAATATATTCAAATATTTTCTCTAAATTATTTTAATTTTTTATGTTTTTTATTTGCTTTATAATAATTATAATAATTAAATTTAAAATTTTCTATTTGGTCTCTTTTTATAACTTATTTAACACAAAAACTTAAATGAGTTGCTTATCAAATTATTAAATTTAATTTAAATGTGATTTATAAAATTAGTTAATTTCTTTTTTATTTCAACAGATTTTGCATACTTTATGTTCTAATTCATTCAGACTTTATCTTAGTTCACTTATTTTTTCTTCCAATCCTTTAACTAAAATAAAATTTTAGAAAATAAAAACCTCTTTTTTTCAGTCTTAATTGTTTCTATTTTTATTGCGACCTCTTATCATACCTTACGTAAATATTTTAATAGGCTTACTTAATTAATAATTCAAATTCTTACTATATAGACCCTTTTCTATTCTATCAATCTACACTGTCAAGTATTTAAATAATTCATCGTTTGAAAAAAATTGTATATTTTTTCTTCTAAGGATTGGATTATAATTTTTTTCTGAGTTTGGTTTTACTTAAGAATATTTAAAATATGAACTTGTATGACTTTGGAATTATGCAAGCTTAATAATTTTGCTTATATAATTTTAAATTCCCCACTTAAAATATAAAAATCATAACTCTTCTCTGCATTAAGGTTTTAACTTTCATTCAGAATTTATTCAAAGCTTAATATCAATCTTAAAGGATAATATTTTTAATTATTTACTTGAATAAAATACCAAATTAACATATAAGGATTCTTAAATTCCTTGGTAAACGCTATTTATTTAAATAATCATTTTTCTAAATTTGGATTTACAAATATTTTAGTAAATTTATTTAAAATTATCTGCCTAAAAAATAATTAAAAAGGATTATTTTGCTTTTGTGTTTAGGGAAAAGAGCAAACTAAAACAATAAAATTTTTCCTTATTAAAGTTGTTGATTTCTTCTTACTTTTTATATAAAAATAAAAAAAATAAACAAAAGTTTTGCGATCACATACTTGATTGAAGGTTTAATTAAAATTTAAATTTAAAGTAAAATTAAATCAACAAACTTAGCATGGGATACTCTAATAAAGTTTTTATAATAAAGAAAGTTTATCTTTATTTTTAAATTTTAATTTACCGAAGATTTCTGTCAAATTTAAAGAAACGAATATTATTTTTAATTACTAAAATTAAAATTTGCTTAAATCACTTAGTTTAATTTATTTATTTCAGTAATTATAAATTTTAATTTTCGGTTATTTCACTTTCCGTTATTATTAAAATTTGCATTTCAGTAAATATGCTGTTTATATAATCAAGCTTCTATATTTAATTAATAAAATGAAAACAACTTAGTGGTCGTAAGATGAGAAGATAAAGCTTTAGAAACTTTACAAGCTATACAAAAGAGAGTGGAGTATTATAGCTAAGGAACTTAGCAAAGAGTTTAATAATAGCAGAACAAGTGCTCAATGTCGTTATCAATTCAATAAAATTAATAAAGAATGGAAATAAAAGGATATAGAACTGCTCATATTTAAGAGATTAATAGGAACGGAATGGAGTGAAATAGCATATTTATTCCCAGGGAGAAAAGAAATTTAATTAAAGGCGAAATACAACTAGTTAATAAATACAGAAATATTTGAAAGAGTAAGCAAACAGTTAATCAAAGAAGAACAGCAGGAAATATAAATAAAATCAATTAAATAAGCTTTAACTGTGGAAAAGATAGCAAGTTTGAAATACAAGCATATATAAACTCCTCATTTATAAAATTTCGATATAATAACTAGTAGTAGAAAAGAAATACTAAACGAGTTCAAAGTATGAGTTCTGTTTATATGACTTTGCTTATAAAATTTTAATTTTGCTTTATTTTCTAAGTTTTTCTACTTTTTTATTAATTTATCTGCTCTAAATAAAAATAAAAGAACACTCTATTATGAATATTAGCATGAATGTTTATTTAATTCTTCAAAAACCAAAAATTGCATTCTATAATCTTTTCTTGGTAAATTTCCTCTTAGAATTTATGATTTTTAATAGAATATTTAAATAAATAAAAATCATAATTACTATTTATCTTAGTTTGCCTTTTTTATAAATATATGAAGATTAATAAATTTTTATTGTTAACTATTTGTTTGTAAATTTTAACTTTAAGATAAATAATTTTATTTAAAAGTTACAAGCCAACTAGATTTTTCTTTAAATTGAGTACTTTAATATTTTATTATCAAATAGAGATTTAAATTCTTAGATATAACTTATTTAATTAAATAATATCACTAAATTAAATTGCTTAAGAAGTTAAATTAAGATAAGCTCAGACTTTATTTATTTCTTATAGATATCTTAAACGTATTAAAATAGTTAAGATAGGCAAATAAGGCTTAGTCATTTAATTTATTAATAATTAGAGAGCTGTTTGTAATAATTTATTACTAGACTGTGAAATATTATTATAGAATGTAATTGATAGCTAAAGTTTCTAGTTTAAATTAAAAAAATCTTTATTTTAAGCAAGCTCTAGTAAATTCAAAGTATTCATTGTCGTTAAAATTAGATGATGCGGTTCTTTTGTAAACCAAGTGAAGATTGATAAAGACATGATTTCATAATTGTTGATGTTATAAAATAAAAGTTTTTGCTTATAGTAGAAGAACTGCATTTAGATAAGACTTATTTACCTAATAGATCTATTTTATTATTTTTAGTAAATACCTAAAAAATAAATAACTAAAAGCTGATTTCAATAAAGTTTATTATTTTTAAAATTCTTATAATTTAGCTTAGCAAAATAACTATAAATAAATAACTTAGGATTTATTTAAAATTCTATCATTTAATTTTGTTTGATTTATAAATTTAAAATTGCTTAAATTTAATTATCCAGTTGCAACTATAAATCTATGCTTAAATTAAAACTAAAAATTGTTCTTCAACCTTCTTACATTTTATATTTCTTATAAATTTAATATTTTGTTTAAGACCCTTCATCTAATGTTTACATACTTTAATAATTTATCAAAGTTTGAAATAGACTTTTAATTTATTCAAAAAGATATTTCTCTAACTTAAAAATTTCAAGTGATACAAAGTTTAAAGTAGTGCGGAAATAAATAAAAAATTGAATCTAAAGGCTTATGCTTAAAAAGAAAAGCAAAGAGATAACATAAAAAATACAATTTAACAAAAAGGAAATCACAAAGTTAAATGCTTGAAGCAATTGTAATTATAATTGATAAAGCATAATTTTCTTAGCTATAAGCATTAAAGAATTGATATATTTCTTTATATATATTTTTTCTTTTTTCTCTATTTTTTAACTAGGTGGCAATGATTGAAATTAAATCTACAGCCCAAGAAAAATAAAAAATTATTTAAAAGCCATCATAGTTATAAGACTTTTATAACTATGATTTTAAGATTAAAATTATTTTTAAAATGAATATTAAAATAAAGAAGAATAAATCCCATTTGTTTATAGAATAACTCGTAAATCTTTATTGTTATTACTCTATCTTGTTATTAAATAAATAAAAGATAAGTAATCTGCGTCTTTCTATAAAATAATTAGGCTATTAAATAAATTTAAATCTGCTTAAGTGAAAAAGGGATAAAATATTAAATTTCATTTAATAATAGAGTTCTTATAGATATATTGTAAGGTATATTTACTTTTGGATAAGTTTAATACTTTCTTATAAAATTAATTTTTAAAATCAACTATTAATAGTAAAGTTAGGAATATCTTAGATTTATAAAGTTAAATATAACCAAAAGTTCCAAACTTTTATAAATTTGCTAATTATACAAATTTGTTATTTAGATAGCTATTAATATCTAAAAAATAACTTTAAAAATATACAAAGACTAGATAAATTCTTCAACATTAAAATAAAAATTCTGACTATTATTCAAATAAAAATTTAATTTTTAGTAAATCAAAGGTTAAAGGTTTAAAATAAGTTTGAATATGAATGTAACTATTAATTAAATTTAATATTTTTCTTAAGATTAAATTACATTAATTTAAGTATAAAATTCATTTTGTCTATTTAAGATTTTAGTCAATTTTATTGATTTAAATTTTAGAAAAGCTTTAGGAAAAATCCTCTAAATTAAAATCTAAATATTTCAATCACTCCTTTAAAATTTTTTTGTCTTATATCTAAATAGTGTGTCAATCAAAATTTTTCCTTCGAGAATATTAAGCAAAAAAACAAATAAAAACAATAAATACCATTCTAAAAAAGAAGGCTGTACATTAATACAAATTTTATTCTCTTAGGTTAGGAAAAATATGATATGACTTTTAAGTTAATTTAACTTTTTTAAAAATAGTAATTTAATAATAATAATAATAATAATATTAATTCTAAGTTTTCCGTTTTAGGGATTTCCAACCTCGTCAAGAATACAGCAGTTCATGCTCCCTTCTGTTAAATATAAAAGTTCGGGTCGCCCAATTTTAGCGAGATTGGGATCTCGGATTTTTCCAGGTTTTCCCTCCTTTAACTTGCCTTGGTTCCATCTTAATCTTGTATATTGAACCTTCCGGGTTGCAATACATTCTTTTCATTCTTGCTTCTTCTTTTTTCTTCTTTTGTTGCTCTTTTATCCAATAGTTTCTTTATTTCTATTAGAATTTCTAACACTTCCGATAAAAATTTCATACGCTTCCACAGCAGAAACATTTCTTTTTTATTTTGAATTATTTTCCTTGATTTTTTTGCTCTTTCTAGGCTTCGATTTCCATTTGTATAGCTCCAGTTTTGCTTTACTCTTTCTTAAAAGTTTACAATTTCTCTTCTACTTTTCCGAATCTGTTATCCAGTTCAGTCTGTTTCTAAAGCTAATTTTAGGATTCGTTAATCTGATTTTGGGAGATATTCCAAAAGGCGTTAAGATCTCTTTCTTAGGACATAAGTCTTGACTCAATTCCTTCTGCTAGATCTAGCTTTGCCATCAGCATATCATTGTCCTTCTTCAATCTCTTGACCTATTCCTGGAGGTTCAGCACCGCTTTGATGAGCTACTCCATGCTCATCTGGCCAGAAGGATTGAACTTTGATACCTCCTGGTGGAGAACAGACTTCATCTGTTACTCGGTTTCTCGCTTGAGGTTGGAGTTTCCGTGTGTATATTCTTCAAGGTTGGCTTTCGTTCGTTTTGTTAGATTCCAAGTTTTTAGTTCAGTGTTGGTTAAGGTTGTGATAGAGAAGATTGCTAAGATTATTAAGACTTTGTTTCTTGCTTCCTCCCTTTCTTTTTGGCATAGGAAGAGGTGGTATAGAAGCCTGACTTGAAATATTCAACTATTTTTTTTAAAATAGTAATTTATAAGTAATTTTATTATTTTATTATTTTTAAACTATCAAAAAGCTATCAAATTTAGATTAATAGCTATAAGCTTAGCAATATATAAATAATTAAAATATTTTTCTTTTGCAAACATTTTTTATCTGGTGACTAAGATAAAAATGATAGGCAGACCTTTTTAAGAAAAAAAATTATATGTTTGATAATAGCAATAAATTTAAGATTTAATTATAAATCTAAACAAAATTTTAGTAGATTATTTAATCTTTGCGTAAAAATAAGTAAATATAAAGAAACATTCAAATCATTTTATAAAGATTATTAATAATAACTTTGAGATATTACTAAGCAAATATTAAAATGAAATTTTATGAGTTACCTTTTAAATATAAATTAGCTTGTAAAATAGAAAAAAAGAAATTTGTTTAAGTCTTAGAAAATTTCTAAAATAGAAGAATAAATTTGGATTATTTTTATAAGTAATTAAATTTTAGCATTTAGATATTAAATGTAGAAGGAAAAAAGTTTATTGTAAAATAAAATATTGAAAAAGATTTTAGAAAGACTTGAAAGATTAAAAAAGACGATTAAGAACTATTAAATTAAATAAAAATTAATAATAATGAAGATAGTTCTAAATTTTACAATTATACATTAAATTTTTAAAAATTTTATCTTAAATTTTTTAAATATAGCAATGTTGCTATTTCATTCTATTTTGAAAATTTTTAATAGTTTTTAATTTTTTAAATATTATTATACTGAAGAATTCTGATTAAAGCTAAAAACGAATATTATTTTAAATTTTTTTACTTTATTTATAATAAGTGAACACTTATTTTAAAATAATTAAAGTATGAAAACCAAAACTATTGAATTGTCATAAGAAGAAAAGAATAAGCTTTAGAAACTATAAAAAATATACAAAAGAGAGTGGAGTATTATAGCTAAGGAACTTAACAAAGAGTTTAATAATAACAGAACAAGTGCTCAATGTCGTTATCAATTCAATAAAATTAATAAGGAATGGAAATAAAAGGATATAGAACTGCTCATATTTAAGAGATTATAAGGAGCGTAATGGAATGAACTAGCATATTTATTCCCAGAAAGAAAATAAATATAAATAAAAGCAAAATACAATTAATTAATAAATACAGAAATATTTGAAAGAGTAAGCAAACAGTTAAATAAATAAAATGAGTAAGATACTTGAATAAAAACAGTATATCAACAATTGGTGTTAGAAGAGATAAAAAGTTTTAAATATAAGAACTGGGTAACACCTGAATTACCAAATATATAAATTTAGATGGAAAAAGAAATAAAATTTATATTAAACGATTTCAAAGTTTGACTTTTTATTACATATTAATTTATTTTTTATGAATTAATTATTCTTTAAATAAAATTTTAATTAAATAAAAAGCTTTCATATAATTATTAACTTTTTTCTCTCTTATTTTTAACATGAATTAATAAAATAATTCTTTAATTATATGAGTTTATTTTAATTTTTTAATTTATTTTAAATTAATTTTAAGCAGAAATAAAATTTTCTTAATTATTTAAAAAAAGAATCATTAAACACTGCCAAAATCTAATAAATACGCTTTATAAAAAATTTCTTCTTAATTATAAGATTCAATTTTTCTTAATCTCCTTCGACTTAGAGATTTATATATTTTTAAAAATAAATATTCAGAAATCTTACAATAATGTAAGTATAAAACAAGATGTTTATTTGTTTATTTGTTTATTATTTATTTAAATAAATTTAAATTATTTAAACTTTCCAAATAAAATAAAGGTAAAGTTTAAAAAATAGTTCTAAATCTTTTTCTTGTTTTATTATAGGAATATTCTTATGATTTATAAAAGTTCCATTAATTTGATTATTTTATTAAAATAAGCTTATAATTCTTTAAAATAGATATATAAAAATATTTTAATAAAATCATTCCTAAATTAAAAATTAAAAAAATATAATTAAAATTTATTTTGGAAATAAATATACTTTATAAAACTATTAAATTATTATCATTCAAGTTTAGATTTTCTTTGAAGTTAGCAGTATTAAAATTTAAAATGTTAAAGTAAATTTAAAAAAATTAAATTCAAGTCTTTATTAAATTTAATAAATATTATAATTTAAAAAGTAAAAACATATTTTACATTTTTTGAAAACTTAAATTGTTAACATTTTTTTAAGAATTTTTTATATATTTTAATATATTAGCAAAACATAATAAATAAAATAATTTAATAAATACTTCGTAAATAAATTTTTCCAAACTTCTTTTATTTGAACATTTTTTTTTAAATAAAATAAAATTTAACTATTTTTTTAATTTTTTGATAATCTAAAAATTTAAATTTTTATAAATTTATATAATTATATTTTAAATTGATTATCTGAAAATTTTAGCATCAAATTTTAAAAATATTATAAGAATTTATTTTTATAAGCTTTTATATTAAATAGTACAAAATAAGTTTAAATTCATATAATGAAAACAATAATTAATTTTTAAGTATTTAAATAAATTTATTATTCATGCTGAATTTATTAATAAACTTTGGTCTCATCCACATTAAATTTTTTTAGTTTGGTTAAGAAATATTATTATTTTTAGAAAAGAGTTTTAATAGAATTTTATTTAAAAATATAACATCTGTTAAATTATTATAATTTAATAGTATAATTTTAAATTTAGTTATTTAATTTTGAATCCGCCATAAAATAAACCGTTCACGAAGTTGTTAAAGTAATGATGCGCAGTCTGTAAGAACTTAATTTGATAAATTTTCTACTTCTATTATTACTTCATCATATGCAATCCTTGCTATTCTTCTTGCTTTTTCAAAATCTTTCGTTACTTCATAGTAATATACAGAAAAATTCAAGGCAAGACCTAAACGAAGACTATCATATGGTGGTAAGTCAGCTGTAGCTATTACTGTCGCCTCATTGTAAAACTTCAATATCTTTTCAGCAAATTCAAATTCTTTATATTTTATTTTACTCTCTTCAGAAGTTAACAACTCAGCAAGTCATCTATAGCAGTCTCCCTTTGCTTTTAGATAATAAACTTTTTCTCAACTTGAAATAGCATTCTTTATTAAAAAATTATCTACTATATATATAATTTCTTCACAGACTTATAGTAGCTCTTACTCTATTTTTTCCTTATAATACTTTATTATTTATTTTCTTTATCCTGTTTAATCTTAATTTAAGTTTATTCTGTATGATGTTCTTAAATGACCGACAATATTTTAGTATCCAATTCAAAATAGCTGTATTTATTCTTTCGATAATTAAGGATTAATATAAATAATAGCTTTTATATGTTTTGTCATATCTTTATAAAGTTCTAGTTATTCTGTTATTTTAACTGCTTCTAAATGTTGCTCTTTGTTTAAAGAGAGTGAATCTATTAAAAAGATGTTTTCCTATAAAGAGTTTTATTCCTCGTTCGTTCTATATTGGCTTGGAAAATTTAATTTTACTTCATCGAAAAAATATTTTTCTTGTGTTTATGTTGGTTAAACATTTATCAAATTTTACTTAAGCAATTTCAACTAAAAAGGCTATATTCCGATACTTTCAGCGTCTTAATCAGTTATATCATTTAAATCGGATAGTTAAGTAGCTCCATAATCATAAAGAAGCTATAAAATAGTTGAAGGATTACTTTAACTATTTTAAAAAGTTTTAAAAACAAAAGCTTTAAAACTTTCTTCCATTTAATTATTTCTAATTTTTTCTTATATAAACAAAAGCCAATTTAATTATTTCTATTTATGTATTACTAGGATTAAGATAAATTATTCATATGTTTTAAAGTTAAATAATCTCAATTTTTTAAATAAAATTTAGCTTAATCTTTTAAATAAAAAATATTATGGTTTAATTATAATATATACTTAACTAAAATTATTCTAATTTATTTATATAAATTAATAGAATAGAATATAAACATTTAAAAAATTTGAAATATACATATCAAATAAAATAATATTTATCTATCAATAATGAAATTTTTTATTTATTTTAATAATAAAAATAACTAATTTTAAAATCAAAAACTTTAGAAAATTCTATAATTATATATAAAAAAATTAATTTTTTATTAAAAATAATTATTTAAGAATAAAGAATATTTTATTTTTAAAAGATTTGTCTTTCATTTATTGAAAATTGAAGATTCACATTTTAATTACTTTATATTTAAATAAATTTTTTTTAAATATAATCTAAGTAACTATTTATTTAGATTCATTTAAAATAAAATTAATAATTTAATTTTTCCTCTATTAAAAATAAATAAAAATTTATATAAATTGTATTATTCTATCATTTTTCTGTTTTTTTTATTTATACAATTTTTTATTTAAGCTATTTTTAATATAATATTTTTTAAAAAATTTAAATTATAAATCAACATTAATTTAAGATAAAAATATTTAGCGTAATTATTATATTTCTGAATATTAATATTCAAATGAAAAATTTTTCTTCGTTAAAAATATTTTATATTTCGTAAAAAACTAAACTAACATTGCATGAAAATATATAATTTTGAATATTAAATTAAATATCTCTTATAGATCCCATCAATGCTTATTAAAATTTTTATTTATTATTAATTCAAATTAAATATTTAAATTATTAATTTAAAAGTTATTTATTAAAGAAAATAAAATAATTATTTAAATAACTAAAGTGATTTATTTTATTTTATTTATTGTCCATATAAATTATAATGCTTAAATATATAATCTTATTTTTTTCGAAAAAAAATGCTGGTATTGATTCTCATTTTGAAATAAATATTTTTAATAATAATTAGAGCCCAAGTTTTTTTTAAATATTTAATCTTAATTTTATAAATTTAAAATATTATAAAAATATATAATACTAAGTTTATTTATAGAGTTTAAGATTTATAGTATGAAGTATGGTTTGCTGTTTATATTTTGTTTTTTAAGCAATTTTCTTTGAAACTAAAATTATTACCATATGGGATTGCTAATTATTTTAAAATGATTGCTTTCTATTTTAACCAGATACAAAAACTAAATAATACCTACAAAGTCACTGTTTAAAGTTACAAAGAGTAAAGTTTATCCAAATTTATTAACTTAATTTTTCAATTTAATTTCTTTTAAATTTTGAAGCATGCAACTTAATTTTAACTAGAATCTTAAAGTTTTCCTAAATGTATTGAAATTAAATATCTATTATTAACTTTTTCTTGCTTGTTTATTATCTAATGTAAGTCTGTACATAATAAGAATTTCTTGAAAAAGTTAAATAAAATATTTAATTTAACTATTAAGCAAACACTATATTTATTTTAATTTAATAAATTTAAATATTTAGGAACTTTAATTTAAATGCTTTCTTAAGATGATAAATTTATTTAAGCATTTTATCTAATTTAATAGTTTTATTACTAAAACATTTTAAAGAGAGGCATAAAGAAAGAAATGTTTTGTATAAATGAAATGTTTTTATTTAAATTTTTAGGCTTAATTTGTATGCTTAAATTATATAAAACTAAATTATTTGTTATGCTTTAAGTTATTATTTTAATTTATTATTTACTAGTTAAAAAATATTTAAATATTATATTTCTTAATCAAGCTATTTGCTAGGTTTAATATTATGAAAATTCTAATATAATATAATATAATGACTAAAAGGAAATAATTTAATTTAAATTATTTATAATTTCTTAAGTTTAAAATAAAATAAGTTTAAATAAATAATTTAAATAAATAATTTAAATAGTTTACCATAGTTATTTAATCAGTAAATAAATAACTTATTTTTCAGTGATTATTTTAACTCAAAACGCTATCTTTTTTAATTTAAGTATGCTATTTATGTAATCTACCTTTTATATTTATTAATAAAATGAAAACAGCTTAGTGGTCGTAAGATGAGAAGATAAAGCTTTAGAAACTTTACAAGCTATACAAAAGAGAGTGGAGTATTATAGCTAAGGAACTTAGCAAAGAGTTTAATAATAGCAGAACAAGTGCTCAATGTCGTTATCAATTCAATAAAATTAATAAGGAATGGAAATAAAAGGATATAGAACTGCTTATATTTAAGAGATTATAAGGAATAGAATGGAGTGAAATAGCATATTTATTTCCAGGGAGAAAAGAAATTTAATTAAAGGCGAAATATAACTAGTTAATAAATACAGAAATATACGAAAGAATAAATAAACAATTGAAAAAAGAATACAATCAAGAAATATAAATAAAGTCAGTTAAATAAGTTTTAACTATGGAAAAGATAGCAAGTTTAAAATACAAGCATATATAAACTCCTCATTTATAAAATTTCGATATAATAACTAATAGTAGAAATGAAATACTAAACGAGTTCAATGTGTGAGATATGCTTATATTAGATAACTATTTTTATTTTATGTTTGTAGTGTTTAAATTTGAGATATTTTGTTGATTTGTCATTAAATAATTAATAAATAGATAAAAATAAATGAATATTATTTTTAAATAATAAATTTTAGAGGATAAATAATTATAGCTATTTGTATTAAATTAATTTTCTTAAGTTAATTTTTAATTATTTTATATATTATAAAATTATTTTAAATTTTAAGAAAACTTTTTATTTTTAAACAAAAATGTTTTACTTTAGTACACTTATCTCTTTTAAATTTTAGAAAAAAAATTTATTTTTAGGTTATGATTATTTGTTAAAATTTATAAAATCATAAAGGAATTTGATTTCTTTAGATTTTTTTCTAAATTTTTTATCTAATTTAGTTATATGATTATCAAAACCTATAAATTCCCATGAAAAAGTATTATTTCTATTATTACATAATTTAAACAGAATTTTTTAACGAACTTATGATTTTTAAATAAAAAATGAAATAAGAAGAATAATTTAGCAATCTATGAAATTTTATGAGTTCAATCAAAGAGTATCTTTTTATCTTTTCATTTTACATTTTTAAATTAATAATAATTTTTTTCCAAATTTTAGAATGCTTAAATAATTGTTTCCTTATTTTTTATATTTAACTAATATAATAAATTATTTTATTAATTAAGCAAAGAAAAAATTGATTTAATTTAAATCTAAATAATCTAAATGGCTTTATTAATTTTATTTGATTGCTTGTAAATAACTTAATTTAATAATTCCTAATTTTTAATTTTGTTTTGGCTTCTAATTATAATTTTCACTGCTGACCAATTTAAATTAATTACAAATAGACTCCTTTTTTATATACCTTTAAAATGAATTAATTAAAATGTTTTATCTAGCATACAAATTTAATTTTTTTCCCTTTTAAAGATAAATCACTCCTTTTTGCAATTATAGGATATTTGGATGTTGATCTTAGATTTTTAAAAGGTTTTAAAAAATAAAAAATTGTAGAAATTCTTAAAAATAAGAAATTAATAATTTTAAATAGATTCTAAATACATTAAAAAATGGATATCACTAGCAATGTAATTTTCCTTAATAAATTCTAAGTTTAGTTATATAATTAAAAATGCATCTACTTTATAGGATGAATTTCCTTTTTAAAGATTTGTATTTAAAATTAATTTCTATAATTTTTAGTTTAAGCTACAAAATTTAATTTATCCTTAAATTTATTTTATAATTAAAATCTTAAATGAATTGCATATCCCTTTTTAAAGTAATTGAATTAAATCATAAAAGAAAATAATAAATATAGTGCTAAAAGTTTATAAAATAACTTTCTCTAAATATTTTATATAAATGTATTAATATACCTAAGAAATAGAGATATAACTAAAGCAACCCTTAAAGTTATTTCATTTTAATTGTATAAATGTATAATAATAGTTAAATATTGCTATTATCAACATTTATTTATTTTAATCTAAGTACCTTAATACTTTAAATTATATTCCCTTACAATTCATTTACACTATCTACTTAAAAACAACAACCTATAATTCAGTTTATTTTTTCCCAAAATTGCCACTTAGAATTTAATTAAATACAGGATAGAAATTAAAGCTAGATATATAAGCCTATTATCTATAGTAAAAAAGGATATTGTAAAGTGATTTGAAGATATACAGCTCTTTAAACTTAATACTTTAAATTATTTAAAATGAATAACCTAATTAAGATATATATCTCTTTCTAATAAAGATAAATAATAAAATTAAAACCTTTTAATTCTCTTAATTTTATAACTAAACTAATAATCAAAAATGGTTAAACTATTAAGTTTTAATAAAAATACTTTTAGTTTGCTATGAAATGTAATAAATGCTAATTACTATGAAGATAGGTTTATTACAATCATCTTACTCATAATTATACCTAGCTATTATATTTTTATGAAGCATTTATTTTAAATACCTTAAGAACTGTGAAATTTATAAAGAGTGCTAATTAAAAGTACTCTAGATCATAAATTTAAACTTAAGAAATTAATAATTATAAAATATTCCCCTTTATAATAAATTAATATACTCTAATAGTTTAAATTAGCAATATTAGCTGAAAAGTAAGGAATACATAAGTAGAAATAATTAAGAAATAGTAAACAAATATATTATTTTTATAAATTTGGTATTTTATTAAGAATATGAATACATTCTTTCTTTTTATTTTCTTAATAAGATAAACTCCTATTTTTAATAAACTTCAAATACATTTCCATAAAACTCCATTTCATATAGCTATTTGATTATTTTCATAATATATCATTTCTCTCTAATATTTAAAAACTTACATATGAAAATAAGAAAGAAATCTTATAGCAATATGAATTTTATTAAAAATTAAATCTTTTAGTAAATAGATTTTTAATTTCTTTAAAATGAGAAGATGAAATGATAATTCTCCTTATTTAATTAATAAAACATCATTCTGCTTAGCTAAATAAATTAAAACTTAATAAATAATTAAAATAATTACATTTTTAATTAATAAATCTTAAAATTAACTTAAATTAAAATTTTCAATTATTTAAGTTTTGACTCCCGAAATATTAATTTATTAATAGATTATTAGACTCATTCAATTTGTAGAATTTGAAAATTAAGAGTTCTTAAAAAATTAGCAAGTTACTCTATACAAAAATAATAATTTAAAGGTCTATTAGTTATTCCTTAATGATAGTAAAAGAAAAGAAAATAGCATATAGAACCTATTTATCACAGTTATGCGAAAGATAAAATTATTTTAATAAAATTTTAGGAACTAAAAATTAAATAAATATATAAGTATTTTACATTAATATGACTTTCTTAAAATTTAATTTTTTAATTTTTATTAAAGAAGAAAATAAAAAACTTAAGTTGCCTTTTAAAAATAATTATTATTTAAGCAATATAAAAAATAAATTAAGGTATTTTATAAATATATAGATAATTATGGGGACTCCTATAAGCTAAATTGCATAAGCATTCAGAAGATAAATCTTCTTTTAGTAATTAAAGCTGTGAAAATTAGAATTATTTTTAATGAGATATAATGCTCAAATGACTAATAATTTTAAAATTAAAAATTTTATTTTTCATTAAATGAAAATTAAAAAAGATTTAATCTATATAATCAAACAAATAGATATATTTAAAGAAAAAATAAGAATTTTTAAATTTTCTTTCTCAATCTTAAGTTATTTTAGCTTCATGTGATGATATATTAATTTAGTTTTAAATGTTTTCTGAAATTCTACTATATACATTTATTAAAGATTTGATATTATTAAGTTATAGTTATTTTAACTAAATAAAAACCTTAGTAATTAAATTTTTTAATATTAATAACTGAAATATTCTGACTAAATAAAAAACGAATATATTTTATAATTAAATTTACTTTATTTATAATTTAATATACATTTAATTTTCTAAATCATTACGGAATGAAGATTAACACTGTTGAGTGGTCATATGAAGAAGTTCTAAACCTTTAGAAACTTTAAAAACTATACAAAAAATAGTGGAGCATTATAGCTAAGGAACTTAACAAAGAGTTTAATAATAACAGAACAAGTGCTCAATGTCGTTATCAATTCAATAAATTTAATAAAGAATGGAAATAAAAGGATATAGAACTTCTTATATTTAAGAGATTAATAGGAACAGAATGGAGTGAAATAGCATATTTATTTCCAGGGAGAAAAGAAATTTAACTAAAGGCGAAATACAACTAGTTAATAAATACAGAAATATACGAAAGAATAAATAAACAGTTAAAAGAAGAAAAGGAATAAGAAATATGAATAAAGACAGTTTAATTGCAAAAGGTTTTAAAATAGATAACAAGTTTTTAATGTATGAACTAAATGGCACCTGGACTACCAAATATACAAAATTAGATGAAAAGAGAAATAAGATTCATATTAAATGACTTCAAAATTTGATACTTTTATTTATACATTTATACACTTATTATTATTATTATTATTATTATTATTATTTTTATTATATTTAATATATTTAATAGCTTAAATTAAGTTCAATTATAATTAAATATCTTGGATCTTCGTTCGAACACTTTTTTATTTTATAATAAACTTAAATCAGAGTCTGAAAAATAATAAAAATATTTAGGCATTTTATAACTAAACTTTCAAAAGGGTATGCATTAGGATTAAATTTGCTTTTGATTATTAATATAATTTAGATAATTAAGTTTATAGGAAAAATTTGAGGAAATTTAAATTGAGAAATTATATAATAATCAATAAGACATTATGCAAAATTATCTATAAATATAGCTTTTTATTTGTGAAGGGAATTCATGTGAATATTAATATTTTAAAACTTTAGAAATAAAAAATTATTTAGGTATATAAGCAATATTTTCAAGATTTGGATTTAATTTTTAATTTGTAGATATAATGCAATAAAACTTTAAATTACCCTTTAAATTTCTTCTTAAAAGTACATTTCCAGCTAGAAAATCAAGTTTGCTTTGCTGTTTAAATAGCATAATTTTATTTAATTCCAAATAAGTTTTTAAAATCTCCCAGATTAATTTTAGTTATCTATCAATTTTTTAAATTTTATAAGACAAAGCTTTAGCATAAGATTTATGCTAATAATATATTTCAGTGAGTTATTTAGAAGATTTTACTAAAAATTTTAAATAAAAATATAGAAATATTATATATTACAGCATTGAAATATAAAAGATAATAATTATAACTTAGTTATAAGTTCTTAACCTTTAATCCTAAATTTTCTAAGTGAAAATAATTTTATATTAAATATAGTTATTTTTAATACATGCTATTTAACTCTAATATAGCCTTTTTTATTTAATCTTTATATCTGCAAAAGGTTATATGATAAAATTACTATATTAATTTATTTCTTAAACAAAGCATAAGAGTATTAGTTAAACTTTTTATTTTACCTTTATTTTAAATTATGGGAAAATTAAAAATAATATTATCCTTTATAGCTAAAATTTATATTGTAAACAATTAAGAATAATAAAGCTTTTCAAGTTTATTTTGATTTTTAAAATTTATACCTTTATTCAAATATTTAGAAACATATTTAGGTAATATAAAATTTAATTCTAGCGAAAAATATTGTAGCTAGCAGTTAATGAAAAGTACTTAGAAATAGGAGAATCTTAAATACATACACTCATAAATTCTAAGAAACAAAGAAGATTTGAGAAAATTATTCCAATAGAATTAAACTGAAGAAAATTATTATGAAGAAATTATAAATTAACTTTCGTCATTATTTTATGTAAATCATTGATATATTAGATAACTAAAGGAGGAAAAGCAAAAAATGTATAAATATGAAAAGGGATTAGATGTCTTAATCATAAGGATTTATTATTATAATGGTTTCAAACATTAATAGATAAATATTATTAATTTTATTTCTAAAATTTCTTAAAATTTTCCTTTTTACTGAGATTGCAAGTTCTTTCAATAAGTACTTGAAAATATCACATTCTTCTTATAAAGCTCTGTAAACTATCATTCTTTTACCTGGTTAATCTCAAAGTGTTATATCTTTATGTTTTTTGATTATACACATAACTTTTATGAAAAAAAATGTTTTAAAATTTGTTTTTCCTATATATTCATAACAACTTCTCAATAATTTTACATAGAAGATACATCTTTTTTCTCTAGTCTTTAATTTCTTTTAAAGACCTGCTGTTTCTTGCTTGGTGTCTTATTTTGATGCAATAGCAGTATCTCTTAAGCCTCTTTCTTTTTATACTGCAAGTTGGAATTTAAGATTAATTAATCATATGATAACTGAGAGCATTTTAAAGTTCAGATTATTAACTTGCTTTCTTTTAGTTTTGCATTCTAGTGAATAGTTTAAATACTCTTTACCTGAGTCTCTAATTTACTACACAAGATTTTAAACAACAAGTGTTTTCTTAGACTCTCAGATCCCTTTTAGTGAAGATCATATAAGATTTATATCTTTTTGCTTGTGAATTAAAAAGTAAAGACATTCATTGACTTTCCATTTATTGATATATAGCTTTAAAAATTTATGGCTTTAATTAGATTAGAGTTAACGCTTCTGAAGGCTAAATTTAATTCTAATAAAATTTAAACCTGTTTTAGGAACAATCTTATAATAAATAAAATTTATATTTCATATTTTTAATTTTTTAACTTTTAGTAGCCAAAGACCCTTTATCTGACCCTTTGCTATATCTTAGCTTAATCTTTTTAATTTTATCAAGTTTTGTTCTCTTTATATTAAGTTACTTAATTTTATTTGACTTAAAATTATTTCTTCTAAATGATATTTTTATTTTTTCATTTTATGATGAGTGTTAGTTTAATAATTAGAAGATAAACAAAGTTTCAATTTTTTTTAGATTTTTTTATTTTAAGAGTTTACCTTTAACTGAAAATTAATTACCAATTTGTAAGCCTTTATCTTATATAAAGATAAAAACCATTATATAATTAAAATTGAATATAAATGATTTAATTGTTAATTTCCATATAAAATAATTCTTATTAGCTTTTGCTTTTTTATTAAAAAAATGGATGATTTCTAAATATCACAGGTATATAATCTTGACGACTCTTCTTTATCTAAAAATAAAGAAGCTGCCATCTAATGAAATGAACATAGACAGATACTAGACTACTTTCTAAAAAGTGACCCTAATTCATTTCAATTCGAATCCGTAAAGAAGATAATTAACTTGTTAAGAGCTTTACTAAATATCTGTAGTTAATCTCCAGTTAACAAGTTCCTTCGTATTCCGTTAAAATTACTTCGAAATTCCCTATAAAATGGAAATTAAATATCCAGAATTCTAAAGATTGAGAAATATACTTATAGATTAAATAATAGCTTGGCACTTCAGTCTCAATAATCGTATCAAAATATCCTTTATATAGTAAGATACTTTGGATATTATATTATCTAGCCAGTTATAAGCAGGGAATAATACTATGGATATTTAAGATATTCTTTTAATTAAAAAATAAAATGAAACGCTTTTGAATGAAGTAAAAAAGCTTCAGACATAAATACAAAACTTAACAGATAATAGCATATCTTTAGAAAAATAAAAAATGTTCTTGCAAAAATTAATCAAAACAATTAAGACATGATAAACTCTTATGAAGCAATCTCTGAGCAGTACAAGATTTATAAAATAAAATTAATAAAAAGACCAAGAAAATCAAATAATTTATATTATATCATACTTAATAGTTACTTTAAGAAGTTTACAAATTAAGGAATAATACTAGAGAGATGGAGATTTAAACAGACTTTTTAGACTAATAATTTGAATAAACCTTTTTTAATCAATAAATGACTTAAACTGAGTTAGTTGAAAATCATAAATCGATATAAACAAATTTGTAATCCAATGAAATATTTACTTTTTAATAAAAGAACTATCTGCAATGTTTAATTGAGTTATATTAATATCAACAGTAATAATCAGACCAAATATAATGAGAACTTTAATAAGTTTATTAGCTAAAGAATAAGACTGAAGTTGAATTAAAAAATTAGTAATTTGAAAATCAATGATACAATAAACAGTGCTAGATGTTATAAAATTAAATCTTATTTTTTAGTTAAGAAATAGAAAATCAATAACAATAAAATTCTGAACATATTAGGATATTACAGGCACAGCAGTAATAAAAAGAATAAATCCTGTAAGGATTATTAACATAAAAATAAAATGAAATTGAAAACATAACAAGCTTTTATATTAGGCAACTATAAAAATATTAAAAAATATATTTTGAAATGTAAACATAAACAGAAACAAATTAAACCAAAATTAATTAAACTTAAACAGATGTTATAGGATAGGATAAGCAAATTCAAGTAAAAATCCAGTGTTTAGATATACAATCTAACACAATAAAAGTTTACTAATAAGACCAATTTTGCCAAGTGAATTTGTAAGAAAAGAATAATATAAAACTCTAGTAATCCATCAATAGTTAAATATAGATTTCATATGTAACAATTAAAAGTAAGAGGAAAATCTGAGAAAATTTTAAGAAATTAATAAAATGCTAATGAAAGAATTATTTAGCCTTAAAGCTAAAACTTAATCAAAAGATTAATAGAACTAGACAGATTTCAATAAAATTGAAAACTAAAATTTTCTGTTGCTAAAACATCAAACCCTCTTAAAGAAAATAGGAAAAAAATTATATTTAAATTCCAGTTACTAAAAGTAGTATTAAATATAGAGATTAATAAGAAAGTGAAAAAATAATGCAATCCTTAAATTTTAAATCGCCTTTACTCAAGGAATTTATATTATAGGGTTCTTGAAGAAAAACACAGTATGAAATGAGTAATATTTAAGGCAGGTATGTGACAATTAATTAAGAATTAACCTTTGAAACTATTGATAGTATTAAAAAAACCAAAATATTTGTGGATTAAAAGCTGTTATAAAAATATAATAAATAAGTAATTTTTATAATTTTCTAATTCTTTCATCAGCATCCGGAATATGATAAAACATTTGTAAATGTTTATTATGATTAACAAGGGAATAAAAATATTTGTATTTACGAAAATAGACTTCCAGCTGGATCAAAAGAAAGTAATAAAGATAATAATTAATATTAATATTAATATTAATATAGAACTCGAATAAAGATTGGACACATTAACATTAAATGGAATAGCTGGAAAATAGTTAATGATTGAAGAATTTATTAAAAATAATGACATAGACATCTTCTCAATTAATGAAACATGACAAAAGTAAGATTTTCCTCCTATACTAATAAAAGGATATAGGACATACTTTAGAAATGCAGATAAAGGAGGAGGTGTAAGCTTGATTATTAGAGATGAAATCAATAGTACTGAATCTAGAGTAAATATAGAAACCTAAAATCGATTTGTTTCAGTCAAAATGGAAAATATATTAATCACATCTTGCTATATGCAGACAATAATAAAAGTAGTCTTATTAAAGATTAAGCTTATGATTATATTAATACATATTTTGGATAATTTCCAAATAATCCTCATATATTGATAGGAGACTTCAATGCTCTATTATAAATTACGGAAATAATACTTAAAACGATTATGACAACACATCTAGATTTTAAGAATTTTTTGCAATAAAACGATCTTCAAATAGTTAATAATACGATTAGTAATACATGCATACACAAAGAAACGGGAAAATTGTACTGTAACGAATATATTTTAACTAGTAGTCATTTAAATAATAATTAATTTGCAAATTTTTAGGTTCACAATGGCTGCTTAAAAACTGATCACATTCCAATTGCAGTTAAATTTTTGTTTAATACAAAATATTATGATGATGATAAAATAATTTAGAGAAAATATAAAATTAATCGTTTGTAAGATCCAATTGATAGATAAAGATATTAACAATCATTTATGCAAACTTGTAATGAATTCTTTCAAATAGAATGAAATAATTTAGAGGAATAGTACATGTACATTAGCAGAAATATTCAAGAAAACGCAGATTCAGTACTAGGATCATTTATTCCTGATCCTAAATACAACAAACTTTTTCAAGATCTTGCAAGAAAGTATATAAATGCAAAAGAGCTAACTAAGAGTATAAAGAAACTCAAATTTTTTTAGAAGAATTAATTAAAGAGTCTTTAATCTTCAGAAATCAGCTAATAAACTTTGAAATAAATACAAATATCATCTATGAAAATGGTTAAAAGATAAAGCAAAGAAGAAATTTCTAAATCTTAATGAAGAACCAAAAATTATGTTTTCACAGACGAAAAAGATACTTAACCCATAAATAAGAAACAAAATTAACTTTAATTAAGAGCTTAAAAACCAATTCGTTGATTCATGAGAGAATTTTGTTTTTAATAAGCATTAAAATCTTACTTAATAGTAGCTTGACAATAGTAACAAAAATTTTAATCTAGTTTATTGAAATATTTAAGAAATTTAAGAGTAAATACCTTCCTATTTACAAGAATTCCAACTCTTTACAATTTAAGAAATTTAAGAAAATATTCAATAAATCCCTAATGGAAAAGCAGCTGATCCAGATGGCATAAAGGGAGAATTATTGAAGTATAGAGGTTATTATCTTACTTTGATTCTTCATTCTTTCTTGAATAATATGCTGAGGTTAGGTAGAATGCCTGAAGAACTTAATACGTCAATCATTATTCCTATATTTTAAAAGGAAGCAAAGATGACTGGAAAAATTGGAGGCCTATTTCTTTGATGAACTCTATACTAAAAATATATGATAAAGCTTTAACTAAAAGGTTATATGATTAAATGTATGAAAGAAACTTAATTCATGAAAGCTAGATGGGATTTATGAAAAGGAAATAAACTACTTTGCAAATTTGGACAATATAGTAAATAATAGAATCCTATCGCAAATAAGCAAAAGGGAAGAGAAAACTCCTTGCCACACTAATAGATGCAGAAAAAATGTTTGATACTATAGAAAGAAGATTGCTTTTCGTTTAACTCAGGAGAGTCAAGCACCTTTAGGACTTATAAATGCCCTTGAATCTTTCTATAAAAACATAAATTCCTCCTTTCTTATAGATGGAACCTTATCTAGGAAGATAAAATACAATAATGGAGTTATGTAAGGTAGCTCACATGGTCCAGCGCTTGCTTTGCTGTACTATGATATTGTAATCAGATATTTAGAAAGTAAAAGTAACATAATAGGATTCAAATGTAATACTATTGGCGGAAGCTTCGCATGTAGAGGATGAACAGATGATTTAATTCTCCTATCCAAATCTGAAAAGTCCATGAATATTTTAATAAATAAAACATAAAAAGTATTCGAATGAACTTAATTGAATATTAATACTTCAAAATGCGAAGTTATTTAATTCTTAAAAAAGAATCAAAAAGAAGTTAAGTTAAACTTAAAAATAAAAATAAAAGATAATCCAATTATTTAGAAGTAATAAGTAACATATTTAAGAGTAATTCTTCATCAAAAAAAGGACCTAATTAATCACTGCAAATCGGTTTCAATTAATTATCTGTCTGCTATGAAGAAAGTATTATATACTTTATCAAGGTATAAAAATGAGTCACCTTGACATTTTAAGACTTTGTACCGGATGTTCACACTCCCTAAAGTTGAATATGGAGAAGAATTAAACCTTGAGCAATCTAAAATGAAGCTACTAGAACACTAAATAAAATTGACAAAAGTATGAGATTAATAGCAAGGAAAGCCTTCTAAGCACCTGAAAACACTTTTAATGAGTTCTGCTATATAGATATTAACTGAATGCCATTTAAAGATATTATGGCTTCGAGGTTTTTTAGATTTTTTTATAAAATACGATAAGAAAGTATTAACCTTCCATAATCAACATTAGGGACTCTCTTTATGAATAATTGATAGGAAGGATATTAACATAGAGACTAATTAACAAGATTATCTGAATACTACGAAATTGACTTTAATAATTAGGAACATAATAGTAGCTTAACTACCTTTACGAAATATGTAAAGAACAAGATTCAACATAAATTCTATAAAATAATTTAGTAAAGACTTAAATGTATGCCAACTGCAAAGATTTTTATAGAATAATTTTGTAATTAACGATAATTCCCAGAAATTACCTATCTGAAAATAAATAAATAATATAGAAAAGAAATAATCAGTATATGCAAATTCAGAACTTAAAGCTACAACTTTCGGAAAGATCTTCAAGACAGACATTATCTTATCGAGAATCCTCATTGCATCTGTGGAGAATTGGATAAGTTCCAACATATAATGGATTGCAATTGTTACATAGATATAAGAGAATGGCTAATAACTAAGATTGAATAAGGTGATATAAGAAGATTAATAACCTATGATTATCAACTAATTCCCAAAAAACAAGATAGAATACTTAGATTTACAAATAAAAATTTTCCACAGGATGATGCTCAAAAGGAGATTGGAATTATTCGAAACGGAAGAAGAATGATTGGAAAATCCTGAATCTATGGAATAGGAAGTAAAAAATCAAGAAAATAGTGAAGAGAACGAGGAAGAAAAGGAATATTAAGAAGCGCTAAAAGAATAAGTGGAAGAATAGAAGGAATAAATTGATAACTAAGATGATCAAGCTGAAGTATAAGATGAAGATGAAAGCGGGAGATGAAAAACTTATTAATAATTCTAAAGCATCTTTAATTGAAAGAAGTAATTTTAAAAATTAAAGATGTCAACAGACTATTTTAGTTTACGTTTAAATTTAAAAAATAATAATTTAAAAAATCTTAAATTAGATGTTTTATAGAACTTTTTTGCTTTTCTATTAATAAAATTATTTACCAAACTGAAATTTGTCTATTTAGATAATTTATAAAATTTAAAGGCTTAAGTCTTTCTTTAAATCTAAATTTAAAAACAGAATTTTTTGAGATTCTAAAATTAACTCTACTTATTCCTTATTAATCATTAAAATAAATGTTCGCCTTCCGGCTTAATTGAAGTTTTAAATGTATAATATCTCTGTTCCTGCATGTTCGTTCCTTGCATTGTTCTTTTTCCTTGACTTCTCTCTTTTGAATAACCTGAGTTGAGAATTTTTTTCCTGATTTTCCCATTTCCCGATGGAAAAAATTCCGTCGCTTGCTACTTCAGTTGCTGTTAGTTAACATTTCTCCAGATATTCATTCTTATTTTTTCTATTGGGGATATTTCCTCCATAAATGTCAAGTGCTGTTGCAAAATTAACCTTTTTTTCTTGCTCTAGGAAATTTCTTTTCTTGTTTCTCTATTTTCATTGGAATTTCTTATTAAGGCTTCTACAGATTTTTTTCTATTAATTTGAGTCTAGAATCAATTTTTACTCATTTTTTCTTGTCTTGCTCTTACATTACTCAAATATCATTCTCTAAACTTGTCATTTGCTCATAAACTCCGACATTAGCTCTTCAGTCTACCGTATGGGCTTCATCATCATCTTCATGATTTATCAATCCTGACTTAATACAAGCATCTCTTCCTTCTGGGAGTTTAATTCCTCTTCGAGTTTTTTATGTTTCTAATAAGTTGATGAATCAGCTGTTTCATCTACTCAGAGTCCTTTTTCTCTATTTCAACATTGTCTAAATCAAAGGTTATAGGATCTATATTGAATTATCGTACTTTACCTTCTTCGTTTATTTTTTATTTTTTCGTTATTATTTTTATTGATTCAGTTGAATGGTCTCTTTTTTCAGTTTTCAATGGAGGTGCTGAGAGCTTTGTTAACTTTTCTGTTCTGAATTTTTACCCCAGCCCTTATTTGTCTTTTGATGGAAGGGATCCGCTTTATTTTAATTTGTTGGAGTTAATTTTTTTATAAGTTCTTCTAATCTATTAGATAGTTCTGATTATTTTTATTAAGAAGAGCGTTAAGTTGAAGAAGACGTGGTGAGAATATGTACTTCTAGTTTTCTCTCCTGTTCTGAGGAGGTGGTAAAAAAACTCTTCTTGAAGCCAGCCATTTTATTACTTAATCCTTATTAGTTTAGATTCTTATTTAATTTAAAGTTCCTTAAGAATATTTTTAATTTAGAAAAAATAAAAAGGATATAAAAATTATTATTAAATAAAAAAAATGTATTCTAGCTAAAAATTGATAAATACTACATCTCTTAATAATTTTTTAAAGATTATTTATAAAAAATTAAAATATAAATTTATAACTAAAACAGTTTTTGACATTTATAACTGTAAGAATTGCTTCCTTCAATTATAGATGCTAATAAATGATTTTAATCTTTGTAAATATAATCTTGATCTCATTAATTTTTTATTACCCTTGTTATTGTCTCATTTTTAAACTTCCTTTTTATTTTTTCCATTTCTAATAATTTTAGTCTTCTTAACATAAGTTTCTGCTAATCACTTTTATTAAATCTAAATATCCCAAATAAGACTTCGCAAAGAAGTTTAAAAGTCCTTAATCATATAATATAAGACGTCTTAAGTCATAATTCCCAATCTTTTACGATAGTCAATCTCTTATAATAGAATAGTATATGAATTTAAAAATATTCTCGAATGTATCATATTTTCCACACATACAATAGGTATTATCAATAGGATAATGACGATCTTAAAGAACTTTTCGAAAGTTATAATTGGGTTCTAAGTTTATATATACTGATAATTTCTTGTCTAAATTATTTGCTCAACTTAGTGTAAGTAATTAGTGGAAATTGGTTAAGATTACTAAACTGCTCAAAGTGTGTTTTAGCTGTTTCATTCTCTTAGAATTTCGAGTGGTTGTATTATAGAAATAATGTTGTATTTTGTCTCATATATATTTAGCAAAAGATTTTAGACTTTTACTAATCTAGGAATTCTACAAGTCGATACTATAAAGGTTTGATAATTTTTAAACTTGATCATAGTATCGAAATCCTGCTTTCCGGTTGGTAATGAAAAGAGAGCCTATTTTAAATCTTAGAAAATCAATATTTTCTTATTTCATTTTATAATAGAATTTAAAAAATTTATTGTCGTAATGTGCTTGAAAAGTAACTAGTTTAAATCTATATAAAATGACTCCTTAAAAGTTGAAATTGCTGCTTAAAGCGCTTTTCTTGAAATAATTCTCACGCTTGATTCAATTCTATTCAAAACACCAGTATTTTCTTTCTAAACACACCATATTATTAATTCTCTTCCATATTCTGCTTTTGGTAGTGTAAAAAGTCTACATAAAGTTTTAAAATGATAAAGGATCACATTCTTATATCTCATTAATTAAAAAACAGCTTTTTTCATTGAAACTATATACTGTAACGCGACTTCTCTGCAATGGGGATTAAAATTTTTCTAATAAAGAATTACACCTAAATATGTTACTTTTTACTTTTAAATAGTTAGCTAATTTTCTAATTATAAATTTAAGTTTTATTATTTCTTTTTTTCTTTATAATTTATAAGTTTTCAGATTTTTTAACATTGATCTATAAGTGATTTTATGCAAAAATCTTATTTATTTCATTTATTAAATCCTACATCTATTTTGCGGATTTGGAAAGAAGAGTCAAGTCATCTCCCCATCCTCTGCAAGCTAAACTAACACTCAAGCTCTGCTATTTGAATCCTGATTAGTCATTTTTGCTTTCCAAATACTAATCACAATGTCATAATACAACAATACTAAAACTGGTCATGTGAACTCTCTTAAAAAACTCCGTTGCTGTATTATAATGTTTTAGTGCTCATTTCATCTATAATAAATTAACAATTTATGTTTCAATAAATGATTCTAAGGTTTTAATTAGTCCAAGTGGTAGTTTGGCTCTCTTAAGTTTATCAAATAAAAGTTTTCTTTCTATTAAGTTAAACATTTTTTCAACATCTATCAATGTTGCGATCAATTAGTTTCCCCTTTTGCACATTTCCAATAGTTATCGAATACTTAATATATTATTCAAATCTATCAAGTTGTTTATTTGCTCTTCATAAATTCCATTTATGAAGAGTTAATAAAATTTCTCTAATAAATAGATTTTATAGTTCTTTTGTTAAAGCTTTATCATATAGCTTTAGAATAGAATTAATAAGAGAAATAAGACATCAGTTTTACCAATCATCTTAATTTCCTTTTTTAAATATTGGAATTATAATTGAAGAATTTAATTCTTAAGTGATTCTTCTAAGTCTTAACATAATATTTAGGAAAGAGTGAAAAATTTTTATCGAAATTATTCAAAATATTTCAGAAGTTCACCTTTTATTCCGTCTGGACCAGCTGTTTTTCCATTCGGAATTTCTTTTATAATTTCTTAAATTTCTTGTATGTTAAAAAGATTAAATCCTTATAAATATGAGAGTGGATAATCTTTAATTTCTTAAATACTATCGTATATTTATCTATTTTTCAAATAATAAAATTTATCTATTATTGAGTTAGACTAGAATACTTGTAAAGAACACAATTCTCCCATGAGCCAATTAATTTATTTTTGATCTCTTAATTAAAGTTCATATTGTTTCTCTTCATATTATTTAGAATTTTATTTGCTTGTGAAAACATTTCCTTAGCATCTCCATTAAGAAGAAATGTCTTTTTGATTTTTTTGATTTTTTTTATTTATTTTCACAGATTATACTTGAATTATTTCCAAAGTCTTTTGCTAACTCATGAAGATTAGTTACTTGATAGTTTATTCCTCCATATTTTATGTGAGCTTCCTTATATACAGAATTAGCTCTATTACTCTCTATATATTTCTTAGTAAGATCTTGAGAAGGTTTGTTAAATCTGAATTTAGAATAAACTACCCCAATGTTTAATCAGCAGCGTCTTAAATGTTGCTTTTGAAATATTCATTTTAACCTTTAAGATTATCTTAATCTTTCTAAAAGTATTTTAGTTAAGTTTGTGGGAAAGATTCTTAATATATTTGCCTACCTTTTCATCTATAACCTATTTATTTATATTTTATTGAATTATATTTTCTCAATAGATTATAATATTACAAATAAAATAGACAGTGATTGGAAAATGGTCAAAATAAACTATTATTATGAGCAGTGAATTTTGAAAACTAATTAATATTCAAATGGTTGCTTATAATAATATAATCATAATACAATTATCCAGTTCTTTTGTGTATACATGTATTAATATTACTATAATTCACTATTTCAAGATCATTTTGTAATAGAAATTCTTATAATCTATATGTATTATCATAAATATTTTCAGGATTGTCTCCGAAGCCTTATAACAGGGTATTGAAATCTCCCATCAATATATGTGAATTCTTATTAAATTTATTTAGCAATGCCTTAAGAAGTTCATAAGCTTAATCTTTGATATCTCAATCTTTTCCACTATCAAGCATGTAACGAGATGTGATTAAAATATTATCCAGTTTAATTGTAGCTAATCGATTTAATTATTTTTAATACTCTATTTGCCCTTCTATAATATATAATTCTTCAACTACTAGTAGACATACACCACTTCCTTTTCCTGAGTTTTTAAAATATGGGCTATATTTAATTTTTATTATTGTTGGAAATTCGTCTTTTTACCAAGTTTCATTTATTGATAAAACGTATACTATTATCTCTGATAAAGTATTCCACATTTAGTCATTTACTAAATATTCCATTAATGTTTATATGTTCCATCTTTATTTTTCTAATTTATTGATATTTTCTAAATTTCAAAGATCCTGCCGGTATTCCATTTTCATAAATGCAGATATTCTTCAATCCTTATTGATTCACTTAAATATTTACTAGTTTTTTCCCATGTTCAGGATTCTAATGAAATTATTATATCAAAATATATATTACTAAAGTCGTATATTTTTAAGGAGTTTTCTGTCTATATAAATTTTACTTTTCATACTATCTACCGTTCCTTATTCTAAGTCTTAATTAATTGTAACATATCTATTTTATATATTGCACATTTAATTTAGGGACGTCTTCAATATTCCGATTCAATTAATTTTTAAATTTGGAGACTAGTTAGATTGCAGCAAAAAATGATTTAATCACATTCTTTTTTATTATTATGTTCTTAAATGTTTTGCTAATGGAATTGTTATATCCTCTTCTTCATGTTTTCTATTTTTTATCACTATTATGAGTAAAATTTTGATTTTGATATACTATGCACTAGGAAATATCGAATCTCACCATAGAGTAGTAAATAAGATATGATTAGCTGATAAAAGTGGTCTTGATCCTTCAAAAAGAGTCCAAACAGTTGAAGAAAGATAAAAGAGAATGATAAAATCTTGGAATAGTAGAGGAAATAGAATTGAGACGCATAATGTAAGAAGAGATCTTAACGACTTTTGAAATATTTCGCAATACCGAAACAGCCAATCAACTCTTGATAGAATTAGAAAAAGCTGAGCAATAGGATATAAAAATAGAATTGAATTTTAAAAAAATTTGCAGCGCTAAATGGAACTAAATAAGGAAATGAACCAATGATAATCGAAGAGGAGGAAAACTCAAATTTTAAGCCTAAACGAGAAATGAAAAGATGGTATTACTGTAGCTCTCGAAAATATTTATGGAAAAGATGAATGAGTTTTCACAACTTCAAATTAGAATACTGAAACTACTAGAAAAAATGGAGAAAAAAGAAGAAGCAACATACGCTATAACTGAAAAGAGAAAGATTACTTTGTAGCAATTGGGAAATTTTACAAGAAAAAAGAAAAAAAGCATTATCTAGGTGAAAGAAGAATTCAAAAATCATATGTATAGCAAGGAGAATAGTTCTAGTGATTTACAATCTTTTACATTGGCCTTTAAAACAATCTAGAGTTTGGCGGGAAAGAGTTCGAAATATCTCCAAGAGCGTCAAACATTTAATTTTATCTTATTTTGTCAATATCTATTCTCAATATTCTATTTTCCTTTGATTCTGCTTTTATTTTATAAAATTAGTTTTCTAGTTTTAATAATTATTTTTTAGCTTTAAATTTACTGATTTTATTTTTTCATAAATTCCAGAAAGCTGCCATCTCTAATATTTAGGGCATAAATCAGGACTCTTCCCTTTTCTCCTATTTTTCAATATTTTCATAATTTTCTAATTGATTTAACTAAATTTATGTAACTTATTTTAGAGATTAGCATTCATCAGTGTTTATTAAAAAACGTTCACTTGCTCTTTTTTAGAGTTAAACTTACATATTGCTTCATATATATAAATTTTTTTCTATTTCCTAGATTTTGGATCTTTTTTTTGGAGGTTCTAGTTATTCTACTGTATATTTCTAGATTTCATTATTTTTGTTGTTGCTTAAAAGTTTTTTAAGAAATAGAATTATTAGTAAAATACATATGGTTAAGATTTTACACTTTTCCCCTTTTACATTAATTTTAGGAGGTTGTAAATAAGTTTTTCCTGAAGACATCTACCTTTTTATTATATAATTGAACGAGTCTTTTAATTAAATTATGTTTATTAATGATTCAACTAGAGGAATAGGTAGAATTAAAAATAATAAAATTAAATTTAATATGCAAAAGAAAAGATTAATAATTAAAAAATCTTAATATATTAAAAAATGGAAGGCTTAAAGAAAGGTTTCTACACCACCTCCAAGAAATAGGAGAGGAAACCAGAAGCCACTCTTAATCAGTCGTCTTACACTTAACCCTAATCTTCTTCTTAATAAGACTAAACTCCGGTGAAATAATATTAATCTTCCTTACCCAGGGAAGAATATCCAATTGCTAGGACAAGCCATGAACTCACTCCGTCAACGCAGGAAAAGCCAAGGAAGCAGCCTAAGTCAGCTCTTCATTAGGAGGTGTCGGAAATCTATCCATCCGGGTAGTTGAGTATAGAACAACTAATTAAGGTAGTCATAAACCTATAGGAAGAGGTTAAGAAGCTCAAGAAGGAAAATACGAAGCTAATGGACTTAATTGAGCAACAGGACTCAAGAGAGCTTCGAATGGCAAATTGGGAAAGGGAGCTTGACACTCTCTGGAAGTATCAGTAGGAAGAGTTGAAACAGATGAGCGCCTCAATAAAAACGATACAAGATTAGAATAAGGAAATAATATTAAGTTGGAGACAAGAAATTCCTAAGATCGACAAAATGGAAATAGAAGAAGAGCAGGTAATCAAGATGGAGCCGGCTAGAAAGATAAAGAAGTAATGTTACTTTTGTAAAAGCCAGAATCATCTGTACAGAAGATGTAAGAAATTCTAGAAATTCAAGAAAGAATACTTAATTAAAGAAGAAAAGGAAAGGAAGAAACTGTATTGCAATAAAGACGGACAAATATACAAGAAAAAATAAAAAAAATAAAGAACTTCAAGAATAGAGAAGATGAGAATTGGGACAAGAGAATCAAGAAGAAAAACCACCAAGATTGAAAAACTTTTATTTTATGCGGCGGCTTGAAGCTACTGCAGAACATTTAAATTGAATTGAATTGAATAATTAGAAAATCTTATTAATATTTATAAATTATTTTAATTATTAAGCTCTCTAATAATCTTGGTACAATATAAGATGAAATTTAATCTCGGAAGAGACATACCTAACTTATCCAAGGTTTTTCATTAGCTGTATGAGGGCCTGGATGACGGTATACTCTAATACAAGTTTTCTTTTAATCTGAAAAGAATTTTGCTTATGTTTTTGGTAGAATCACTTATTTATCTATTTATTAAATTTTATAATTCTTGTTTAATATTTATTTAAGAAAAATGATGCATCTGCAATAAAATTCAAGAAAATGTGAATAAGAAGATTCGCCATTTGGAGAAACATATTAATTTCATTTGATGGGCATATTACGACAGGTTAAAAAATGAGAGTATATAAATTAATATTAATAATTATCTATTGAAATACCTATTAATAAAGAAATCAGTTAATTAATTTATTTATTTTTGAAAATAATTTTTTTACTCACATTAAGAATATTTTTTAATAAAAATATTTTAACCATTTTAAGATAGATTATCAAATCCTTATCCATGGTTGCATCTAGGGTGAGATTACTCGCGATAAAGTACAATACATCAAAACAGACTATCTATTAATTCTCTCGAATATGACCATCATACATATTATTATTTTATAAATAAATAAATTTGATTATAGAGCGCGAAGCACTCTCGTTGGTAAGCAGCTCTTTAAAAAAAAATGTTTCATACTGACAAGAATGTTTGTTACTGATAAAATTATCAGATACTGATAAACCTTGTTCAATACTGGTATAATTATTTGGTATTGATAAAAATGTTCAATACTGGTATAATTTTAGAATACTCGTAATCTTTAATACTTACTGGAGGTCCAAGGACATGGCAGGATTGTGTCTCATTGCATCACCAAAGCAGAGGACGACATGTGTCAATTATGGGTACTTAAATTCCCCACCTCTGATGAAGCTCGCAATATTATTTTTTTTTAGTTCCAGAATTAAAAATAAACGCAGCCAAGCCAGTGTCGAAGGTCTAAGAATCTTATGTCTCGAGGCCAAACCAAAGCAGAGGAAAACATAAGTCGATTATGGGTACTTAACTTCCCCAACCTCTGATGAAGATGACCTTGTTGTTCACCTTCGAACAACTATGGCGGTTTTAAAAAATATAATAATATAATAATATAATAATAAAGAGTCATAAAGATTTAAAGCATTCCTTGCTTTTTTATCTTTTCAATAAATAAATAAAGATTTATATTATTTAAATTCGTACAGGTAAGAAAAAAGTGACAAAAGATAAAAGAAAATTTTTATAAAATCAGGATGAAATAAGAAATTGAATGAAATTAAAAAATCTGTTAAAGCTTTTTAGTAAATATATCTATTCATAATTAAATTTAATTAATATATAATTTAATTTCAATATCAATCATAAGTGTTTGGTATAAGTTTGATAAAAGCAGATGTAAGATCTTGAGGTTCAAGGCATTCTTTCATCTTTCCTTTCAGCTCATGAACAATTTACTTTAATGTAGAAGATTCTTTGCTTTCATACGAAACAGCTACAAATTAAAGTTTTTACATTATTTCTGCATTCTTTTTAAATTTCTAAACTGGTTAATTAGGAAAAATGGCTCTACCATCTGACATCATGCACATTATATGTCTATCATAACTTAATAGTTTATTTTGAATTCTATTATAAGCTATATTTAATGGTTTTTCAAAATTGGTTCCACCTTCTGTAAATTTAATTTTTTTAATTATTTCAGTATTTGGAATTTAGCAGCTACATATTTCTTCTGCCTCATTATCATAAGCAATTAACGTTATTTTAGAATTATTTTGCAGTTGTAAATTTGATTACAATTAGCTTATAAATTAATTAATTGCTTTCATTAAACTATATCATTTCTATCCTCTCATAGATCCACTTCTATCCAACATTAAAAGATAGTGAATCTGTAGAATTCCTTATGGTAATTATTTGTTTGCCTCTACAAAGTTAATTTAAATTCCATTCTATTATTAATAATACTCACAAATCCTTTTACCTAGATAATTCCAAATTACAACATTTTTATCTTTAATACGAATAGATTAAGTTTTACTTTAAGTTTCGAATGATCAGTTTTTAAATCTTTATTTGAATTTAATTCATTTCAAAGTTTCGTTTTTATAAATAACTTCATCCGAATCTCTAAGTTCATTGCAACAAATAGTTATAGCTTTTTTACTTGTAAAATGCATATTTCCTCCAAAAGCTTAAATTTAATGACCTTCATTACATGCATGCTTTCTGTCTGGCAAAGGTTCATTACTTGGATGAACAACATCACATTATCTTCTACATAGTTTACAATATTCATCACATCCTGTTAAATCAGCTTTAAAATCTTAAAGATGCTGTCCAACTAATTCTTCCTTTTATATGCTACTTTTCATTGATTCCTCAAAGTTTTAATCTTCAATTCTTTTCTAGAGTTCAGTTAGAAAATTATATAAATTAGTAATACGTTAGTTTTTTATTTAAGCAACTATAGCATTAACTATATCTTAATCAAGTTCAAGACCTGCTTAGATATCTTAAGGTAGTGGTAAAACATATCTGAAATTTTCTATAAATTATATTCCATCTACTGTAATTGTTTCTTTTTGTTACCATTTTTACTCAATAAATTTTTCCAAATATTGCCCTGCTGCTTTTTAGCTAAAAATTGATAATTAACTTTAGAAATTTTTATTTTCTTATTCGTTTTCATTATTTCATTAATAAAGATTTTCATTTTTCTACTTTTCAATAAAAAGTTAAAAGGAAGGAATATTACATTTTTATTCCATTTGTAAGCAAAATTGCTTAAAGTAAGTAATTAGATTTTATACTTTTTCTTAAATTCTTGTCATATAAGTTTTCATTGTTTCTTCAATAATTGAGGTAGTATAGGCTTTCCAGTATTTTTGAAACATAGATTAGAATAAATTCTTAGGATCCACGTAAAATATAATAGCATCTTCTTCTGTAATTTCTATCTCTGCTTCTTGTTCCTTTTGCTTTAACTCTTTTCCTTCTTCCTATTATTAGATTATTTAATTTCCAGCTCTCGATAGTATAAATTCTTCTATTTTTTTTACAACTTAAGATTTCTTAAACGAACGAGTTTTCAGCACATTCATCTTGTTATTGAAATCAGTAATTATTTCTAATTTTGCTCTCCCAACCAAATCTTATTTTACTTTTAGGAATACTTCTCCAGCAAGAGAGGAATCTATTAACTAATCATTACTTGTTAATATTGCTATAAACTTTTCTTTTTGAATTTCCATTTAATTTTTTTATATTTCAAGTGGAGATTATTCTTTAATTAGTTCAAGTTATTCGGCAAGTACTGTTATATAAGTTCTAGCAATTAAATGTAAAAAATGGGTTCCAATTTCTGAAGTTCCTAAACAAAAATATTCTAATTCATCATTAATTTTTTAAACTAATTATTAAACACTTTTAGCTATATTTTAAGTTAACTTTTAAGTAACTTAAACAAATTTATTTTTGTACTAATTTTTATCTTTACTTTTTAAATTTTTTATTCAATCATAAATGTTTTCGTTTTCTTAAACTTCTCCATCTGATTTGTAATTTTATAAAACACACATTTCTATTTCATGTAATATTTTATCTCAATTTAACTTCTAATGAAAATATCTAAAAGCACTTTTACATTCTTATCCTTGCTCTTGTATTAGAACTTAATGAGGAGCTTCAATAAATTAAAAATATCTTTTCATATTCTTGTCTAGTGTGATTTGGAAATATTCAGTAAAGTAATATTTTATTTTGGAATTTTAGGGATTATGATTAAATTATTAAGTTTTTTTATAAGTTTACTATGTGCAATAATCAATTGGTTAATACTATTTTTTAATTTTTGATCACTAAATTTAGTCTTAAGTTATTCTTTTATAATTTATATCATAAAAGTTAAAATATTTAAAAATTTAAATAGAGTTAAAATTATTTGCAACATTACTAGATTACCATTAAAAATATTTGCCAACATTATCGTATACATTTGCCACGAATATTTAAATCAAAGTTATAATTTGTTAAATGGAGTCTAACTTTTTTACTTTTTAATCGAACTAGACTAATGTTTATTCGATATCTTATAATTCAGAGACTAAAACAGCACAATTTATGTCCAATGTTTGAAATTCTTATTATAATAAATTAATTAATAAATTTAGATTATCATATTTTGTAGACCTTCATATTTTATAAGAAACATTTAAAATTTCTTCTAACTATTCCTGTAATAATAAAAAGTTAAATCTTTCTTGAATAAATTTTTCTCAATCAAATTGAGTTTAAACAATTATCTCATCTAAAATATTTTAAGAAAAACCTTAAATATATATTTTATTTTTCTTCTAAAATGCTAGTATATTTGTAATTTTAGGCTTTATTTAATTTCCTGTAAAATAGAAAAAGCTCCCACTTAATTTTTAGTCTTTGAATTTATCTAAAAAGAAACTTAAACAAGACTTTTTATATTTTTAGAGATATTCTTTTTCTTCTTAAATATTTTAAAATTTATTCTCAACTATCTCATTTTAATATAAATTATGAATTAGCAAAAAAACATCTTAGGAAACTATTTTCTTTGATTTTAATATTTAATTTACTTCGGCTACTATTTGTTCCCAAGCATCTTAAAATTTTTATTCGGCTTCTTATTTTGTGTATCCTTTTTTTTCTTTTAAAGCATTTTAAATAAAAGTTCCTAGTCTAGCATCTCCTACATTTCTTGATTTTTTTTCTGCAAATAAAGCAATGTCTTCGTTAGCACAAGAACTTCATTATTATTCTCAGTAAATAAGTTATCGAATGAACTATGTTTTTTTACTATCTCTTAAAGACAAACTAATGTTTTAATCCCCACAGTATTTTTTAAATTCTTCTAATAAAATTTATTTTAAACATTCAAATTTATTAATAATTTATTGCTTAATTTCATTGCTTACTATCTCAATCTTTACAAAAGCTGCTCCTTAAAACTTTTTTAATCCTTCCTTAATTAATTCTGAAATTTCGGCTTTGTGTTCTTTAAATTTTTATTATAAGTTTTCTGAAATTAATTAATTCATTTTTTCATTTACTTTCTTATCTTATTTTTTTTCATCTAAACTGGTAAATTAAGTAATACCTTTAAAAGTTTAAGTAAATGCTCAATGACTAGAGGCAAATTAGTATCATTCTGATAAAGTGAAATGACCACCTTGTCTTTCATCAAATTATATAGCTCTTTGCAAAATTTATGATTTTAATGGTTCTAGAGATTTAGCGAATTCTTACGAGGGTTAATTAATAACCAAATTTCCTTCACCTGATCTATCGAAGGCAAACGGAAGTATAAATACATTATCTCTTGTAATTTTAAATACTTATTTTTAAACTTCTTTTTATTCTTCTAAATTACTGTTGATATTCTTTTCTATTTCTAATATAGCTTAACTAATTCCTTTAATACTTTCTTCCATTGCTTATTCATTTATTTAAGCCTGCATATTCATAATTATATTAACACTAGGTTATTAAACTATATTTTCTTTCAGATTGGATATTGCATCTATAGCAAGCTTAAGAACTTCAGCCATTTACTTATTCATTTCTCCTTTATTACATATTAGAACTACATGAGATACACACATTATGTAAAAAACTATTCTTCTGTCAAATTAATCATCTCTTCCTTCTGAAGTTTAGATTCCTTCAGTATCTAGTAATAATATTTTCTTATAATTAGAGTTTTTATTATTTATTTGTAATAATGAAGCATAAACTCCTTTAGTGCATCTACCTGCAGCAGATAGAAATTAAGTTCCAAATAAAAAGTTAAGTAAAAGAGACTTTCCTGAAGATTAAGGTCCTATAACACTTACTATTAGAACTTGATCATTATCATTTTTGTGGATTATATCATAAATTTCTGAAATGAATTATAAGATATTTCCATCAATAATCTCAAAAGGCTACCCTTAGTCTATTTAAAGTTTTGCTAGTTCGAAATAAGAGTTCTTTGACTCTTATCCAATAGTTCATTTGTTAATTTAAGAATTAATTTAAGAATTTTATCCTAAGTAATATAACTCTCTAATAACAAATTCCATACTAAAAAGCTTTTATTCTACTTATTTAGTAACTTCCTTCATCTGTAAAATAATATCATTTTTATTTTCGTTAGATATACCTTCTTATTATAAATCAGCTCTGTATTATGTTCTTTTTTAATATAAAGGTGCTAGTTCCTTATCTAGCAACCCTTTCAACAATTTAGAAATAATGGAAGCAATTCCAATAAAGTTTTCTGAATCTATTATTTCTATTAGAATTTTCACAATTGATGTTTAGTCTTACTTTTATAATAAGCGCTTAGAATCTTCAAGATTTTATAAAAGTTAGTCTCTAGCAGACTAATCTATCTCACTTTCTATATAAAGCTAAATTTAGTACTTGCATATATCATCCATTATCTAGTTACAAGGAAGAAATCCTACATCTTTGAGATTTCCAATATAGTTTTTTACTTCAAATAAAAAATTATTAACTAATCTAGAACTGTTTTCTATATCTACTAATATTTAATTAGTATCTTAAATAATATTATAAAATGCTTGCATAGAGTTTAACCTCATATTATAATCTCCTATAAACTAATAGTAGTCTTTTATTTTTACTTACACAAATTAGTAAATTTTATCCTTTAAGTTTATTTTTGCTTGCTCTTCTATCTTTTCAAACTAGCAAATTTAGAAATAATGAACATTTTCTTCAGTTAGCTAGTATTCAATATTTTCTCTACTAAAATTTTAATTATGTTCTACTATTATTATTAAAAAATCTTGCTTAACCTATTTTATTTTCTCTATTTAAGAGTTAAGTATGCTTTTATCTTCTTTTTTGTTTAGAATATGAATAATGAAAATATCAAATAAACTATAAAATTTTTCTAGCTGTTCTAAATTTAGATATCCATGAACATCTGCTACCGGTATACACATTGGAGAAGCAAAATTCATATCAAATTAAATTTCAATGCTTCCATAATTAGTTAATCTACTGTTATGCTTTTCAAAATCTCTGTTAAAAATAGAATTTATTAATGAAGTACATCCTTAAGGACCCTTATTTGGATTTGATTGAAGTTTAAAAGTTAAAACTGCTTTATATTTTTCAAATACATAGAAAAGCTCTTTATATATTATCTTCTTTCATTCATTTGTTGTGGTATCTAATTCTCAAGATAGCAAAGGCATAGGCATAAAAAGAGAGCAAGCTACGTAAAGTAAGATTCTTAATTTTTAATCCGCATTTCTCATTAGAAATTAAAATAATTATATTCTAGTCAAAGGAGTTATTTTGTTTTGTTTGGAAAAAGAAGTTATAAGTTTTGAAAAATTTAGTCTTCTTTTAACATAATCGAAAAGTAAAGCTAATAGTAATTAAGATTCAAATGCATTTTATTTCCCATAATTTTCAGTTAATTAATTTTCTAATTTTTCCATTTATAGTGATACATCTAAACTCATAAAATCAGTAATTGAAAGTTTATTTTCATTAACTTGTAGCACTTTTTAAACTTCATCCAAACTCTATTGATTTTGCTATATGCAACTTAAGGGTTTTTCAATTTAAGAAAAAATATTATGTTATTAAATAAATTTCTAATGGAACTCTTAAAATAGTTTCTCATCTTCAAAGAAAATTGCTTGGCAAAGTTCTTTAAACTAAAATATTTTTACTTTTAGTTATTATTCTGTTAATTGATTAATTTGTAAGTGCAAAATTTTTTTAACTTTTTTTATTTAATTTTTTATTTCCTCTGGAGAAGTTAAAACAAAGATTTCCTCTCTTTTTAAGAATTCTTCAAACTAAGGATCAATTACTATCAAGTCATTATAAATTTATATAGCTATTTTAGATAATTAAATGCCACTGATTAAAGACGCAAGATCTTAAGAAGCTTACTTATAATTTTCTTCCTTTATTTTAATAAAAAATTAATTTAATTTACTTTCTTCGTTGCTAGAAAGGCTTGAAAAAGGCTATTATTCTCTATTCAGACTTATTTATTTCTAAAGAGCAATTATTTTTGATTATTTAATTAATTTAGGCTTATCTTATAAAATAATTTCTGAAATAATTGAATGAAAGGGGATTGATTTGAGATAAACATCACTAAATTTTTCAACTGCTGATTCGTCAATTCCGAATTCGTAAAAACTTATTAACTCTTTAAATTATTATAAGCATTCAGAAGGACATTACTCTTGAAGTGCTTCTAATCTTTAAATAATATTTTCTAATTCTTACTCTTTATTACTAAATGGAATTTTAAATTCAGAATAATTTTTGTGAAATATAAAATAAAGATACATGCAGCAAAATAAACTCTTTTGAGTCAATTTTTATAATTCTTCGTTACATTTATCAAACTTTTTCTATTAAATGAGTAATTCCAAAATTTTTTTCGTTTTTACAAATAATAATTATTGCTCAAAATACTATTACTCAGTACAGTATTATAAAAATATTTATTCTTTGTTCTTTACTAAATATTCCAAAACTCTTTCTTTTTAATCTTAAGACAAGGAAATAAAATAAGAATTAAATTATTAAATATTGCATTAAGTAACGTTGTATTCATTTATTTATTGAAAGGTTTCTTATTTTTCTATATTTTAAAACTATGAGATACTTTATTAATTTTGACTTTTGTAATTTATCATTTCTTCTGATTCCTTTTATTATATTTTTTTTCCTACCATTAATTTTTAGGGTGATTCTCCGTCATATTATTATTAATTTTTATTTTTATTCACTTTTTAAGTTTAATGCTTATTTTCTTCATTCGATTGATTTTAATTGTCAGAAATTTCAATTTAGTCAGATTATTAGGAGGATTTTAAATCTTTAGGTACTTCTTCATTTTGTTAATTGGAAATTTTCGTTTACTTTTGTTTATTATAATCTTCAGATGCTTTCTCTTTTGCTGATTAATACTATTCTTCTTTTACTTACTGTGCAAAGAGAAAAAATAAAAATAAAATAGAAAAAAAGAAAATAAGATTGAAAAAAAGTTTATGATGGTTTGAAAATAAAAAAATATAAATGAAGTTTTGAAGAATTTTTATTTGGTAAGGATAATGATAGAAAGATTGTATTAAAGGTTAAGGTTGAAAAATTAGAAAAAGGATAGAATGAGAAAGAAGAGGTTAAGGTAAATGAATTACTATGGAAGATAAAAACTGCACTGTAAAGTTTAGTTTGAAAAAGAAAATGGAGATTTAAAATAAGTTCTTATAAAAGAAATGTATAAAAATAAAGATTTTATTATTAATTGAAAATGGGATTAGAAGAGTTGTGAAAGGGAAAAGAGTGAAAAGAGATAGTAAATTTAAGTTTGAGAAAAAAGTAAATGAGAACTAAAGTAGTGAAAACACTGTAAAAAATGGTAGGAGTGTAGCGAACTATGTAGGCAGGTTGAAATAGAAAGTAGAGAAATATATTTTAATTTTTTTTAAAAAGTTTAAAAAAGAAAATGGTTAAAATATTAAAAAAATTTTAATGATTATTATTTAATTAAGTTTTTACTAAATAAAGAAGATAATTTATTTATTGCATTATTTAAAAAATTGAATTACTTTGTTTTTTAATCTTTTTAAGCTTATAAAATTTAAAATATAGCTATTATTTAGAAATGCTTTTAATAATTTTTCTTTTAAATAATAATAATAAATTATGATATTTATTCGCATAGTAAAGTTTAATCCTTTATAGTCTCTCTTTTCCTAATTATGATTGAAATTAAAAACAAGATACTTTAAGTGAAAACATTAAACATTAAGCTCTCTAATATTTAATATATTTTTAATAAGATTTATTATGTATAGGTTTAATTATATCAAGTTTTAATTTAAAATAAAAACATTAATTAGATAAAAATTATAATTTAAATTATTGAAAGAGTTACATTATAATAATAGATTAATGTTTTTACTTTAATTTTTTATTTAAAGCAAAACTATTTTACAATTCCTTTAGAAAAATAATAGAATTAACTTTAAGAGAGGAATATAGTTGTCAAACATTTGAATTTATTTGCTAAAGTAACTTTTGTATATTTTATATTTTCTTTTATTAAAATTTAAAATAAAATCTCCTTTTTAACAAAGAAAGCAATATTGAATCTTTGATTTAATATGTGATATTTCTTACAAATATTATGATAGAAATAATTTATCATTTTTATAATATTATGCGCTAAACATTTTTATAAAATAAAGACGCCAATTTTCAAGAATCCATAAAATTCCACAAATTTGAATGCAGTAAAAGATAAAAGATACAAAAGATTATATTTCTTGATTCTATAAATGTATAAGAGAATTAAATGTTAAAGTGACAAACAAAATAATATTTTCTAAGACATAATATAAAACATTCTAATCAAACAAAATCAGAATACCTAATAAAAATTGAAATTTAATGCAACGTAAGAATTATTTAAAAAAATATGTAAAGATTCAAAACAGGATTCTTCGCGGCTTCAAAAAGGCAGGATTTAACGACATCCTAGAAAGATTAGGACCAGGAAAAAGGTACCAAAAGGTCACCTATTAGGATGAGTCTCCCACTTCTGAGGAAAAACCTATGAAATAGGCTATAAATATAATGCACTCGGAAGTCTCGAACTTCACCACATAATAGTAAATAAGTTAATATTAGCTGATTAAAGTGGTGCTGTTCCTCAAGGAAGAGGTTAAAAGTTGATGAAAGACAATAAGAAGTTAATGGAAAAACTTGAAATTGCAGAGTAAATAGAATTGAGACTCATGACAAAAGTAAGAGACCTTAATGCATTTTGAAACATTTCAAAAAACTAGAAAAATTAATCATAACACTAACAATAGAAGCAAAAAGAACTGGCCAATAAAATAGAAAAAATAGAAGAAAGCCAGCAAAAATTGCAGTATTAAATAGAACTACAAAAATAAGGAAATGACCAATGATAATCGAAGGAGAAAAGAACTATAGATTTAAACCTAAAAGAGAATCAAAAAGATGCTATTATTTTAACTCTCGAGTGCATCTATGGAAAAGATATTAGAAATTTAAAAAATTTAAATAAGAATACTAAAACTACTAGAAGAAGTTGGAGAATAATAATAATAATAAAATAAAAAGTTTCAATACTTTGAGTATTGGAACATAATTGCACTACTTATAGTTATATTTCATGCGAATTATGCTAAGTATAAGAATTTATATAAGTTCATAATCAACTTCTAGTTAATTCTTCCTTCTCCTCTATTTTGTTTCTTTTATATTAGTTCTAAATAGTGTTCTCGCATTTTCCTCTCTCTCTTCTTATTTTCAATTTTCTATTTATTGTTTTTTTGCACAACCATTACTTAAGTTTCTTTCTTAAATTATATTTTTTTCTTTCATCAGTTTATCTTTTCGCTTCAAAAATTAAATATTTAAAATTTTTATCCTTTTTTAAGCAATTTTTGATGAAAATTTTTAATGTATTTGTCAATCTTAGGGATTTTACATTTTGTAAAGTTTGAATTAATGAAGTTTTAGTCGTACAGAATTAGCTTTTTATAATCTTTGTCATAAAATATTTTTCGATTAGATAATTCCTTAAAGACATCTTTATAGAAAGTACATTTAAATATATTTTCAAGTTCATCATACGCTAAACCACATGCAAAATTCTATTTTTTGTGTTTATGTTACGCATACTAAGTTCGTATTAGAAATTATAGGTGAATGTCCTCAGTTTGAAAATAGAAATTATGTCTTATATTCGATGTCTGTTAAACTTAATGTAAGTTATTTCAGGAAATGCACTTTGATTATTTTAAATATATTAAAAATATCTTTAAACTGTAAGTATTTTTGTATTCCTTTAAAAACATTCTTAATTTTTTTTTCACTTTAGTATGCTAATTAAAATCTTTTATATTTTTCAAGGCTTTTATTTATGAATTTCATATACAATAAATTGTATTGCTTGCCTTTAGAAAACAAGAATGATATATCAGATTTCAGATTTTTTCTACTGATTTATTCTATTTTTAAATAAAAAACGGATGAATTTTAATATTATAAAGTGTGTAAACGGAAGTCAATTAAGATCAATGAATCAAGATTAATTGAATGCCGATTAAGGAGATTTAAATGCTTTCTATGAAGTGAGTCTTTGTAATTTAGTTATTTAAGCTTTAATTCTTTTAAGTCCTGACATGATACTTCAAGGAATTATATCACTTCCATACTCTATTTTAGTCAAACAAACATTTTGCAAAGTGTTTTAAAATTGAATGGTGATACTACTCCGTACTTAGAAAGAATTGCTGATGCTTTCAAAACTGCCACTCTGAAATCAGATACTTTGCTTGTACAGTGTAGTTTATAATTTTATTTATTTCCCAATATTTATCCAAGATATGTAATTTCGTCCTTTTGAACAATAGGAAATCCATTAATATTTAAATTTATTTAATCTCTCTTTTCTTTCTTTTTTAAGAACTAAATTACTTCACATTTTTCCACATTTATATTTAGTTTTACTCAAGAGAATATTTTTTAGTGGCTTTGAGTAATTTTAAGGCATTTTACTATGAATTAAAAAGCTCAATTAAGTCGTCAGCAAAGCCACGAACCACAAAATTTCTCTAACAGATATCATATCTATATTTATGAAATTTTTCTTCTAAATATCTAATAACAATATCATAGTAAAGTATTCCAAGTACAAATCCATGGCTGCTTCCTTATATTCTCCGTTATTTACTTGATTTAGTAATATTACCATCAATAAGAAACTTCACATCAATATTTTCATTAAAAGATTCAAGTGCCATTATCAATCTAAGAGGTAATCTAAGTCTTCTTTGATAGTCAAATAGCAATTTCCTTAGTATGCTGCCAAATATTTTTTCATTATCTATTAGAGTATCAATTAACTATATTTTTTAAGACCATCTACGATGCAAGTTAAATTGTTCAATTTCGTTATAATGTAGATCTTTTCCGAAAAAATTCAAATTAAGCTTGCTGAATGATATTTCTTTCATATATATAATTATATAGTTTTTAAGTTAATGCTTTATCATATATTTTAAGTAAGCAATTCAATAGGGCTATTAGTCTTTAATTACGTCAGACACTTTTACTTCCTTTTTTTTAAATAGTAAAATATTAATTCTTTTCAACTAATTTTGTATAGTGAATGTTCTTAGCATATTGCTACTAAAACTTGTAATTATAATATGTAATTCCTATCCTCCATATTTAATTAATTCTGTTTTAAGTAATCACTACCTGAGGCTTTTTTATTTTTTAATTGATTTAAAAAGAGGCGTTTCTTACAAGTTAAAAAGATTAAAACTAATAATAAAAGCTTTATTTTATTTATATTGTAATAATGCTTCTATTTGAATTTTCAATCTCTTCTTTATTTTAAATCTAAAATTTATGATTAGAAATTAACTGATTGTTTAAAAAGAAAAAATCACATAACTAGGAGTTAATCTCATCAGAAGAAGAATTTTACCCCATTGTAGAGAAGTAGCGTTCAAGTATTTAGCTGCAATGCAAAAGCTGCTTTTTAACTAATGAGATATGAGAATTAATTCCTTGACATTTTACAACTTTATGCGGACTTTTATCATACCTAAAGCAAAATATAGGGGAGACTTAGTAACATGGATTATTCAAAAAGAAGTAACTGGAGTTTTGAATAGGATTAAGTCAAGAATTAGATTAATTTCAAGAAAGCATTTTAAGCAGCAATTTCAACATTTAACGAATCATGCTATATAGATTTAAACTGTACAACTTTTAAGCACATTATGGCAATAAAGTTTTTAAATTATATTATAAAATGAAATAAGAAAGAATTGATTTTCCAGATCGAAAATAAGCTCTCTTTTCATTACCAATTTGATAAAAAGAATTTCAATACTATGATCAAGTTTAACAATTATCAGACCTCTATAGTATCAACTTGTTGAATTCCTAGATTTGTACAAATTAAAAAACATTTACTAAATATATAAGAGACAAAATACAATAATATTTCTATAATACAGCTACTTAAAAGTTTAAGAGAATGAAAACAGCTAAAATATATACTGAGCAGTTTAGTAATCTTAACCAATTTCCACTAATTACTTACACTAAGTTAAGCAAATAATTTAGATAAGAAATTATCAGTATATATGAACTTAGAACCCAATTATAACTTTCGAAAAGATCATTAAGATTGTCATTGTCCTATTAATGATCCCTATTGTATGTATGGAGAGTATGATACATTCGAGCACATTTTAAAATGTATATATTATTCTAATATAAGAGATTGACTATCGTAAAAGATTGAGAATTTTGACTTAAGACGTCTTATTTTATATGATTAAGGACTTATAAACTCCTTTCTGAAATTTTATTTGGGATATTTAGATTTATAAATAAAAATAATTCACAAGAAACTTATGTTAAGAAGACTAGAATTATTAGAAATGGAAAAAGAAAAATAGAAGAAATAAAAGATTAGATTATAGCAAGAGCAATTAAAAATTAATGAAAATCAATATTATAATTCAAAAAAATTAAAAACATTTATTAATGTCTTTCTTATCCATTAATTTGTCATGTAGATGATAATAATAATAACGAAATTAAAATGTTCAACAGTGCCAATCTGGACACCGTTTAAAATAAGTTGTTTTATCAGCAACACTTCTCATCATTCTTGACTTTCTAATGAAATTATCTTCACTAAGGTCTTCTCAGTTTCTTTGATTTCTTGTTCTTATTATTTCAAAAGGTACTTCACATCATTTTCTTCTGTAAATATCTCCATGCTAGTTACAATAGAGCCTCTAGTATTTTTCTTATTCTTTACGCCAAAATTTTCTCTTGAAATTCTAAAATTTTTAGCAATTCTTATACAGATGTCACTTACTCTTACAGTAGTAGCATTTCTTCCTTACTTATCTGATTGGTTTTCGATTTATAACCTCTTTTTATTCTATCTCCATCTAATTAGTTATGTTTGTGCTAATATTCTTTTGCTTAATAAACTCCAACTCTTGTTTTTATACGATATTTCCAAGCCTTGCTGTTTCTTATCTATGTTCAGTTTAAATGTTCCAATATGCTTGGAGTTCCCTTTCTTAATTAATAATTCTAATCTCTAAGTTATCTTACCCAAGCGATAATAAGTTTCTTAGTTCTTAATTTTCCTACTTAAGCACTTTAATCTCTTCCTAGAGATTGGATATTTCAAATACAAACTGTTAAATATTGATTTCCTTTTTAATTATCTTTGATGGAAGTTCTTTTCCTGTTATTATATTAGATTCCTTTCTTTTTATTACTTTAGGAGGTGTTTATTATAGTTATTAGGTTCTTTATTAGTTTTGTAAGTGAGGAGAAGAAGACTCTTGATACTTTTTTTATGCCTGCTTTTTCTCTAGAGCTTTTTTCTCTTCTTTGCTCAAGAAAAAGCCGGGAATAAGATTTTAAGACTCCATTTTTTATATTTTTTTTGTCATGTAGATGATTAAATTATAAAAAATTTTATGTTATTTTCTCCCTTCTAAATTTCTCATTTATTAAAAATTTGTAATAGTTTGAAAATTTCTTCATTAATATATTTGTCTAAAAAAATAAAACACTTTTTGGTTTAAAATATTGCCTTTTATTAATTATCTATTTTCAATTATAACTGAACCTAGTTTACTTCTCTAAGCATATTATTTAATTATTTACTTTGATTATAATTTATATTGTATTTACATTTATTTTTTTATCAATTATTTTAAATTCGTTTTTTATTATTATAGAACTAAACTAATTGTTTAATATTGTTTGTTCTTTTCCTAAGTATTTCAATCAAATCGGAGCTGTTTATTTCCCTCTAATGATTGGGAATAACATTATTATACACTCCACTCTTTAATATTCAAATTCCGATCGGGTATTCACTTCTTCTTATACATTTTTCCTTGAAAGATAAAGAACATTTTTCTAAACTATTATGTTCTCTTACTACTTCGCCTGTATCTCTTTTGCCAAGATACCTTTTTCCTTTTTCTTGAATAGTTAACACTGTTGATACAGTTGTTTTACACTTCCACAGTAATAGTATTTTTTCACAATTGACTTAACAATTTCTCCGAGTTCTAACTTCACTTTAACTCGAATTTCATTTTCTTCATACTGTACATTTTAGAGTTTCATTGAAATTTTGCTGATTTTCTTCTATTTTTTCTAATATACTTTAATTCTGCATGCTTCTATTGCTATTTTTATGATTAATTGCAATAATCTTGTGATATGCTTCAGAAGGTTTTTAGTTCTCTAACTTAGGTAAAAAATATCGACTTTATTTCATCCGTAATATTTAGTCTTTCCATTAACTTCTTTTTATCTTTTTAAATTTCTTGATCTCTTCCTTGAAACTCTGCAATATTTTTATCAACTAATCACGGATCATTTATTTCTTTGTAGTAAAATCAGAGATTTTTGAGTACTACATATTTTCAGCCTATTCCATAAGCTCCTCTTCAGAGGTAGAGTCTAGATTTGGTAGGCGATCTTCTTACCAAATTTCCTAGTCTAGAGATTTAAGGATGCCATTTACTCCTACTTTTGAAAGAAAAAAGCATAAAAATTCCTTTTATTAAAGATTTGAAATTAAAAATAAAAAAATAAATTAAAGGCAATATATAAATATATTAAAAAATGGCATTATAGATAAAATAATTTTAGAGTTTGACTTACTATGATTATTAAACTTTTTTTAACTGCATAATTTTAATGTATATTTCTAAATATCGATTATTATAAAAGCTTTAGCAATTTGATTTTTTTTAATTTCTTATATTTTCTGATAATTTTTTAACTAATAGACTTTTAAAATAAGAATTAAGCTTTATGAACTGAATAATATTAATTTTAATACTTTATATTTCAGTAAATAAATTATCGAGTATTTTACAGAATGAAAAATAAGAAGCTAAATGATCAGTTAAAAAACATTACTTAAATTATTGTACATCTGTCGAGCAATTTGAGAACATAGAGTCTTGAGGAAGATAGATGAAGAATGGAATAATTGGAAATAATTTGTTTATACAGAATTTATTGATTTGATGGATCTTTAAAAGGCCCCCAAACTATCTGAGATATAACTAGACCAGAAAGTAGAAATTTGCTACATCTTTAGGATAAGAACAAGATGTAATGGAAGCTAGGACTGTTTAAAAGAAAGACATTGATAACAAAGAGTGGATGTCCACTATGTAATAACATAAAGGAAGATGAAATTCATATAATAGAAAAATGAAAGAACACAAGAAAGAAAGAGTAAGATGCATAATTAATCTAAAAGAAATAATTGTAAAGTGATAGGCAAGATAATTATTTGATATTATTTAAGGTGCAGCTAAATTTGAAAGCTTTATAATTTTGAATGAAATTAAAATTTATTGATCAAATTTGCTCAATCAAGAGAAATGATATCTCGTTCAAATTTTATATATTTTATTTTAAATTAGATTTAAAAAATAAATAAAAAGTATGAATTAGATTCTATTTTATAAAAATTTATCATTAAAAATTAAAATAGTGAATAGTTAAAGTTAAAATAGAATTATTTTTAGTAAACATTTCTTGTATTTTAGTTAGTTTAGAACAATAAATTTTTTTAATTTCAGACTAACTAATCTTAGTTAAGAATAATTTAAAGACATTTGGTTTTTTAGATATTTATTTTGAAAAAAAATGGATTATAGCGCGTAGCACCTCAATGGTGTGCAGCTCTTTTATAATACAATTTGAATAATACGTTTTTAGATTATTCTATTTTGAATCTTTTAAATTTAAGAAAAATTTTTAAAAAGTAAATAGTTAATCAAATTTTTATTTTTCTTCCTTTTATTAGTAATTATAATAAAATTAGGTAGAAATACTTAGATAGAACTGTAAGTCTAAAATTTTTGGATTTAAAATGAAAATAAAATATCTAAAAACTAGATATTTTTTATTTAATAAATTTTTATTTATTTTATTATAAAATCGAAAAATCCAAATTCATAAATAGCTTAAATTTTAACGTTTAAATTATCATCAGAAGCTATTATTGAAGCAATTCAGATAAATTCATAAAAGATAATTAATTCATCTTGGAAATAATTTGAAACTAAAGTTTAATAAAATAATTTAAAAAAAATCTACTATAAAATAATCAATCATCTCATGAAATCAGAAAAATAAACATTTTTAAGTTAAATTAATTAAAATTTAAATACAGTTATAATATTTGAATTAAAATAAACAGTCTCTTTTATTCTTTTTTCTTATTTTTATTTCTTTAAATTTAAAATTCTTTTTCCACAAAGACAATTGAATAGTTACTAATCAATATTAGGTTAAAATTTCAGATAATTATCTAGCATCTATATAAATTTTATTAAAATGCTTATACATTACGATTAAATTTATAATCTATAAAGTTAAAATAACTTTTAATAAATAATTTATCTTAAATAATGTTATAATTAAATTCAAATTAATATTAATTATAATGTACTTTTTTAAATTTATTTGTACTAAAATGATTAACTTAAGTGATTAAGCATAATTTTATTTTTAATTTCACTTTTTATTAAAATATTTTTAATAACAATTAATTTATTAAAAATAATATGAATTTAATAAAGTTTAAATAATTTTATAAATTTAAATGTTTAAAGGAAAAACCTTAATAAAATAAGTGGAATGAACTTTAAATAGGAAAAAGGGAATATAAACATACCTTCTCGGCCTTTTGGCTAAGATCAAGTGTAGTATCTGTTCTTATCAGTGTGAAAACTGGTATCCACTCATGAAGTGGGTTGTTTTCGCAGTCCAATTTTTCTTTGGGGACGAAGGGTAACTCGGCATGCCGAGTCCTTTGTCGAAGGTCGCTTTAGCATCACACTCAAGCTTTGTGTGGTCTACCCAATCTCCTCCGGGGATATAGTTCTAACAGAATAAAATTTAGATAAAATAATTAAAAAATTGAAATATAATGTAAATTAATCCATATTTTTAATAAAAATAATGATATTTAGCTTTAATTATTTATATCAGCTATAACTATATTAAATCTAAAAGTTATAATAAATTAAAGTGAAACGAAAATTTTCTTAAATGTCTCAATTTTTGGATTTTTGTCTTTCGAGATACAAAAATTACTTTCTTATTCTTTTATCTTAAACATTTTTATCTTGTACAATTCCATTGATAAATGCCAATCACCATTATTTAGAAATAAAATGAATCCATCTGTCTAAACTTTTATTAAAAGAGAACTAAACATTACAAATACTTGATTGAGAGAAATTAATTTAGAGATTAAGTAATTATTATTTGGATAAAAATATAATTTATTAAAATGGAAAAACTTTTAAATGTTAGTAAAATACAAAAGTATCCTCCTTATTTTAAATAATAGAGTATATTAAATCACATTCTATAAAATTTAATAATTATAAACTTTAAGAATTTAAAATTATAAAACTTTGTATCATAATTATTAAATTCATATTAATGATGCTAGTTATGTAATTTTTAACTTTCCTACAATTTTATTTATCTCTCATAGATAATTTTAATTATCTGATTTATTTATTTTTCCATTTAAATATTTTAGTTATATTTCTAAATGTGTAAAATTTTTCATCTTACTAACATATTGTTATGGAATAGCTTTGTGGAAGTCTCCATCTAAGAGTATTATCTAACTAAAAGTAAATGTCTTCCTACAGTTATAGTATAAGGATTTTATTAATTATATTTATTTGTCAAAAATTTATAAATTTATACTTCAACAATTATAGTTTATATATTAGATGCTTATTTAACTACGAACTAGCTCATATGATTCTTACCGTATTAAGCTTATTTGTATTAAGATTGAAAGATATTCTTATAAATTAAGAATTTACCAAAACATCAAGTCTGTTTTGAATTTATAGAAAAATCTTTAAAAACCATCTTAATTCATATAATAAAGAATTTTAAAAGTTTAATAAATTTAAAAATTAATTATTTCATTTGAAAGGTTTTATAGAATCTTTTTTATAACTTTTCAAACATTCTAAAATATTAACATTCAAGTAATTTCATTGAATCATATTTTCCAGCTTTCCAAATTAAAAAATTTCTATTATTTTTATTAAAAATATGGATTAATTTACATTATATTTCAATTTTTTAATTATTTTATCTAAATTTTATTCTGTTAGAACTATATCCCCGGAGGAGATTGGGTAGACCACACAAAGCTTGAGTGTGATGCTAAAGCGACCTTCGACAAAGGACTCGGCATGCCGAGTTACCCTTCGTCCCCAAAGAAAAATTGGACTGCGAAAACAACCCACTTCATGAGTGGATACCAGTTTTCACACTGATAAGAACAGATACTACACTTGATCTTAGCCAAAAGGCCGAGAAGGTATGTTTATATTCCCTTTTTCCTATTTAAAGTTCATTCCACTTATTTTATTAAGGTTTTTCCTTTAAACATTTAAATTTATAAAATTATTTAAACTTTATTAAATTTAGAAATGTTTTAGAAATACAAAATTTAGCAGTAGTTTATATTATAATAGCAAGATATAATTAATTTTTAAATATTATTTACAAGATAATAAGATTTATTAAATATTCTTAGAAATTTATAAAATAAAATTGTAAAACTTATTGAAAAATAAATAATTTCTCTTTAGGTTGTTTAAAAGAAGCTTGATTATAGAATCTGATGTATATTACACAAGCAAAATTATATTGAGTACTCTGTAGTTGTCTTGTTTTAAGATTTTTACTAAATAATAAATTTAAATATTTTTAATAAAAATATTTAATCTAAAAGTGTTCTTTATCTTTGAGTTAAGGGGTAATTATTTACACAAAAATACAATTTTATAAGTTTCGTTCTTTCTACCTTACTAACGTCTTAAATCTAACTCTAGTATTTAATTCTTATTAAGATTTACTTAATCTTCTTATATGTTTTTAATTTAAAAGCGTTAAGATTATAATTCTATATTTTATAATTTTTATTTGAGACAATATTTATATACACATCTACCCTATTGCTCCATGATTAAAGTCTATTGTTCATTAACTTTAGTATTTATTCTAGTTTGATTTGATTTCTACTAAGTTTATTAGCCATCATTATAATATTCTATCTAGCATTATTCTTAAGTTGTACTAAATTCCAATTAATAAAAGATGGAGTTTAATATCAGACAGCATCTTAGAAAGGCCGAAATTAAGAAAGCTAGAAGAAAAGTCAATCTCATTTAAAAGTAAAAAGTTGGCCATTAGAATAATCAAACTCTTCATTTCCTTCCTAAGGAAAGCGAATGGTTGATCCAGAAACTTCTTGAATAGAAAAGGAATAAATTGAGAAACTAAATAAAGTTATAATCAAACAAGAAGAAACAATCTAATAATCTGAAAAATTAAATTCGAGAAATTCTTACTAGCTACGAACAATTCGACCTTTAAATAGATTAACTCAAGAAAATATTAGTAAATAATAAATAAATCAAAAGATAATAAATTTGGACTTATTTAACTGCCTCCTTCATCAGTGGTATCAATATAGATTGAAAATCCTCAAAATAAATTAATAATGTCTCAATCCTAAGAAAAATAGCAGAAGATGAAAATAGAAAAGAAGCAGCTTAAGTGAACAAAAGAGTTGAAAACGTTGAAAGACTTTTGAGTGTAAGAACTAAAAATAAAAAGAAAAAAATGCTGATACTGATGATCATAATGACATGTTCTATGAAGATGTAAAAGAATTTAAACCAATCAAAAAATTGAATAATAAATTGCATTAAGAATTTTATCAAGACTTTTTGTGACAAGCGAAGGGATCTATAAAAGAAAGATACTTTAGAATTTTAGAACGGAGTCAGTTTATGAGAGTTATCTTCTCAATCAAAAAAATCTGGAACCCAACCATGTAAAAATATAGTGGTTGCTGCTGCCAGATTTCAAGTCTTGTGTTTTTTTTTAAATTTTATTAACATTTAAATATATTATTATTATTAAATTCCAATTTTTATTAAGTATTTTGATTTTGTTTGATTATAATGCTTTTATATTTTTTCCTTAGAAAATATTATTATATTTGCTATTTTAGCATAATTCTCTTATATATTTATAGAATTATTAACTATAATCTTTGGCATCTTTTATCTTTTGCCGCCATTTAAATTTGTGAAAATTTATGGATTCTTGAAAATTGGCGGATAAATTATAGCAATATTTGATAATTAAAATTACGAATGTTTAACTCATAATATTATAAATAATGATAAATTATTTCTATCATAATATCTATAAATAAATTTATTTATTAAATCAAAGATTTAATATAGCATTCTTTGATAAAAAGAGATTATTATTTTAAAGTTTAATAAGGAAGTACAAAATATAAAAAAATTGCTATTAAAAAATAAGTATTTTTGCAATTAAATACAAATATTTGACAACTATATCCCTTTCTTAGAGATAATTCTATTATTTTACTAAAGGAATAAAAAAATTAAGTTTTACTTTAAATAAGTAATTAACGATAAAGCATCAATCTATGTATTATAATGTAACTCTTTTCATTACTTTAAGCTATATCATTTTAAATTACTTACTAAATTTATTTTTGTTATTAAATTAATTATGACATAACTAAACATATACATAATAAATCTTATAAAAATTGTTTAAAAAATACATTAAATTTATTAGAATGCCTAATGTTTTCATTTAAATTAACTTATTTTTTAATTTCAATAATAATTAGGAAAAGGGAATTTATAAGAGATTAAATATCGTTATTTATTATTATTTATAAAAGAAAAAATTATTAAAAAAATACCTGCATTTGGAATTTTATAAGCTTAGAAAGATTAAAAAATAAACTGGTACGAACTCCTTTAAATAAGGAAATTAATAAATTGCCTATTATATTTATTAAAAGCTTAATTAAATAAAAGTATTACAATAAAATAAAATAATACTTAAACTTTTTATATCTCATTAATTTGCGATTAAACGTAATTAAACAAAAAATTAAACTTTCCAAATCCCTTTTTGAGTTCTCTCTATCATATATTTAATAATGGTAGAAAGAGATCTGAAGGAATTTTTGGAAAGTGCTATAAAAGACTAAGAAAAAGCGTAACAAATTCTTGTTTTACTAAATGAATGAGGAGTCACCAAAATATCTGAATTAGATTTAATATAAATTTAAGATATCAAAGAAATAGGTATTAAACCTCTGTAATGGAAATTAATAAAGTAAAAATTAACTTAACTTTAAGGTGAAAATTCAAACCAAAATCCAGATATTTCAAATGAGCATATTCAATAGATAGAATTAAAATAAGACAATATTAAAATTTAAGAAATTAAATAAGTAGAATAAATTTAATAAAAAGAAAATTATAATTTAAAACAATAAGCAAATGAAGAAAAAAATTAACCAGCTTAAAAATAAAAATCTTAGAATTTCGATGAAAAAAATTAGATGAATATTGTTATAGATTTAAAAAAGTAAGAATCACCTTAAGAATTTAAACCTTTCTAATAATCTAATTAAAATGAAATTTTTTGACAGTAAAATTACCTAAAGGAACAAAGTTGCGCAGTAACTTAAATCGAGACAAAAATATAAAATGAAAGTGACCAAGAAATTCAAATCTAAACAAATATTTAGTTAAAAAAATAGTAATAAAATGAGAAAATATAAGATTAATTAAAAAATTAAAGCTTAGAAAAATAAAACTAATACAATTCTGAAAATGACTAGTCTTAACAGTTATTGGTTGAATCAAGTTAGCCAGAAAAAAAAAGTAAAGAGATATTAAATGACTATAATCAAAAATGATCCAGTGAATTATAATTATAAAATATAGAAAGAGAATAAATAACTGAATAAAATTTAGAAAAAGAATAAAATTTAGAAAAAACAACTGAATAAATAACTGAATAAAATATAGATAAAGAATAAAATTTAAAAAAAACAACTGAATAAACAACTGAATAAATAACTGAATAAATAACTGAATAAATAACTTAATAAAATATAGATAAAGAATAAAATTTAAAAAAAACAACTGAATAAACAACTGAATAAATAACTGAATAAATAACTGAATAAATAACTTAATAAAATATAGATAAAGAATAAAATTTAAAAAAAACAACTGAATAAACAACTGAATAAACAACTGAATAAATAACTGAATAAACAACTGAATAAATAACTAAATAAATAACTGAATAAATAACTGAATAAAATATAGATAAAGAATAAAATTTAGAAAAAACAACTGAATAAACAACTGAATAAATAACTGAATAAACAACTGAATAAATAACTGAATAAATAACTGAATAAATAACTGAATAAATAACTGAATAAATAAAAGAATAAATAACTGAATAAAATGTTGCTTAGCATAATTTATAATAATTTCATTCTTATTTTATTTCTTTACCTAACAATAAATAAGAATAAATTTTGGAATATTTAGTTTAGAATAAAGAATAAATATTTTTATAATACTGTACTGAATAAAAAATTTTTGAGCAATCTTAATTATTTATAAAAACTAAAAAAATTTTGGATTTACTAATTTAAAAGCAAATGTTTGATAAATGTAACGAAGAGTTATAAAAAATGACTCGAAGGAGTTTGCCTTGTGGTATGTATCTTTATTTGATACTTTGCAAAGGCTATTAACAGATTAATTCTCCATTTGACAATAAAGAGGGCGAATCATATTCCATTATTTAAAAACTCGAAGCTTTACAAGAGTAATGTCCTTCAGAGTGTTAAACGTAATTTAAAGAGCTAATTAGTTATTGTGAATTTGAAATTGATGAATTAATACTTGAAAAGCTAAGTGATATTTATCTTGTTTCAATTTCATTTTATTCAATTATTTCAGGACTTTTTTTTTTTTAAAAGCCTCAATTAAGAAAAAAATCAAAAATAGACATTCTTTAGAAAATTTTCAACCAGAATTGAGAAAAATAAAATACCTCTATCTCTCAAAAAAATGAAAAAAGTAAATTTGATTTATTTTTTATTTAACTTAAGGAAGGAAATTATTTATAATCTTCTTAAGATCTTGCGTCTTTAATTAAAAATTTTAAAATATCAAATTATGCTTTATAAATCTATTATGATTTAATAACATTTGATACTCAGTTTGAATAATCTTTAAAAAGAGAGGAAGTTTTTATTTTAACTTCTCCAGAAGAGATAAAAAATGAAATATAAAATTCTATTGAAATTTTGCACTTGCAAATTAATCAATTAACAGAATAAGAACTGAAAGAAAAAAAATTTGCTTTTAAAGAACTTTGCCAAACAATTTTCTTTGAAGATGAGAAACTATTTTAAGAGTTCCATTAGAAATTTATTTAATAACATAATATTTTTTCTTAAATTGAAAAACCCTTAAGTTGCTTATAGTAAAGTCAATAGAGTTTAGTTGAAGTTTAAAAAGTGCTACAAGTTAATGAAAATAAACTTACAATTACTGATTTTATGAGTTTAGATGTATCACTATAAATGGAAAAATTAGAAAATTAATTAACTGAAAATTATGGGAAATAAAATGCATTTGAATCTTAATTACTATTAGCTTTACTTTTCGATTATGTTAAAAGAAGACTAAATTTTTCAAAACTTATAACTTCTTTTTCCAAACAAAACAAAATAACTCCTTTGACTAGAATATAATTATTTTAATTTCTTATGAGAAATGCTGATTAGTAATTAAGGATCTTACTTTGTATAGCTTGCTCTCTTTTTATGCCTATGCCTTTGCTATCTTGAGAATTAGATACCACAACAAATGAATGAAAGAAGATAATATATAAAGAACTTTTCTATGTATTTGAAAAATATAAAGCAGTTTTAACTTTTAAACTTCAATCAAATCCAAATAAGGGTCCTTAAGGATGTACTTCCTTAATGAATTCTATTTTTAACAGAGATTTTGAAAAGCATAGCAATAGATTAACTAATTATGGAAGCATTGAAATATAGTTTGATTTGAATTTTGCTTCTCCAATGTGTATACCAGTGGCTGATGTTCATGGATATCTAAATTTAGAACAGCTAGAAAAATTTTATAGTTTATTTGATATTTTCATTATTCATATTCTAAACAAAAAAGAAGATAAAAGCATACTTAACTCTTAAATAGAGAAAATAAAATAGGTTAAGCAAGATTTTTTAATAATAATAGTAGAACATAATTAAAATTTTAGTAGAGAAAATATTGAATACTAGCTAACTGAAGAAAATGTTCATTATTTCTAAATTTGCTAGTTTGAAAAGATAGAAGAGCAAGCAAAAATAAACTTAAAGGATAAAATTTACTAATTTGTGTAAGTAAAAATAAAAGACTACTATTAGTTTATAGGAGATTATAATATGAGGTTAAACTCTATGCAAGCATTTTATAATATTATTTAAGATACTAATTAAATATTAGTAGATATAGAAAACAGTTCTAGATTAGTTAATAATTTTTTATTTGAAGTAAAAAACTATATTGGTGATCTTAAAGATATTGGATTTCTTCCTTGTAACTAGATAATGGAAGAAATATGCAAATATGAAATTTAACTTTATAAAGAAAGTGAGATAGATTAGTCTGCTAGAGAATAACTTTTATAATATCTTGAAAATTCTAAGCGCTTATTATAAAAATAAGAGTAAGCAAGAATAGTAAAAATTCTAATAGAAATAATAGATTCAGAAAACTTCATTGGAATTGCTTCCATTATTTCTAAATTATTAAAAGGATTATTAGATAAAGAGCTTGAGCCTTTGTATTAAGAAAGAACATAATATAGAGCTGATTTACAACAAGAAGGATTATCTAACGAAAATATGAATGAAATACTTAAAAAAATGAAGTTGGTTACCAAATAAATAGAATAAAAGCTTTTTAGTATGGAATTTGTTATTAGAGAATTATATTATTTAGGTTAAAATTCTCAAGTTTAATCACAGATTAACAAAAGACTAATAGGATAAGAGTCAAAGAACTCTTATTTCGAACTAGCAAAACTTTAAATTATTTAAGGGTAGCCTTTTGAGATTATTGATGGAAATAACTTATAATTCATTTCAGAAATTTATGATATAATCCACAAAAATGATAATGATCAAGTTCTAATAGTAAGTGTTATAGGACCTTAATCTTCAGGAAAGTCTCTTTTACTTAACTTTTTATTTGGAACTTAATTTCTATCTGCTGCAGGTAGATGCACTAAAGGAGTTTATGCTTCATTATTACAAATAAATAATAAAAACTCTAATTATAAGAAAATATTATTACTAGATACTGAAGGAATCTAAGCTTCAGAAGGAAGAGATGATTAATTTGACAGAAGAATAGTTTTTTATATAATGTGTGTATCTCATGTAGTTCTAATTTGCAATAAAGGAGAAATGAATAAGTAAATGGCTGAAATTATTAAGCTTGCTATAGATGCAATATCCAATCTGAAAGAAAATATAGTTTAATAACCTAGTGTTAATATAATTATGAATATGCAGGCTTAAATAAATGAATCAGCTATGGAAGAAAGTATTAAAGGAATTAGTTAAGCTATATTAGAAATAGAAAAGAATATCAACAGTAATTAAGAAGAGTAAAAAGGAGTTTAAAAATAAATATTTAAAATTACCAGAGAAAATGTATTTATACTTCCATTTGCCTTCGATAGATCAGGTGAAGGAAATTTGGTTATTAATTAACCCTCGTAAGAATTTGCTAAATCTCTAGAACCATTAAGATCTAAAATTTTATAAAGAGCTATATAATTTGATGTAAGACAAGGTAGTCATTTAACTTTATCAGAATGATACTAATTTGCCTCTGGTCATTGAGCATTTACTTAAACTTTTAAAGGTATTACTGAGTTCACCAGCTTAGATGAAAAAAAATAAGATAAGAAAGTAAATGAAAAAATGAATTAATTAATTTTAGAAAACTTAGAATAAAAATTTTAAGAACACAAAGCAGAAATTTCAGAATTAATTAAATAAGAATTGTTAAAATTTTAAGGAGTAGCTTTAGTAAAGATTGAGATAGTAAGCATTGAAATTAAGCAATAAATTATTAATAAATTTGAATAAATAAAATAAATGTTATTAGAAGAATTTAAAAAATACTGTGGAGATTAAAACATTAGTTTATCATTAAGAGATAGTAAAAAATCGTTATTTATTCGATAAATTTAATATTGAGAATAATAATGAAATTCACATACTAACGAAGATATTGCTCTATTTGCATAAAAAAAGTCTAGAGATGTAGGAGATGCTAGATTAGGATATTTTATTCACAATGCTTTAAAAGAAAAAATTGGATATTAAAATTAAGAGGCTGAATAAAAGTTTAAAGAAGCTTGAGATTAAATAATGCATGAAGTTGAATATATGTTAAAACCGTAAAATGTAGTTTACGAAGAAGTTTTCAAATTAATCCATAATTTATATCAAAATGAAATAGTGGAAAACAGTTATTAAAATATTTAGGAAGAAAAAGAATATCTCTATAATTATAAAAAACTTAACCTTAATTCCTTTTTAAGCGAAATAAAGAAATAAAAATTTAGTTAAAGCTTCTTATATTTTACAGGAAACTATGTAAAACCTAATATTGAGAATATAATTGCTTTTCAAAAAAAAACAAAAATATATACAGAAAATTTTTCTTAAAACATTTTAGATGTGAAAGTTATTCACATTAGATTTAATTAAGAAAAATTTATTTAAGAAAGATTTATCTTTTATAAGTTAGTCACAACGATAGAACAATTTTTAGACGTTTCTTTAACTCTTTAAATTAGAGCAGATTAAGATAAATTAGACCAATAAATTAGAAAAATATAAAGAGAATCTCAAATTTTGCAAATAAATTGTGATATATTAGTTAATTTATTGAGTAATATGGAATAAACATTAAACGATTTCAATAAAAAGAGAAAAAATTGAACTTTTTTTACAAAAAAAAGAAATAGCTCTTTAGTTTAAAAATTCGTATATAATATATACAATAATATTCCTTAGTTTTTTAAATGCTAATCTACTCATATTGATTACAACTTGCATTATAATTAGTTTTGAGAATTTTTTAATTTTGATGATATTAATGATATAAAATGAATTCAAAATCGAATTTAATGATAAAAAGTTTATAAAAAATATTATGAAATTGATTATTAAGTTATAAACATTTTTTCTAAATCTGAAGAGTAAAAATATGATTTTTCAGTCTCCAAAATAAAGTACGAATTCAATCAATAATTTTTGAATAAATTAGATAATAATATGAAAAGATATTTTCAGTTTATTGAAGCTCCTCATAAAACTCCAATTCAAGAATAAGGATAAGAATGCAAAAGTGCTTTTAAATATTTTCATTAGAAGTTAAATTGAATTAAAATATTACATGAAATAGAAATATGTGTTTTATAAAATTATAAAATTGATGGGGAAGTTTAAGAAAATGAAAATATTGATGACTGAATAACAAATTTAAAAAGTAAAAATAAAAACTAATATAAAAATAAATTTGTTTAAGTTACTTAAAAATTAACTCAGAGCATAGCTAAAAGTGTTTAATGAGTAATTAAAAAAATAAACGACGAATTAGAGTTTTTTTGCTTAGGGATTTCAGAGAAGGGAACACATTTTTTTCACTTAGTTGCTAGAACTTATCTAACAGTACTAGCTGAACAGCTAGAGTTAATTAAAGAATAATCTCCACTTGAAATATAAAATAATTAAATGGAAACTCAAAAAGAAAAGTTTATAGCAATATTAACAAGTAATGATTAGTTAATAGATTCCTCTCTTGCAGGAGAAATAGTTCATAAAGTCAAGGAAGATTTGGTTGGAAGAGCAAAATTAAAAATTATTTCTGATTTCAATAACCAGATGAATGTACTGAAAACACGTTCATTCAAGAAATCATTAGTTATACAAAAAATAGAAGATTTCATTATATCAAGGGCTGGAAATTAGACAAATTATTAGCAGGAAGAATTAAAAGAGATTAAACAAAACTAATAAACTGCTGAGATAGAAATTACAGAAGAAGACGCTATTATGTTTTATGTAGATCCTAAGAATTTATTTTAATCTATGTTTTAAAAATATTGGAAAGCTTATACAACTTCAATTATTGAAGAAACTATGAATTCTTATATGACTAGAATTTAAAGAAAAGTATAAAATCTAATTACTTTCTTTTAGGAATTTTGTTCGTAAGTTGAACAAAAATGTAATGTTCCTTCTTTTTAACTCTTTATTGAAAAATAGAAAAACGAAAATCTTTAGTAATTAAATAATGAAAACGAATAAGAAAATAAAAATTTCTAAAGTTAATTATCAATTTTTAGCTAAAAAGCAGCAGGGGAATATTTTCTCAAGTTTATCGAGTAAAAATGGTACCAAAAAGAAACAATTACAGTAGATGGAATTTAATTTATAGAAAATTTCAGATATGTTTTACCGTTACCTTAAGATATCCAAGTAGGTCTCGAACTTGATGAAGATATTGTAAAAGTTATAGTTGCTTAAATAAAAAATTAACGTATCACTAATTTATATAATTTTCTAACTGAACTCTATAAAAGAATTGAAGATTAAAACTTTATGGAATCAATGAAAAGTAGCATATAAAAAGAAGAATTAGTTGGACAGCATCTTTAAGATTTCAAAGCTGATTTAACAGGTTGTGATGAATATTGTAAACTTTGCAGAAGATAATGCGATGTAGTTCATCTAAGTAATGAACCTTTGCCAGACAGAAAGCATGCATGTAATGAAGGTCATTAAATTTAAGCTTTTGGAGGAAATATGCATTTTTAAAGCAACAATGCTATAACTATTTGTTGCAATGAACTTAGAGACTAAGATGAAGTATTTTACAAAAAAGAAACTTTAAAATGAATTAAATTCAAATAAACATTTAAAAATTGGTCTTTCGAAACTTAAAGTAAAACTTAATCTATTCGTATTAAAGATAAAAATGTTGTAATTTGGAATTATCTAGGTAAAAGGATTTGTGAGTATTATTAATAATAGAATGGAATTTAAATTAACTTTGTAGAGGCAAACAAATAATTACCATAAGGAATTCTACAGAGTCACTATATTTTAATGTTGGATAGAAGTGGATCTATGAGAGGATAGAAATGAAAAAATTTAATGATGGCAGTAAATTAATTTTTAAACTAATTATAATAAAATCCACTTCTGGAAAGTAGTTCAAAAATAACACTAATAGCTTATGATAATAAGAGCAAAGAAATATGTAGTTATTAATCTCCGAGTTTCGATTTAATAAATTAAATTAAATTTACAGGAGGTGGAACCAATTTTGAAAATCCATTAAATATAGCTTATAATAGTATTATAAAGAATCTATAAAGTTATGATAGACATATACTATGCATGATGTCAGATGGTGGTGCTCAATATCCTTAGAATATAATATAAAAGATAAAATAGCATGAAGGAATCATAAATAGACTTGATTTTGTAGCTATTGGATATGGAGGAAATTCATTCCCTGTTTTGGTGAAAATGGTAGATGACTTAAAAGGAAAGATAAAAACATGTATCGAACCTTCAGATCTTACATCTGCTTTTATCAAACTTATACCAAACACTTACGATTGTTAGTGAACTTTAAGCAAACTAAATTTTAATAATATAAAAATTAAATTTAATGTAATTAGAAGTAAAAATAAATTAAAATTATTTATATATTTAAATTTATTTATACGATTTTCTTAGAATATTCTTCACTGTTTTAATATATTAATTTTTATATATATTTCTAATGTTTAAATGATTTTAATTCATTTTTTTGACAAAGATATTTTGCTTAAATTAAGTGTCACTTATCTTTATATAAAGTTTTATGAATTTATATCAATTTTTCAGTTTTGGAATAGGGTAATCCTTTGCATAAAGTTTGCTGTGAAGGCAAATTTTAGAAAATTTTTGAATATTAATAAATTTTTTGATTCTAAAGAAAAATTTTGATTAAAGTAAATTTCAATCTTTTTATTCTTAAATTAAAAAGTGAAGCCAACCTTCTGTATAATCAAGTTTTATTCAAAAGAATGGAATAATCTATAAAGTTTAGAAATTATAATAAATCCGTTTATAGATCATAAAATTTTGTAACTTTCATTTTTATTCACAAAGAAGTATTTTTATAGCATAAAGAAATTTCATCTATTCAAATTCTCTTAAAATTCCAGAAAATTTACTAGCACATAAAGAGACGAAAAATAACTTTTTTTAATTATTAAATTCAAGATAATGACTAAATAAATATTATAGAAATATTTACCAAAAATTTTATTTTATTTTTATTATAGCAAAAATATAAAAAGGCTGGCTTCAAAAAGGTTATTTTAGAACTTCCTCAGAGCAGGAGAGAAAACCAGGAGCATCTCCTTTTACAACTTCTCAGCTTTAATTAATCAATTCTTTTTAAGACCAACAATTGACCAGCAGGGAGGAAACTTAAAAAATTAAGAAATATATCTAAAATAATAAAAATGTGAAGAGGCTTTCTTCTTTCAACGGACAAATAAACGCTGAAGAAAAATTCAGAGCAGAGAAATAAAAAAAGTCCTATCGCCACGCCAAAAACGAATAAAAGAGACCACTCAACTGAATCTCTGAAAATAATAAATAAAAGATAACGAAGAAGACATAGTACGTAATTCGACTTTAACTCTGATACTTTTGATTTAGATAATATTGAAATAGAACATATGGACTCTTAATAGATGATACAGTTAATATATCAACTCAGAAAAAAATACAAAATTTCGAAGAGAACTTAAATTTATTGAAGGAAGAAATATTTGAAATAAATCAGAACTTCATTGATGATGATGAAGTTCATATGATAAACCAAAAAGCTAAAGCCGGAGTTCATGATAGAATAACTGGATTACAAGATAATTTGAATAATGAGAGAGTAAGATGAGAAAAAACTGAGTATAATTAGATTCAAAACTAAAATTAATAGAAGAAAAAATATGCAGAAACTTTCATAGAGGAATTCCTATTAAAATAGAAAAACAAGAAAATACATTTCCTAGAGCAAGAAAAATATGCTAATTTTCAAGAGCATTTGAAATTGTGATGGAAATGTTCATAATAAAAAAATAAGGATGGATATTTGGAGAAACGTTAACTGTTAGTAATTTTATAATTGAATTAAAAATGTTTAGCGCATAATATAATAAAAATGATAAATTATTTCTATCATAATATTTATAAGAAATATCATATATCATATATCAAATCAAAGAATCAAGATTACTTTCTTTGTTAAAAAGGAGCTTTTATTTTAAATTTTAATAAAAGAAAATATAAAATATACAAAAGTTTTGTTAAAAAATAATTACTTTTAAAAAAAAATTCAAATATTTGACAATTATATTCCTCTCTTAAAGTTACTAAAGTATAGAGCTGTAGAATTCTTCCCTTCGGAAAATGGAAAAATCTGAAAAAATTCTTAGCTCTGATTATAAAAATGAGAGAAAGCGAAGAAGAGAAATGCAAGGATAGGGCATGTAGTAAAAGAAATTACATGCATTTAAAACTTAAATTAAGCCAAAGGACGAATAATTGTTTTAATGATTAATAATTTTTTTTAAGCAATATCCTTTATTTATTTTCAACGTTCCTCAAATATCTTCATTTATCTGGTTATTTTTTCCAAAAAATATATGAAAAATTTTTTAAATTAATTTTTGAAATAAAGCTTACATTTTTGCTAAATTCTTATTTAATGTAAATTAAACTTTGACTAAAATAAACAGAAAAAAATCTTAATTATTTAATTTTTATATTTATATTTATCTTTATAATTATTACTTATTTTCCTTATGAATTTAACAGATTTTTAAGTAATTTTTATTTTATATATCTACTAATAATTTAATTCTAATATAATCCTTTTCTCGATTTAGAAGCTTTTTTGCTTATTTAAACATTTTAGGCTGAGATTTATTCATGCTTTTCTATTAAATTTTGCCTCTTTTTACTTGTATTTTCAGTATTTCTGTTTATATCTATTGAATTTTCTTGCTTTTTCTTATACTTTTTAAATAACTATTTAATAGACTTTTCCATGCTGTATTAGTGTTTTTTAATAAGAAATTTACTCTTATTTCGCAGAATTAAAACTATTAATTATATTTCATGGTAATCTGTTATGGTTTATATTTTAATGAATTTACCCAAGGTTTAATTAGCATTATTAGTAAAGGCTTACATTATATAAATATATTAATCACATCTTGCTATATGCCAGACAATAATAAAAGTAGTCTTATTAAAGATTAAGTTTATGATTATATTAATACATATTTTGGATAATTTCCAAATAATCCTTATATATTTATAGGAGGCTTCAATGCTCTATTATAAAATTACGGAAATAATACTTAAAACGATTATGACAACACATCTAGATTTTAAGAATTCTTGCAATAAAACGATCTTCAAATAGTTAATAATACGATTAGTAATACATGCATACACAAAGAAACGGGAAAATTGTACTGTAACGACTATATTTTAACTAGTAGTCATTTAAATAATAATTAATTTGCAAATTTTTAGGTTCACAATGGCTGCTTAAAAACTGATCACATTCCAATTGCAGTTAAATTTTTGTTTAATACAAAATATTATGATGATGATAAAATAATTTAGAGAAAATATAAAATTAATCGTTTGTAAGATCCAATTGATAGATAAAGATATTAACAATCATTTATGCAAACTTGTAATGAATTCTTTCAAATAGAATAAAAAATTTTAATCGAAATTATTCAAAATATTTCAGAAGTTCACCTTTCATTCCGTCTGGACCAGCTGTTTTTCCATTCGGAATTTCTTTTATAATTTCTTAAATTTCTTGTATGTTAAAAAGATTAAATCCTTATAAATATGAGAGTAGATAATCTTTAATTTCTTAAATACTATCGTATATTTATCTATTTTTCAAATACTAAAATTTATCTATTATTGAGTTAGACTAGAATACTTGTAAAAAACACAATTCTCCCATGAGCCAATTAATTTATTTTTGATCTCTTAATTAAAGTTCATATTGTTTCTCTTCATATGATTTAGAATTTTATTTGCTTGTGAAAACATTTCCTTAGCATCTCCATTAAGAAGAAATTTCTTTTTTGATTTTTTTTATTTATTTTCACAGATTATACTTGAATTATTTCCAAAGTCTTTTGCTAACTCATGAAGATTAGTTACTTGATAGTTTATTCCTCCATATTTTATGTGAGCTTCCTTATATACAGAATTAGCTCTATTACTCTCTATATATTTCTTAGTAAGATCTTGAGAAGGTTTGTTAAATCTGAATTTAGAATAAACTACCCCAATGTTTAATCAGCAGCGTCTTAAATGTTGCTTTTGAAATATTCATTTTAACCTTTAAGATTATCTTAATCTTTCTAAAAGTATTTTAGTTAAGTTTGTGGGAAAGATTCTTAATATATTTGCCTACCTTTTCATCTATAACCTATTTATTTATATTTTCATTTAATTATATTTTCTCAATAGATTATAATATTACAAATAAAATAGACAGTGATTGGAAAATGGTCAAAATAAACTATTATTATGAGCAGTGAATTTTGAAAATTAATTAATATTCAAATGGTTGCTTATAATAATATAATCATAATACAATTATCCAGTTCTTTTGTGTATACATGTATTAATATTACTATAATTCACTATTTCAAGATCATTTTGTAATAGAAATTCTTATAATCTATATGTATTATCATAAATATTTTCAGGATTGTCTCCGAAGCTTTATAACAGGGTATTGAAATCTCCCATCAATATATGTGAATTCTTATTAAATTTATTTAGCAATGCCTTAAGAAGTTCATAAGCTTAATCTTTGATATCTCAATCTTTCCCACTATCAAGCATGTAACGAGATGTGATTAAAATATTATCCAGTTTAATTGTAGCTAATCGATTTAATTATTTTTCATACTCTATTTGCCCTTCTATAATATATAATTCTTCAACTACTAGTAGACATATACCACTTCCTTTTCCTGAGTTTTTCAAATATGGGCTACATTTAATTTTTATTATTGTTGGAAATTCGTCTTTTTACCAAGTTTCATTTATTGATAAAACTTATACAATTATCTCTGATAAAGTATTCCACATTTAGTCATTTACTAGATATTCCATTAATGTTTATATGGTCCATCTTTATTTTTCTACTTTATTGATATTTTCTAAATTTCTCAGATCCTGCCGGTATTCCATTTTCATAAATGCAGATATTCTTCAATCCTTATTGATTCACTTAAATATTTACTAGTTTTTTTCCATGTTCAGGATTCTAATGAAAATATTATATCAAAATATATATTACTAAAGTCGTATATTTTTAAGGAGTTTTCTGTCTATATAAATTTTACTTTTCATACTATCTACCGTTCCTTATTCTAAGTCTTAATTAATTGTAACATATCTATTTTATATATTGCACATTTAATTTAGTGACGTCTTCAATATTCTGATTCAATGAATTTTTAAATTTGGAGACTAGTTAGATTGCAGCAAAAAATGATTTAATCACATTCTTTTTTATTATTATGTTCTTAAATGTTTTGCTAATGGAATTGTTATATCCTCTTCTTCATGTTTTCTATTTTTTATCACTATTATGAGGTAAATTTTGATTTTGATATACTATGCACTAGGAAATATCGAATCTCACCATAGAGTAGTAAATAAGATATGATTAGCTGATAAAAGTGTTCTTGGACCTTCAAAAAAAGTCCAAACAGTTGAAGAAAGATAAAAGAGAATGATAAAATCTTGGAATAGTAGAGGAAATAGAATTGAGACGCATAATGTAAGAAGATATCTTAACGACTTTTGAAATATTTCGCAATACCGAAACAGCCAATCAACTCTTGATAGAATTAGAAAAAGCTGAGCAATAGGATATAAAAATAGAATTGAAATTAAAAAAAATTTGCAGCGCTAAATGGAACTAAATAAGGAAATGAGCCAATGATAATCGAAGAAGAGGAAAACTCAAATTTTAAGCCTAAACGAGAAATGAAAAGATGGTATTACTGTAGCTCTCGAAAATATTTATGGAAAAGATGAATGAGTTTTCACAACTTCAAATTAGAATACTGAAACTACTAGAAAAAATGGAGAAAAAAGAAGAAGCAACATACGCTATAACTGAAAAGAGAAAGATTACTTTGTAGCAATTGGGAAATTTTACAAGAAAAAAGAAAAAAAGCATTATCTAGGTGAAAGAAGAATTCAAAAATCATATGTATAGCAAGGAGAATAGTTCTAGTGATTTACAATCTTTTACATTGGCCTTTAAAACAATCTAGAGTTTGGCGGGAAAGAGTTCGAAATATCTCCAAGAGCGTCAAACATTTAATTTTATCTTATTTTGTCAATATCTATTCTCAATATTCTATTTTCCTTTGATTCTGCTTTTATTTTATAAAATTAGTTTTCTAGTTTTAATAATTATTTTTTAGCTTTAAATTTACTGATTTTATTTTTTCATAAATTCCAGAAAGCTGCCATCTCTAATATTTAGGGCATAAATCAGGACTCTTCCCTTTTCTCCTATTTTTCAATATTTTCATAATTTTCTAATTGATTTAACTAAATTTATGTAACTTATTTTAGAGATTAGCATTCATCAGTGTTTATTAAAAAACGTTCACTTGCTCTTTTTTAGAGTTAAACTTACATATTGCTTCATATATATAAATTTTTTTCTATTTCCTAGATTTTGGATCTTTTTTTTGGAGGTTCTAGTTATTCTACTGTATATTTCTAGATTTCATTATTTTTGTTGTTGCTTAAAAGTTTTTTAAGAAATAGAATTATTAGTAAAATACATATGGTTAAGATTTTACACTTTTCCCCTTTTACATTAATTTTAGGAGGTTGTAAATAAGTTTTTCCTGAAGACATCTACCTTTTTATTATATAATTGAACGAGTCTTTTAATTAAATTATGTTTATTAATGATTCAACTAGAGGAATAGGTAGAATTAAAAATAATAAAATTAAATTTAATATGCAAAAGAAAAGATTAATAATTAAAAAGTCTTATTAATATTTATATATTATTTTAATTATTAAGCTCTCTAATAATCTTGGTACAATATAAGATGAAATTTAATCTATCTTAAAATGATTAAAATATTTTTCTTATTAAAATATTTTTATTAAAAAATATTCTTAATGTGAGTAAAAAATTATTTTCAAAAATAATAAATTAATTAACTGATTTCTTTATTAATAGGTATTTCACTAGATAATTATTAATATTAATTTATATGCTCTCATTTTTTAACTTGTCGTAATATGTCCATCAAATGAAATTAGTATGTTTCTCCAAATGGCGAATCTTCTTATTCACATTTTCTCGAATTTTATTGCAGATGCATCATTTTTCTTAAATAAATATTAAGCAAGAATTAAAAAATTGAATAAATAGATAAATAAGTGTTTCTACCAATAACATAAGCAAAATTCTTTTCAGATTAATAGAAAACTTGTATTAGAGTATACCGTCATCCAGTCTCTCATACAGTTAATGAAAAACCTTGGATAAGTTAGGTATGTCTCTCCCGAGTTTATCAAATCCTTATCCATGGTGACATCTAGGGTGAGATTACTCGCGATAAAGAACAATACATCTAAACAGATAATCTATAAATTCTCTCGAATATGACCATCATACATATTATTATTTTATAATAATTGCAAAAAATTAAGTATTAAATTTTATTTATTTATCTGGCTTTTTTAATAATTTAATTTTTATTATTTTTTAAATTAAAATAGAATTTAATGATTCTACAGGATATAACAATTGATTCTAAAGGTGAATAATTTTTCATTATATGTTTAAATTTAAGATTTAGCTAAAAAATTAATTTCTCAATTTCTATGACCAATAAATATTTCCTTTTATAATTTTTATTTGATTTCTTCATGTACACATTTAAATATTTTCTATAATTTTACTTTTTAACTTTATGTTTAATCAATAAGCCAAAAAATTTACCTTCTTATATAAGAGTAATACCAAATACTTTCTTAATTAGTTCCAATTATTCCTATTCTTATGATAAGAAAATACATAAAAAATTGTAATTTGATTTAAAATTTTTTTTTATTATAGAACGCGTACCACCTCAATGGCGTACATTTTTTTTTATTTTTATTATTTTTCGAAAATTTGTCCTTTACTCGAATTCCTTGAACAACCATGCATTCTAAAGGGCTTTAATCGGATTTTCTCTTAAGGATCTTAGAGTCTTAGTATCCTTCGATCTGTTGTTACTTGATGTCACATTTTTGAATTTATTTTCAGCTCCTGCCAAGATTCTTTAGCGGTTCCTCGCATCACAAAGGATTTGGCAGCAAAGTTCTTGTTATTTAAGTGTGAGAATTACTTCTCCATATTTAAATTATATTTAATAAAATCTAATTTTAATAGTCAAATCTCTTATTATATAATTTTAAAATGGAGGTTCCCAAACTTTAACTTGCTTTAGTGGGTGAAACCTCCGAAGGAACTAGAGCCATAATCGAATGGTGAATAAAAGGATAGTTTCATCAGAAGTTTGGGAATTAAGTACCTGTGATCGACTATGTCTTCCACTACTTTGGCTTATCCTCGGAAACTTGGAACGGAATGATCTTCGGCTGTGGCGACCTGAAATATGACTTGGGGTGACTTGTGAATACTGCCTTAGTAGTATCAATAGATACAACCTGCCATGACTCCACTTCAAGAGATATTTATTTATCAGTATTGAACATTTAAACAATGGCTAATCTAATGATAGTAGACCCACCTTAATTAATTATATATATGAACAAATTTTTAGTATAATTTCATTGAAATAATTCTAATTAACGAATAAAGATTTAAAATCTAGAGAAATTTTTATATATCTTTAATTGACTTTTAAACAAGAGAAACTTAGATATATAGCATAAGACAAATGTTTCTTTCTAATTATAAAGAAAAATAAAAATAGTTTAATGACCACCAATCTTGAATTACTTAATTACCTAAAATGATTTTAGAAATATAAGGAAAGGCAATGCTTATCAAATTTTATCAATTAATATAAAAATATTCATTTTCTCCTAATTTTATTTAAAAATTTTATAATAATTATATATTTGGTTTGTCATGTATTAGTTTATAAAAAGACTCAAAAAGCATCATAAGACCCGTTGAAATCGTCCATTTCTTCTCCAGGTTCATATTTTAATAGCCTATCTGCTGCTGCAAATATATCCTTTCTTTACATTAATAATTTAGTCCAATCTCATTCCTTTCCATAAATTTGCTTGGATCTTCTTCTTTGAGTATCTACTTTCTATTAATTTTTCTCCACATATCATTTTACTTCTATATAGCTCACATTTAGATGTACAATAAACTTTGGTTGTGTTTTTCAGGATTTTTATTTTTTAACTTTGAAATTTATGATCTCTCCAACAGTTCATTTTTATGTGACCTATATTTCTTAAATAAACACTTAATTGGTTTGATTTTTATTTCTTGATTAATTATATATTATTTTTATGTTCGAATAATATTTTAGTTTGATTGCTCAATCTCCATTGAATCGTGTATAGCTTTAATCATAACTTACTCGTGGTTTATTTTATTTATATATTGAATTCTTGTATTTTTTTCTGTCCTTTAAATTTCTTGATTAAATAGATGTATTGAGGCTTTTAAGCTCAATTTTGTATTCAATATTTCATTATCATTCTGAAGTTAGTTGATTTTTAAATCTAAGTTACTTATTTGCTAAATTAGTTGGTGCACTTCTCCTAAAGAATTTTATTTTCAGCCTACAAAGATAAAATTTCAATTTAGGTGTCTTATCGTTAATTAGAAGATTGGTTTTAGTTTAATTGTTTCTTATGAGTCAATTTATTTAATATAATAAAAGCATTTGATTGATATATATTTAATCATGAATATACTAAGATTTGATTATCAATAATAAGAAATATATTTAAAATTAAATTAAATTCTATATATTAAATAGTTAAATGATTTAAGCAAAAAAGCATTAAGTGGTGAAATAAAAAAATAAAAAAATACTTAATCTGAAGAAAATAATCTTCTAAGTATTCTAAAGAGTTGACAAATAAAAGAAAGAATCATAAACAACCAATTTTAAGTAATTAAATAAAAAAATAACTTAAAAATAAAGAAACATTGCTTTGCAATAATTACATTTGACTTATTAGGAATTTTTAATAATAAATTGGCTTAATATAATATTTTCCAGTTATAAGAAAGGTTTAAATTTGAATGATTTAAAAATTCTATGGCTATTCCAACAAAAAGATTCATCTTAGTAATTAAATGTCTAAATCTTAATAAAAATATTTTTATATTTTAAATATTATTAAATAATTCTTATAATAATTTAAAATTATAGCAAGCTTCTCGTTTAATTATAATACTGATTATGGAGAATATAAAGTAAACTTATTATTTTTAGTTTAATTTATGTCAATAAAAGTTTCAAAATAGATTAATTTCAAAGATTTAAAAGAGTTAAAAAATAAATGAAAATTCGCAAATAAAAATTAAGGATTAAAAGATAAAGCAAATAAATCCATAATTTTTAAAATAAAATAACATTTATATAAGCAATAAACATATAAAAATGACAAGGGTAATCAATTTAAAAAAGTAAAAAGAAAATATGAAGCATAAATTTTAACAAAATCGACTTTAAATAAAATAATAAAGTAGCGTTAATACAACAAAAATAACGTAAAAAATTATTTAATGCAATAAGAAAAATATAAATTCAATGAAATTATAATTATTCATTCTTCAAATTAAAATTTTATAAATTATTTAAAAAATAAAAATAGTATTAAAACGTGATTAAACTTAAATTAAAACATAAGGAAAAAAGAAATAAAAAAGTAAAAATCGCGAAATATATATAGAATGTACTTTAAAATAATTATGAAGTTATAACAAACATGATCTAACTCTATTCTTAAATATAAGCTTCGTAAAACAAAATTTCGATGAAATAAATCTCTTTAATTATATGTTCAGATTTGCATGAATTTTAATAAAAAATCTAACTTTATTTTTTAAATTTTGCTTAACTTCTTTTATTTATAATTAATAAAAGATAAAATTAAATTTAAAAAATAATGTATTATTCAAAATTTTACACCATTTCACAATCAGTCATCTATTATATTTTTGAAATATAAAATACGATTGAAATTTATAATAAACATTTAATTTATATAAAAATGCTTATTAATAAGCAAGAAAGTTAATATTTAATTATTTTATAAATTAAGCAAAATTACAAAGCTAAATTTAAATTTTTCTTTTTCTAATTCTCATATAAATTTTAATCTAAATTTAAAATATTTCATCTAATAATTTAAATATTAATTAAGTTAAATCAAAAAAAATTAAGCATTTATCTTAAAAGAATATTTAGAAAAAAAATGAAAGAAAATGTAATACAATTATATATTAATCTTCTGTTTAATAAATTTTAATTATATGTGCTTCTAAATTTAGTTTTACATAATTTTTAGCTAAAAGTTAATAAGTTTAGATTTTTTGTAGTTATTTTCTATTTATTTTATTACTTTCTTTAACATTTTAAACACTTTTTTCATATTTTCTAATTTTTTTGTGAGATATATTTTTGCTTTTTTTAAATATTTTCTTTAGTAATCTAAGTCTTCTTTGATGGTCAAATAGCAATTTCCTTAATATATTTTCAAACATTTTCCCCACATCTATTAGAGTAGCAATTAACTATATTTTTTATGACCATCTAAGATGCAAATCAATAATCTATTAAATTGTTCAATTTTGTTTTGATGTAGATCTTTTCTGAAAAAATCCAAATTAAGCTTGATGATTGATATTCCTTTCATATATATAATTATATAGTTTTTAAGTTAATGCTTTATCATATATTTTAAGTAAGCAATTCAATAGGCTATTAGTCTTTAATTACGTCAGACACTTTTACTTCCTTTTTGAAAATAGGTAAAATATTAATTATTTTCAACTAATTTTGTATAGTGAGTGTTCTTAGCATATTGTTACTAAAGCTTGTAATTAAAATATGTAATTCCTATCCTCCATATTTAATTAATTCTTTTAAGTCATCACTATCTGAGGCTTTTTTATTTGCTAATTGATTTATTATTTTTTAATTTCAGATTCTTTAAAAAGAGGCGTTTCTTATAAGGGACAATGATCAAAATTAATAATAAAAGGTTTATTTTTATATATTTTATTAATGTTTCTATTTGAACTTTCAATTTCTTCTTTATTTTAAATCTAAAATTTATGATTAGAAATTAATGATTGTTTAAAAAGAACAATCACATAGGAGTTAATCTACATCAGAAGAAGAATTTTAATCCCCATTATAGAGAAGTAGCGTTCAAGTATTTAGCTGCAATGAAAAAGCTGTTTTTTAACTAATGAGATATAAGAATTAAATCCTGACATTTTAAAACTTTATGCTAAAGCAGAATATAGGGGAGTCTTAGTAACATGAAGTATTCTAAAAGGAGTAACTGGAGTTTTGATTAGGATAGAGTCGATGTGGTTCAATTTATTATGTAGTGAATAGATATAAGATGATATGAAAATGGAAGTAGGTAGAAAATCAATAATTATGAAGAAAAATACTGATTCGGAAACGTTTGAGTCTATTCATTGCAAGACAAAAAATCAGAAAACTTGTATAAAATTATTTTTTTATAAAAAGAAAGAGTCATAAAGATTTAAAGCATTCCTTGCTTTTTTATCTTTTCAATAAATAAAGATTTATATTATTTAAATTCGTACAGATAAGAAAAAAATGACAAAAGATAAAAGATAAAAGAAAATTTTTATAAAATAGGGATGAAATAAGAAATTGAAAGAAATAAAAAATCTGTTAAAGCTTTTTAGTAAATATATCTATTCATAATTCAATTTAATTAATATATAATTTAATTTCAATATCAATCGTAAGTGTTTGGTATAAGTTTTATGAACGCAGAAGTAAGTTCTTGAGGTTCAAGACATTCTTTCATCTTTCCTTTCAGGTCTTGAACAATTGACTTTAATATATTAGATTCATTGTTTCCATACGAAATAGCTACAAATTAAAGTTTTTACATGATTTCTGCATTCTTTTTAAATTTCTAAACTATTAAATTAGGAAAAACGGCTCTACCATCTGACATCATGCACATTATATGTCTATCATAACTTAATAGTTTATTTTGAATTCTATTATAAGCTATATTTAATGGTTTTTCAAAATTGGTTCCACCTTCTGTAAATTTAATTTTTTTAATTATTTCAGTATTTGGAATTTAGCAGCTACATATTTCTTCTGCCTCATTATCATAAGCAATTAACGTTATTTTAGAATTATTTTGCAGTTGTAAATTTGATTACAATTAGCTTATAAATTAATTAATTGCTTTCATTAAACTATATCATTTCTATCCTCTCATAGATCCACTTCTATCCAACATTAAAATATAGTGAATCTGTAGAATTCCTTATGGTAATTATTTGTTTGCCTCTACAAAGTTAATTTAAATTCCATTCTATTATTAATAATACTCACAAATCCTTTTACCTAGATAATTCCAAATTACAACATTTTTATCTTTAATACGAATAGATTAAGTTTTACTTTAAGTTTCGAATGATCAGTTTTTAAATCTTTATTTGAATTTAATTCATTTCAAAGTTTCGTTTTTATAAATAACTTCATCCGAATCTCTAAGTTCATTGCAACAAATAGTTATAGCTTTTTTACTTGTAAAATGCATATTTCCTCCAAAAGCTTAAATTTAATGACCTTCATTACATGCATGCTTTCTGTCTGGCAAAGGTTCATTACTTGGATGAACAACATCACATTATCTTCTACATAGTTTACAATATTCATCACATCCTGTTAAATCAGCTTTAAAATCTTAAAGATGCTGTCCAACTAATTCTTCCTTTTATATGCTACTTTTCATTGATTCCTCAAAGTTTTAATCTTCAATTCTTTTCTAGAGTTCAGTTAGAAAATTATATAAATTAGTAATACGTTAGTTTTTTATTTAAGCAACTATAGCATTAACTATATCTTAATCAAGTTCAAGACCTGCTTAGATATCTTAAGGTAGTGGTAAAACATATCTGAAATTTTCTATAAATTATATTCCATCTACTGTAATTGTTTCTTTTTGTTACCATTTTTACTCAATAAATTTTTCCAAATATTGCCCTGCTGCTTTTTAGCTAAAAATTGATAATTAACTTTAGAAATTTTTATTTTCTTATTCGTTTTCATTATTTCATTAATAAAGATTTTCATTTTTCTACTTTTCAATAAAAAGTTAAAAGGAAGGAATATTACATTTTTATTCCATTTGTAAGCAAAATTGCTTAAAGTAAGTAATTAGATTTTATACTTTTTCTTAAATTCTTGTCATATAAGTTTTCATTGTTTCTTCAATAATTGAGGTAGTATAGGCTTTCCAGTATTTTTGAAACATAGATTAGAATAAATTCTTAGGATCCACGTAAAATATAATAGCATCTTCTTCTGTAATTTCTATCTCTGCTTCTTGTTCCTTTTGCTTTAACTCTTTTCCTTCTTCCTATTATTAGATTATTTAATTTCCAGCTCTCGATAGTATAAATTCTTCTATTTTTTTTACAACTTAAGATTTCTTAAACGAACGAGTTTTCAGCACATTCATCTTGTTATTGAAATCAGTAATTATTTCTAATTTTGCTCTCCCAACCAAATCTTATTTTACTTTTAGGAATACTTCTCCAGCAAGAGAGGAATCTATTAACTAATCATTACTTGTTAATATTGCTATAAACTTTTCTTTTTGAATTTCCATTTAATTTTTTTATATTTCAAGTGGAGATTATTCTTTAATTAGTTCAAGTTATTCGGCAAGTACTGTTATATAAGTTCTAGCAATTAAATGTAAAAAATGGGTTCCAATTTCTGAAGTTCCTAAACAAAAATATTCTAATTCATCATTAATTTTTTAAACTAATTATTAAACACTTTTAGCTATATTTTAAGTTAACTTTTAAGTAACTTAAACAAATTTATTTTTGTACTAATTTTTATCTTTACTTTTTAAATTTTTTATTCAATCATAAATGTTTTCGTTTTCTTAAACTTCTCCATCTGATTTGTAATTTTATAAAACACACATTTCTATTTCATGTAATATTTTATCTCAATTTAACTTCTAATGAAAATATCTAAAAGCACTTTTACATTCTTATCCTTGCTCTTGTATTAGAACTTAATGAGGAGCTTCAATAAATTAAAAATATCTTTTCATATTCTTGTCTAGTGTGATTTGGAAATATTCAGTAAAGTAATATTTTATTTTGGAATTTTAGGGATTATGATTAAATTATTAAGTTTTTTTATAAGTTTACTATGTGCAATAATCAATTGGTTAATACTATTTTTTAATTTTTGATCACTAAATTTAGTCTTAAGTTATTCTTTTATAATTTATATCATAAAAGTTAAAATATTTAAAAATTTAAATAGAGTTAAAATTATTTGCAACATTACTAGATTACCATTAAAAATATTTGCCAACATTATCGTATACATTTGCCACGAATATTTAAATCAAAGTTATAATTTGTTAAATGGAGTCTAACTTTTTTACTTTTTAATCGAACTAGACTAATGTTTATTCGATATCTTATAATTCAGAGACTAAAACAGCACAATTTATGTCCAATGTTTGAAATTCTTATTATAATAAATTAATTAATAAATTTAGATTATCATATTTTGTAGACCTTCATATTTTATAAGAAACATTTAAAATTTCTTCTAACTATTCCTGTAATAATAAAAAGTTAAATCTTTCTTGAATAAATTTTTCTCAATCAAATTGAGTTTAAACAATTATCTCATCTAAAATATTTTAAGAAAAACCTTAAATATATATTTTATTTTTCTTCTAAAATGCTAGTATATTTGTAATTTTAGGCTTTATTTAATTTCCTGTAAAATAGAAAAAGCTCCCACTTAATTTTTAGTCTTTGAATTTATCTAAAAAGAAACTTAAACAAGACTTTTTATATTTTTAGAGATATTCTTTTTCTTCTTAAATATTTTAAAATTTATTCTCAACTATCTCATTTTAATATAAATTATGAATTAGCAAAAAAACATCTTAGGAAACTATTTTCTTTGATTTTAACATTTAATTTACTTCGGCTACTATTTGTTCCCAAGCATCTTAAAATTTTTATTCGGCTTCTTATTTTGTGTATCCTTTTTTTTCTTTTAAAGCATTTTAAATAAAAGTTCCTAGTCTAGCATCTCCTACATTTCTTGATTTTTTTTCTGCAAATAAAGCAATGTCTTCGTTAGCACAAGAACTTCATTATTATTCTCAGTAAATAAGTTATCGAATGAACTATATTTTTTTACTATCTCTTAAAGACAAACTAATGTTTTAATCCCCACAGTATTTTTTAAATTCTTCTAATAAAATTTATTTTAAACATTCAAATTTATTAATAATTTATTGCTTAATTTCATTGCTTACTATCTCAATCTTTACAAAAGCTGCTCCTTAAAACTTTTTTAATCCTTCCTTAATTAATTCTGAAATTTCGGCTTTGTGTTCTTTAAATTTTTATTATAAGTTTTCTGAAATTAATTCATTCATTTTTTCATTTACTTTCTTATCTTATTTTTTTTCATCTAAGCTGGTGAACTCAGTAATACCTTTAAAAGTTTAAGTAAATGCTCAATGACTAGAGGCAAATTAGTATCATTCTGATAAAGTGAAATGACCACCTTGTCTTTCATCAAATTATATAGCTCTTTGCAAAATTTATGATTTTAATGGTTCTAGAGATTTAGCGAATTCTTACGAGGGTTAATTAATAACCAAATTTCCTTCACCTGATCTATCGAAGGCAAACGGAAGTATAAATACATTATCTCTTGTAATTTTAAATACTTATTTTTAAACTTCTTTTTATTCTTCTAAATTACTGTTGATATTCTTTTCTATTTCTAATATAGCTTAACTAATTCCTTTAATACTTTCTTCCATTGCTTATTCATTTATTTAAGCCTGCATATTCATAATTATATTAACACTAGGTTATTAAACTATATTTTCTTTCAGATTGGATATTGCATCTATAGCAAGCTTAAGAACTTCAGCCATTTACTTATTCATTTCTCCTTTATTACATATTAGAACTACATGAGATACACACATTATGTAAAAAACTATCCTTCTGTCAAATTAATCATCTCTTCCTTCTGAAGCTTAGATTCCTTCAGTATCTAGTAATAATATTTTCTTATAATTAGAGTTTTTATTATTTATTTGTAATAATGAAGTATAAATTCCTTTAGTGCATCTACCTGCAGCAGATAGAAATTAAGTTCCAAATAAAAAGTTAAGTAAAAGAGACTTTCCTGAAGATTAAGGTCCTATAACACTTACTATTAGAACTTGATCATTATCATTTTTGTGGATTATATCATAAATTTCTGAAATGAATTATAAGTTATTTCCATCAATAATCTCAAAAGGCTACCCTTAGTCTATTTAAAGTTTTGCTAGTTCGAAATAAGAGTTCTTTGACTCTTATCCAATAGTTCATTTGTTAATTTAAGAATTAATTTAAGAATTTTATCCTAAGTAATATAACTCTCTAATAACAAATTCCATACTAAAAAGCTTTTATTCTACTTATTTAGTAACTTCCTTCATCTGTAAAATAATATCATTTTTATTTTCGTTAGATATACCTTCTTATTATAAATCAGCTCTGTATTATGTTCTTTTTTAATATAAAGGTGCTAGTTCCTTATCTAGCAACCCTTTCAACAATTTAGAAATAATGGAAGCAATTCCAATAAAGTTTTCTGAATCTATTATTTCTATTAGAATTTTCACAATTGATGTTTAGTCTTACTTTTATAATAAGCGCTTAGAATCTTCAAGATTTTATAAAAGTTAGTCTCTAGCAGACTAATCTATCTCACTTTCTATATAAAGCTAAATTTAGTACTTGCATATATCATCCATTATCTAGTTACAAGGAAGAAATCCTACATCTTTGAGATTTCCAATATAGTTTTTTACTTCAAATAAAAAATTATTAACTAATCTAGAACTGTTTACTATATCTACTAATATTTAATTAGTATCTTAAATAATATTATAAAATGCTTGCATAGAGTTTAACCTCATATTATAATCTCCTATAAACTAATAGTAGTCTTTTATTTTTACTTACACAAATTAGTAAATTTTATCCTTTAAGTTTATTTTTGCTTGCTCTTCTATCTTTTCAAACTAGCAAATTTAGAAATAATGAACATTTTCTTCAGTTAGCTAGTATTCAATATTTTCTCTACTAAAATTTTAATTATGTTCTACTATTATTATTAAAAAATCTTGCTTAACCTATTTTATTTTCTCTATTTAAGAGTTAAGTATGCTTTTATCTTCTTTTTTGTTTAGAATATGAATAATGAAAATATCAAATAAACTATAAAATTTTTCTAGCTGTTCTAAATTTAGATATCCATGAACATCTGCTACCGGTATACACATTGGAGAAGCAAAATTCATATCAAATTAAATTTCAATGCTTCCATAATTAGTTAATCTACTGTTATGCTTTTCAAAATCTCTGTTAAAAATAGAATTTATTAATGAAGTACATCCTTAAGGACCCTTATTTGGATTTGATTGAAGTTTAAAAGTTAAAACTGCTTTATATTTTTCAAATACATAGAAAAGCTCTTTATATATTATCTTCTTTCATTCATTTGTTGTGGTATCTAATTCTCAAGATAGCAAAGGCATAGGCATAAAAAGAGAGCAAGCTACGTAAAGTAAGATTCTTAATTTTTAATCCGCATTTCTCATTAGAAATTAAAATAATTATATTCTAGTCAAAGGAGTTATTTTGTTTTGTTTGGAAAAAGAAGTTATAAGTTTTGAAAAATTTAGTCTTCTTTTAACATAATCGAAAAGTAAAGCTAATAGTAATTAAGATTCAAATGCATTTTATTTCCCATAATTTTCAGTTAATTAATTTTCTAATTTTTCCATTTATAGTGATACATCTAAACTCATAAAATCAGTAATTGAAAGTTTATTTTCATTAACTTGTAGCACTTTTTAAACTTCATCCAAACTCTATTGATTTTGCTATATGCAACTTAAGGGTTTTTCAATTTAAGAAAAAATATTATGTTATTAAATAAATTTCTAATGGAACTCTTAAAATAGTTTCTCATCTTCAAAGAAAATTGCTTGGCAAAGTTCTTTAAACTAAAATATTTTTACTTTTAGTTATTATTCTGTTAATTGATTAATTTGTAAGTGCAAAATTTTTTTAACTTTTTTTATTTAATTTTTTATTTCCTCTGGAGAAGTTAAAACAAAGATTTCCTCTCTTTTTAAGAATTCTTCAAACTAAGGATCAATTACTATCAAGTCATTATAAATTTATATAGCTATTTTAGATAATTAAATGCCACTGATTAAAGACGCAAGATCTTAAGAAGCTTACTTATAATTTTCTTCCTTTATTTTAATAAAAAATTAATTTAATTTACTTTCTTCGTTGCTAGAAAGGCTTGAAAAAGGCTATTATTCTCTATTCAGACTTATTTATTTCTAAAGAGCAATTATTTTTGATTATTTAATTAATTTAGGCTTATCTTATAAAATAATTTCTGAAATAATTGAATGAAAGGGGATTGATTTGAGATAAACATCACTAAATTTTTCAACTGCTGATTCGTCAATTCCGAATTCGTAAAAACTTATTAACTCTTTAAATTATTATAAGCATTCAGAAGGACATTACTCTTGAAGTGCTTCTAATCTTTAAATAATATTTTCTAATTCTTACTCTTTATTACTAAATGGAATTTTAAATTCAGAATAATTTTTGTGAAATATAAAATAAAGATACATGCCGCAAGATAAACTCTTTTGAGTCAATTTTTATAATTCTTCGTTACATTTATCAAACTTTTTCTATTAAATGAGTAATTCCAAAATTTTTTTCGTTTTTACAAATAATAATTATTGCTCAAAATACTATTACTCAGTACAGTATTATAAAAATATTTATTCTTTGTTCTTTACTAAATATTCCAAAACTCTTTCTTTTTAATCTTAAGACAAGGAAATAAAATAAGAATTAAATTATTAAATATTGCATTAAGTAACGTTGTATTCATTTATTTATTGAAAGGTTTCTTATTTTTCTATATTTTAAAACTATGAGATACTTTATTAATTTTGACTTTTGTAATTTATCATTTCTTCTGATTCCTTTTATTATATTTTTTTTCCTACCATTAATTTTTAGGGTGATTCTCCGTCATATTATTATTAATTTTTATTTTTATTCACTTTTTAAGTTTAATGCTTATTTTCTTCATTCGATTGATTTTAATTGTCAGAAATTTCAATTTAGTCAGATTATTAGGAGGATTTTAAATCTTTAGGTACTTCTTCATTTTGTTAATTGGAAATTTTCGTTTACTTTTGTTTATTATAATCTTCAGATGCTTTCTCTTTTGCTGATTAATACTATTCTTCTTTTACTTACTGTGCTAATGTTTAATCTCCTTGTTATTAAATTTTTATTTCTTATTTATTTTCTTAAACTTAAATCATATCTTTTTTTATCTCTTACTATTTTTGACTAACTAAAGTTTAGGTTGAATTTTCACCTTGACATTATTTTAATTTCTACCTTATTAATTTCCATTAAAGAGGCTTGATTCCTATTTCTTTGACATCTTGATCTGATATCAAATTTAATTCAGACATTTTGGTAACTCCTCAATCATCCAGTAGAACAAGGATTTATTAAACTTTTTCTAAATCTTATATAGCATTTTCTAAAAATGCTTTTAGATCTTATTCTACCATTTATTAATTTCATGATTAAATAAAGCTCAAAAAGTTAAATGGAAAGTTTAATTTTTTGTTTAATTATGTTTAATCACATTTAATGTGATATTGAAAGTTTTAGTATTAATTTATTTTATTGTAATGCTTTATTTAATTAAGTTTTTACTAAATAAAGAAGATAATTTATTTATTGCATTATTTAAAAAATTGAATTACTTTGTTTTTTAATCTTTTTAAGCTTATAAAATTTAAAATATAGCTATTATTTAGAAATGCTTTTAATAATTTTTCTTTTAAATAATAATAATAAATTATGATATTTATTCGCATAGTAAAGTTTAATCCTTTATAGTCTCTCTTTTCCTAATTATGATTGAAATTAAAAACAAGATACTTTAAGTGAAAACATTAAACATTAAGCTCTCTAATATTTAATATATTTTTAATAAGATTTATTATGTATAGGTTTAATTATATCAAGTTTTAATTTAAAATAAAAACATTAATTAGATAAAAATTATAATTTAAATTATTGAAAGAGTTACATTATAATAATAGATTAATGTTTTTACTTTAATTTTTTATTTAAAGCAAAACTATTTTACAATTCCTTTAGAAAAATAATAGAATTAACTTTAAGAGAGGAATATAGTTGTCAAACATTTGAATTTATTTGCTAAAGTAACTTTTGTATATTTTATATTTTCTTTTATTAAAATTTAAAATAAAATCTCCTTTTTAACAAAGAAAGCAATATTGAATCTTTGATTTAATATGTGATATTTCTTACAAATATTATGATAGAAATAATTTATCATTTTTATAATATTATGCGCTAAACATTTTTATAAAATAAAGACGCCAATTTTCAAGAATCCATAAAATTCCACAAATTTGAATGCAGTAAAAGATAAAAGATACAAAAGATTATATTTCTTGATTCTATAAATGTATAAGAGAATTAAATGTTAAAGTGACAAACAAAATAATATTTTCTAAGACATAATATAAAACATTCTAATCAAACAAAATCAGAATACCTAATAAAAATTGAAATTTAATGCAACGTAAGAATTATTTAAAAAAATATGTAAGGATTCAAAACAGGATTCTTCGCGGCTTCAAAAAGCAGGATTTAACGACATCCTAGAAACATTAGGACCAGGAAAAAGGTACCAAAAGGTCACCTATTAGGTTGAGTCTCCCACTTCTGAGGAAAAACCTATGAAATAGGCTATAAATATAATGCACTCGGAAGTCTCGAACTTAACCACATAATAGTAAATAAGTTAATATTAGCTGATTAAAGTGGTGCTGTTCCTCAAGGAAGAGGTTAAAAGTTGATGAAAGACAATAAGAAGTTAATGGAAAAACTTGAAATTGCAGAGTAAATAGAATTGAGACTCATGACAAAAGTAAGAGACCTTAATGCATTTTGAAACATTTCAAAAAACTAGAAAAATTAATCATAACACTAACAATAGAAGCAAAAAGAACTGGCCAATAAAATAGAAAAAATAGAAGAAAACCAGCAAAAATTGCAGTATTAAATAGAACTACAAAAATAAGGAAATGACCAATGATAATCGAAGGAGAAAAGAACTATAGATTTAAACCTAAAAGAGAATCAAAAAGATGCTATTATTTTAACTCTCGAGTGCATCTATGGAAAAGATATTAGAAATTTCAAAACTTTAAATAAGAATACTAAAACTACTAGAAGAAGTTGGAGAATAATAATAATAATAAAATAAAAAGTTTCAATACTTTGAGTATTGGGACATTGTACAGCTTATATTTATATTTAATGCGAATTATGCTAAGTATAAGAATTTATGTAAGTTTATAATCAACCTCTAGTTAATTCTCCTGCTCTTTTGCTTCTTCTATATTAGTTCTAAATAGTGTTCTCGCATTTTCCTCTCTCTCGTCTTATTTTCAATTTTCATCTTATTTATTTTTTGCACAACTATTACTTAAGTTTCTTTCTTAAATATATTTTTTTCTCACATCAGTTTATCTTTTTGCTTCAAAAATTAAATATTTAAAATTTTTATCCTTTTTTAAGCAATTTTTGATGAAAATTTTTAATGTATTTGTCAATCTTAGGGATTTTACATTTTGTAAAGTTTGAATTAATAAAGTTTTAGTCGTACAGAATTAGCTTTTTATAATATTTGTCATAAAATATTTTTCGATTAGATAATTCCTTAAAGACATCTTTATAGAAAGTACATTTAAATATATTTTCAAGTTCATCATAAGCTAAACCACATGCAAAATTCTATTTTTCGTGTTTATGTTACGCATACTAAGTTCGTATTAGAAATTATAGGTGAATGTCCTCAGTTTGAAAATAGAAATTATGTCTTATATTCGATGTATGTTAAACTTACTGTAAGTTATTTCAGGAAATACACTTTGATTATTTTAAATATATTACAAATATCTTTAAGCTGTAAGTATTTTTGTATTCCTTTAAAATCATTCTTAAATTTTTTTTTCACTTTTAGTATGCTAATTAAAATCTTTTAGATTTTTCATACTTTCAATATTAATTTTATATTTTTCAAGGCTTTTATTTATGAATTTCATAAACAGTAAATTGTATTGCTTGCCTTTAGAAAACAAGAATGAAATATCAGATTTCAGATTTTTTCTACTGTTTTATTCTATTTTAAAATAAAAAATGGATGAATTTTAATATTATAAAGTGTGTAAACGGAAGTCAATTAAGATCAATGAAGCAAGATTAATTGAATGCCGATTAAGGAGATTTAAATGCTTTCGATGAAGTGAGTCTTTGTAATTTAGTTATTTAAGTTTTAATTCTTTTAAATCCTGACATGATACTTCAAGGAATTATATCACTTCCATACTCTATTTTAGTCAAACAAACGTTTTGCAAAGTGTTTTAAAATTGAATGGTGATACTACTCCGTACTTAGAAAGAATTGCTGATGCTTTCAAAACTGCCACTCTGAAGTCGGATACTTTGCTTGTACAGTGTAGTTTATAATTTAATTTATTTCCCAATATTTATCCAAGATATGTAATTTCGTCCTTTTGAACAATAGGAAATCCATTAATATTTAAATTTATTTAATCTCTCTTTTCTTTCTTTTTTAAGAACTAAATTACTTCACATTTTTCCACATTTATATTTAGTTTTACTCAAGAGAATATTTTTTAGTGGCTTTGAGTAATTTTAAGGCATTTTACTATGAATTAAAAAGCTCAATTAAGTCGTCAGCAAAGCCACGAACCACAAAATTTCTCTAACAGATATCATATCTATATTTATGAAATTTTTCTTCTAAATATCTAATAACAATATCATAGTAAAGTATTCCAAGTACAAATCCATGGCTGCTTCCTTATATTCTCCGTTATTTACTTGATTTAGTAATATTACCATCAATAAGAAACTTCACATCAATATTTTCATTAAAAGATTCAAGTGCCATTATCAATCTAAGAGGTAATCTAAGTCTTCTTTGATAGTCAAATAGCAATTTCCTTAGTATGCTGCCAAATATTTTTTCATTATCTATTAGAGTATCAATTAACTATATTTTTTAAGACCATCTACGATGCAAGTTAAATTGTTCAATTTCGTTATAATGTAGATCTTTTCCGAAAAAATTCAAATTAAGCTTGCTGAATGATATTTCTTTCATATATATAATTATATAGTTTTTAAGTTAATGCTTTATCATATATTTTAAGTAAGCAATTCAATAGGGCTATTAGTCTTTAATTACGTCAGACACTTTTACTTCCTTTTTTTTAAATAGTAAAATATTAATTCTTTTCAACTAATTTTGTATAGTGAATGTTCTTAGCATATTGCTACTAAAACTTGTAATTATAATATGTAATTCCTATCCTCCATATTTAATTAATTCTGTTTTAAGTAATCACTACCTGAGGCTTTTTTATTTTTTAATTGATTTAAAAAGAGGCGTTTCTTACAAGTTAAAAAGATTAAAACTAATAATAAAAGCTTTATTTTATTTATATTGTAATAATGCTTCTATTTGAATTTTCAATCTCTTCTTTATTTTAAATCTAAAATTTATGATTAGAAATTAACTGATTGTTTAAAAAGAAAAAATCACATAACTAGGAGTTAATCTCATCAGAAGAAGAATTTTACCCCATTGTAGAGAAGTAGCGTTCAAGTATTTAGCTGCAATGCAAAAGCTGCTTTTTAACTAATGAGATATGAGAATTAATTCCTTGACATTTTACAACTTTATGCGGACTTTTATCATACCTAAAGCAAAATATAGGGGAGACTTAGTAACATGAATTATTCAAAAAGAAGTAACTGGAGTTTTGAATAGGATTAAGTCAAGAATTAGATTAATTTCAAGAAAGCATTTTAAGCAGCAATTTCAACATTTAACGAATCATGCTATATAGATTTAAACTGTACAACTTTTAAGCACATTATGGCAATAAAGTTTTTAAATTATATTATAAAATGAAATAAGAAAGAATTGATTTTCCAAGATCGAAAATAAGCTCTCTTTTCATTACCAATTTGATAAAAAGAATTTCAATACTATGATAAAGTTTAACAATTATCAGACTTCTATAGTATCAACCTGTTGAATTCCTAGATTAGTACAAATTAAAAAACATTTACTAAATATATAAGAGACAAAATACAATAATATTTCTATAATACAGCTACTTAAAAGTTTAAGAGAATGAAAACAGCTAAAATATATACTGAGCAGTTTAGTAATCTTAACCAATTTCCACTAATTACTTACACTAAGTTAAGCAAATAATTTAGATAAGAAATTATCAGTATATATGAACTTAGAACCCAATTATAACTTTCGAAAAGATAATTAAGATTGTCATTGTCTATTAATGATCCCTATTGTATGTATGGAGAGTATGATACATTCGAGCACATTTTAAAATGTATATATTATTCTAATATAAGGGGTTGACCACCGTAAAAGATTGAGAATTTTGACTTAAGACGTCTTATTTTATATGATTAAGGACTTATAAACTCCTTTCTGAAATTTTATTTAGGATATTTAGATTTATAAATAAAAATAATTCACAAGAAACTTATGTTAAGAAGACTAGAATTATTAGAAATGGAAAAAGCGAAATAGAAGGAATAAAAGATTAGATTATAGCAAGATCAATTAAAAATTAATGAAAATCAATATTATAATTCAAAAAAATTAAAAACATTTACTAATGTCTTTCTTATCCATTAATTTGTCATGTAGATGATTAAATTATAAAAAATTTTATGTTATTTTCTCCTTTCTAAATTTCTCATTTATTAAAAATTTGTAATAGTTTGAAAATTTCTTCATTAATATATTTGTCTAAAAAAAATAAAACACTTTTTGGTTTAAAATATTGCCTTTTATTAATTATCTATTTTCAATTATAACTGAACCTAGTTTACTTCTCTAAGCATATTATTTAATTATTTACTTTGATTATAATTTATATTGTATTTACATTTATTTTTTTATCAATTATTTTAAATTCGTTTTTTATTATTATAGAACTAAACTAATTGTTTAATATTGTTTGTTCTTTTCCTAAGTATTTCAATCAAATCGGAGCTGCTTATTTCCCTCTAATGATTGGGAATAACTCTATTGTACACTCCACTCTTTAATATTCAAATTCCGATCGGGTATTCAACTTCTTCTTATACATTTTTCCTTGAAAGATAAAGAACATTTTTCTAAATTATTATGTTCTCTTACTTTTTCGCCTGTATCTCCTTTGCCAAGATATCTTTTTCCTTTTTCTTGAATAGTTAACACTGTTGATACAGTTGTTTTACACTTCCACATTAATAGTATTTTTTCACAATTGACTTAACAATTTCTCCGAGTTCTAACTTCACTTTAACTCGAATTTCATTTTCTTCATGCTGTACATTTTAGAGTTTCATTGAAATTTTGCTGATTTTCTTCTATTTTTTCTAATATAATTTAATTCTGTATGCTTCTATTGCTATTTTTATGATTAATTGCAATAATCTTGTGATATGCTTCAGAAGGTTTTTAGTTCTCTAACTTAGGTAAAAAATATCGACTTTATTTCATCCGTAATATTTAGTCTTTCCATTAACTTCTTTTTATCTTTTTAAATTTCTTGATCTCTTCCTTGAAACTCTGCAATATTTTTATCAACTAATCACGGATCATTTATTTCTTTGTAGTAAAATCAGAGATTTTTGAGTACTACATATTTTCAGCCTATTCCATAAGCTCCTCTTCAGAGGTAGAGTCTAGATTTGGTAGGCGATCTTCTTACCAAATTTCCTAGTCTAGAGATTTAAGGATGCCATTTACTCCTACTTTTGAAAGAAAAAAGCATAAAAATTCCTTTTATTAAAGATTTGAATTTAAAAATAAAAAAATAAATTAAAGGCAATATATAAATATATTAAAAAATGGCATTATAGATAAAATAATTTTAGAGTTTGACTTACTATGATTATTAAACTTTTTTTAACTGCATAATTTTAATGTATATTTCTAAATATCGATTATTATAAAAGCTTTAGCAATTTGATTTTTTTAAATTTCTTATATTTTCTGATAATTTTTTAACTAATAGACTTTTAAAATAAGAATTAAGCTTTATGAACTGAATAATATTAATTTTAATACTTTATATTTCAGTAAATAAATTATCGAGCATTTTACAGAATGAAAAATAAGAAGCTAAATAATCAGTTAAAAAACATTACTTAAATTATTGTACATCTGTCGAGCAATTTGAGAACATAGAGTCTTGAGGAAGATAGATGAAGAATGGAATAATTGGAAATAATTTGTTTATACAGAATTTATTGATTTGATGAATCTTTAAAAGGCTCCCAAACTATCTGAGATATAACTAGACCAGAAAGTAGAAATTTGCTACATCTTTAGGATAAGAACAAGATGTAATGGAAGCTAGGACTGTTTAAAAGAAAGACATTGGTAACAAAGAGTGGATGTCCACTATGTAATAACATAAAGGAAGATGAAATTCATATAATAGAAAAATGAAAGAATACAAGAAAGAAAGAGTAAGATGCATAATTAATCTAAAAGAAATAATTGTAAAGTGATAGGCAAGATAATTATTTGATATTATTTAAGGTGCAGCTAAATTTGAAAGCTTTATAATTTTGAATGAAATTAAAATTTATTGATCAAATTTGCTCAATCAAGAGAAATGATATCTCGTTCAAATTTTATATATTTTATTTTAAATTAGATTTAAAAAATAAATAAAAAGTATGAATTAGATTCTATTTTATAAAAATTTATCATTAAAAATTAAAATAGTGAATAGTTAAAGTTAAAATAGAATTATTTTTAGTAAACATTTCTTGTATTTTAGTTAGTTTAGAACAATAAATTTTTTTAATTTCAGACTAACTAATCTTAGTTAAGAATAATTTAAAGACATTTGGTTTTTTAGATATTTATTTTGAAAAAAAATGGATTATAGCGCGTAGCACCTCAATGGTGTGCAGCTCTTTTATAATACAATTTGAATAATACGTTTTTAGATTATTCTATTTTGAATCTTTTAAATTTAAGAAAAATTTTTAAAAAGTAAATAGTTAATCAAATTTTTATTTTTCTTCCTTTTATTAGTAATTATAATAAAATTAGGTAGAAATACTTAGATAGAACTGTAAGTCTAAAATTTTTGGATTTAAAATGAAAATAAAATATCTAAAAACTAGATATTTTTTATTTAATAAATTTTTATTTATTTTATTATAAAATCGAAAAATCCAAATTCATAAATAGCTTAAATTTTAACGTTTAAATTATCATCAGAAGCTATTATTGAAGCAATTCAGATAAATTCATAAAAGATAATTAATTCATCTTGGAAATAATTTGAAACTAAAGTTTAATAAAATAATTAAAAAAAAATCTACTATAAAATAATCAATCATCTCATGAAATCAGAAAAATAAACATTTTTAAGTTAAATTAATTAAAATTTAAATACAGTTATAATATTTGAATTAAAATAAACAGTCTCTTTTATTCTTTTTTCTTATTTTTATTTTTATTTCTTTAAATTTAAAATTCTTTTTCCACAAAGACAATTGAATAGTTACTAATCAATCATAGGTTAAAATTTCAGATAATTATCTAACATCTATATAAATTTTATTAAAATACTTATGCATTACGATTAAATTTATAATCTATAAAGTTAAAATAACTTTTAATAAATAATTTATCTTAAATAATGTTATAATTAAATTCAAATTAATATTAATTATAATGTACTTTTGTAAATTTATTTGTACTAAAATGATTAATTTAAGTGATTAAGCTTAATTTTATTTTTAATTTCACTTTTTATTAAAATATTTTTAATAACAATTAATTTATTAAAAACATTTCTAATTTATAAAGTTTAAATAATTTTATAAATTTAAACATTTAAAGGAAAAACCTTAATAAAATAAGTGGAATGAAGTTTAAATAGGAAAAAGGGAAATATAAACATACCTTCTCGGCCTTTTGGCTAAGATCAAGTGTAGTATCTGTTCTTATCAGTGTGAAAACTGGTATCCACTCATGAAGTGGGTTGTTTTCGCAGTTCAATTTTTCTTTGGGGACGAAGGGTAGCTCGGCATGCCGAGTCCTTTGTCGAAGGTCGCCTTAGCATTACACTCAAGCTTTGTGTGGCCTACCCAATCCCCTCCGGGGATATAATTTAAACGGAATAAAATTTAATTAAAATTAAATTAAGAAAATTAATACATAATTTTAATAAAAAGAATAGAAATTTTTTAATTTGGAAAGCTGGAAAATATAATTCAATCAAATTACTTGAATGTTAATATTTTAGAATGTTTGAAAAGTTATAAAAAAGATTCTATAAAACCTTTCAGATGAAATAATTAATTTTTAAATTTATTAAATATTAAAATTATTTATTATATGAATTAAGATGGTTTTTAAAGATTTTTCTATAAATTCAAAACAGCCTTGATGTTTTGGTCAATTACTTAATTTATAAGTATATCTTTCAATCTTAATACAAATAAGCTTAATACGGTAAGAATCATATGAGCTAGTTCGTAGTTAAATAAGCATCTAATATATAAAATAGAATTGTTGAAATATAAATTTATAAATTTTTGACAATAAATATAATTAATAAAATCCTTATACTATAACTGTAGGAAGACATTTACTTTTAGTTAGATAATACTCTTAGGTAGAGATTTCCATTAAATTATTTCATAATAATATGTTAGTAAGATGTAAAATTTTCAAATTTAGTAATATAACTAAAATATTTAAATGGAAAAATAAATAAATCAGATAATTAAAATTATCTATGAGAGATAAATAAAAATTGTAGGAAAGTTAAAAATTACATAACTAACATCATTAATATGAATTTAATAATTATGATACTAAGTTTTATAATTTTTAATTTTTAAAGTTTATAATTATTATTTTATAATATGGGTTTATTATACTTTATTATTTAAAATAAAGAGATCATTTTTTTATTTTACTAGCATTTAAAAGTTTTTCCATTTTAAGAAATTATATTATTATCCAAATAATAATTACTTAATCTCTAAATAAATTTCTCTCAAACAAGTATTTGTAATGTAGTTCTTTTTTTAATAAAAATTTAGACGGATGTATTCATTTTGTTTCTAAATATTGGAGATTTGCATTTATCAATGGAATTGTATAAGATAAAAATGTTTAAGATAAAAAGATAAGAAAGTAATTTTTATATCTCAAAAGCCAAAAATCTAAAAATTGAAGCATTTAAGAAAATTTTCGTTTCACTTTAATTTATTATAACTTTTAGATTTAATATAGTTATAGCTGATATAAATAATTAAAGTTAAATATCATTATTTTTATTAAAATTATGTATTAATTTTCTTAATTTAATTTTAATTAAATTTTATTCCGTTTAAATTATATCCCCGGAGGGGATTGGGTAGGCCACACAAAGCTTGAGTGTAATGCTAAGGCGACCTTCGACAAAGGACTCGGCATGCCGAGCTACCCTTCGTCCCCAAAGAAAAATTGGACTGCGAAAACAACCCACTTCATGAGTGGATACCAGTTTTCACACTGATAAGAACAGATACTACACTTGATCTTAGCCAAAAGGCCGAGAAGGTATGTTTATATTTCCCTTTTTCCTATTTAAACTTCATTCCACTTATTTTATTAAGGTTTTTCCTTTAAATATTTAAATTTATAAAATTATTAAACTTTATAAATTTAGAAATGTTTTTAAAATACAAGATATAACAGTAGTTTATATTATAATAGCTAGATATAATTAATTTTTAAATATTATTTACAAGATAATAAGAGTTATGAAACACTCTTAGAAATATCTCTAAATTAAAATTGTAAAACTAATTGAAAAATATAAATAATTTCTCTTTAGAATATTTAAATGAATCTTGATTATATAATTTTATGTATATTACAAGCGAAAAATTATTTTGAGTATTCTGTAGTTGTCTTTTTTTAAGATTTTTACTTAATAATAATTTTAAAATTTTGCATAAAAACATTTATTTTAAAACTGTGCTTTAGATTTTTCTAACAAGAATAAGTATATATAAGCTTAATTAAGCTATATAAATTATTTATTAGGTAAATCTTTCTTATTTGATAATTATAATTATTTATAATATCAATTAAATTTTAAATTAAATTATATTCTTTAAAGTAATTAATAAGATCATAATTTTAGTTAAATTTAAATTATGTATTTAGTATTAAGAATAATAGAATTATTTAATACCCTAATTATTAAATCTAAAGCTATTTCATATTTTTCAAAAGAAAAATTTCCTAGAAACAAGTAGCAATAATGAAAATTATTTTCAGAGTTCCTATTTCTTAAGAATATATTTTTTAATTGCAAAGTAAATTGTTAGACAAAAAATCATAATTTCATATATCATATTTCAAAAGATTAAGAGGAGACTTCTCATTATTATTAAAATATTTTTCTTACAAATATCTATTTAATAAAAATAACTCTATAATAAATTATTTGCATATTTTCCCTTTTTAATATTGTTTTTGAAAATGAAAATAATCTCTTTATTTATATTATAATTATTTTATAATAATTATTATATATTTAATAGCTTTATGTTTTAAATTAAAATAGATATAGATTATTAAATTTTAATACAAAATACAATGCTTTTTTGTACTATAAAATTTTATCTTTTTAAATTGTTATTTTTTAAATAAATTGATGTGGATTTTAGTAAAAATTAATTTAACTTTAATAGAAAATTTAAAAATTTAAAATTTAAAGAAATAATTTATTAAAGCATTTATAAATTATTAGTGTAGTTATTGACATTCATTACTTTACATTAATAAAAGCTATTATATTTATTCTTTTTTAATTTAAAGCATTCAAATTGTTTCTACTTTAATTTTGATAAATTCATTTTAAGATAATACAAATTTATTGATTGAAAATAATTAAAGATTTTTACACATTTTTTATGTTTGATTGAAGTTGTAAGTTTAATGAAAAAATTCTTAGAATCTCTTTTTCAAAAAAATTTCAAAATAAAAATTTTATAAAATTATCATTAAATAATCAGATTATAAAATCATAAATATCTTTAATCACTCATTTATTCTTAAATTATAAAAGATTCTGATATAATATTCCTATGCATATATGCTTCCGTTTATTTTTAAATAAATTTAAAAACTAAATTTATATTTCATGATTTAGCATTTTTTCTAATGATAGTTTTTATCTATTTTAATTATCTACAGCATTCAATTTTTTATATTGATCTACTAATTTATCTGTATTTATAGATTTTTTTAATAATTGTGCTTATATTTTATAATTTAGTTTATTTTTTAAGATTAAAATTATCTTTGAACAACTTAAATAGATTTTAACTTATATAAGATAATTTATTTGCTAGAGTTGATAAATTATTTTTATTTAATCAAATAATTAGATTTTTTATACTGAAAATAGCTATTTATTTTCAATTTCTTTAAAGTTAAATGAAGAAACCATCCAATATCTTATTTTATAAATACTATATTTGAAATTTTTTAACTTAACTTAAAAAAAATTTGCAGACAAATAGACTGAATAAGACTTAATTTGATAATAATTGATTTAATGTAAATTTGATATTATCTCTTCTTATAAACTCTTATATTTAATAAAGATTTATTAATAATTGTTTTTTGCTTCAAGTAAAATTATTTCTCTATCAAATTCAAATTGATTTGGATAAACATGATCTGAATTATTTGCTTCAATTACTTTTAGATTAATGTAGGTAGATGCAATAAAATTTATTAATCACTATAATTTACAAATTTCATACATTTAATTAAATATTTTCCTTATATTAAATTTAATTTTAGTATCTTATTCCATGTTATATCGTTTCTTGCTATATAATGCTTTATCTCTATCATTATAACTAATTAATTTTAAATCTATCTATATACTTAATTTATCAAATATGCTTTATTATAATTTATAAAAACCATCATCTTTTTCAGGAACTGAATTATAATTTTTTAATTTATACAAATATAAGAGTTTAGTAATAAAATAAGAAGCATAATTTATTAACTAAATGAAATATGAAACAATTACTAAAAATAATTACAATAGTAGTTAAAATTGTAATATCTTAGAAATAAATACCACTGTAAAAAGTAATATACTTCGTTGCTATTATAATGATTCCTTGCATGTAAAGTATCTTAAAATTATCTTTTCTTTTAATTTTATTTTTTTAATATTTTCTAAAATTAATTATTCTGTTGTTCTTTTATTTTCTTAATTAAGCTTTATCAAATATTTTTATAATTAATATTCTTTAAAATTAAATAAATAAACACAATCATTATAACTCAATAAATTTTAGATTTTATTTCATTATTTTTCTACCAAATTAAATACTTTTAAATATATATAATCATCAACCACTCTAGTGGATACTAGCTTTTAATTCACTGAGTCTAGCTAATAATTCGTATAACTATAATCAGAATTCTTTTATTTATTCCTCAATCTAATATTAAATTTAGATAAGTAATTACTATTTTCATGGTACTTAAATAAAAATAGCTTTGCTTATCATTTTTATTTATTTTATTAAATTTTATAAACTAAATTTTATTATCAAACCATTTATTTAAATATACTTAGTTCTTTCATTTTACTTAGGAAATTATAGTTATTTCTTTGCTTAATCCTTTAATTCCTTTTTCATTAATACCATTTAAATTCAATTATTACGTGCTTAATATAAAATATGAGTCTTCGTGTCCCCAACGTGTTTACTCAAATGCCAAGTCTTATTATTTCTCCTTCCAAACTTTACTTCGGAAGTGAATGACCTTTAAATCTCGTCCTACCTCCTTTATAGATCAATTCTTCTTCAGGACTTGTCGAAGAACTGGCGGGCACTAGCAAGAAATAGTTTAAAAAGAATTCTCAAGTCCGAGCTTGTCCTCATACTAATAAAAAGGCTTTCGCTAAGTCCATGTGTCATAGTTGCTATCAAAATAGAGGAAGAAATAAAAAAGCGTGGAAATGTGAACATAAATAAAAACCTCATTATGCAAAAGGAATGTGCTAAGTGTGCTACTTACAGAACTATTATAAAAGTAGAAAGGAAGTATAAATAAACGAAGATCAAGTGATAAAAGAAATTAGTAACGGAAGATAAGATTAAGGGAATATGAGTTCCAAAGGCAACTGTATTAATGAAAATATAATGCAAGAGTTACAGAGTAAAAATTTCAAAGAAGCATACTAAGTATGTTTAAAGACAATATGTTAAAATTTGATTATCATAAACACTTCAATCTTGATTGATCATTTAACTTTTGCTCATTAATATGTTTTAAAATATTTTATAAAGTTAAACATATTTTTAATACTGATTAAGAGGTTTCTGTATTAACATTAGTAATTATCTTATGAAAGATAGGATAAAGTTAAGTTATATAATAACTTTATCTAGTTAATTTATAATAAAATAGTTAAACTTAGAAATAACCAATAACACTTAAGATTTTATCTGAGGAAATACTTAATCGAACAAATTAAAGGATATATTTACGTAGAAGCATAGTATGAAGTAACTATGAAAGATAATTAAAATATGAGAATTTTATAAGTTTCGCGTAAAAGAGACGGATAATGATAAAATTTTTTGTATAGATATATATAAAAATTTAAAATAATATAGATGCTTAAAAGTAAAATATATAAAATATTAATTTTATTTGTTTTAGTTTTATCTTAATTAATAAAATATTTTATAAATGCTTTATATAAAATTAATAAATAATTTAAAAAAATCTAAAAAGCTAATGGGTAAATTTAACTAAAATAAATTTGTCTATCCTTTAAAATTATTTAATTTTTAATATAAAAATTTAACAATTAAAGCAAAATTTATAAAATTTAATTTATTAATGATTCCACATAATTAAATTTATTAATTTATAAATATATTACAATTTAAATATATTAAAGTATTTTAAATTAATAAAAATTTAATTTCATATCCTTTAAGAAAAAAATATAAATGTCACTATTTTTTTAATTTCATAAAAGATATTCTAAATTATTAAAAAACTAAATTTATTTCCAAGATTTAGAAAAGTTTTTAATTTTTTACTAAGAGGAAAAAATCAAATTTTTAGAAAAATATATCACTCTACTTTGTAGAAATTTTTAAGTTTAGATGATTTTAAAGTTTTATAGCAAATATTATCAATTTTTGACTAAATTGTTTTTTAATATTTTTATAAAGCTAAAATGCCTTTCATATTTGATGCTTTTATATATAAATTTTCTCCTTTTTCTCAAATTTTTCCTTTTTATAAAAATTGTTTTGTATAAAAAGTTATTATATACTCTATTATATAAGTAATTATAAATATTTATTTGTATATCTGTATATGCAAAGTAAATATAATGAATTTATTAAAAATAAATGATAAATCTACTTATTTAAAAAGAATAAAAGTAATAAATCATATAGTTAAATCTTAAAAATATTGCTATATTATTTCTAATTTAAATTTTAGAAATAGGAATTTTTATTTATTTTAGAGAATTAAAATGATACAAAAAATATTCTAAAATATCCAAACATTTTCCAAAAAAAATTTTTAAGTTTTGGCATCAGCCAAATTAAAACTGGATATTAAATTAATAAATTTGTTTAGTATATATTATATAATTCTGTATAATTAAATTTTAAATTAAAAATATTTTACTAAGTTTAGAGAATATTTAAAATTTCTCTGTCTTTAATTTTAAATTAAACAAAGAATGAAAAATTTGATATAATTATTTAAATCAAAAAGATGCTTTAAGGTTAAAAAATGAAATGTTTAATTTTTAGCTAGCAACAATCTTTATAAATTAGGAAATTTAGCATCCTTAATAGTTTTTTTAGATTTTTCTTCATATGTGATTGTTAAGCTAAATGAATAAATTTGTTTACAATTATATTAATTTTTTAGTCTTTATGAAGTTTTAATAATTTGATACATTTTATAAATAGAAGAAAAGGTAAATTGTAACTAAATAAAGATCTATGTAGGATGGATAATGATTAAGTTTCTTATAGAGCTAATTTATTTTGCTATTTATCTTATTTATACAATGTAATTATATAATTTTTAGTAAACTTTTAATTTTTCTATCTTAAGTTAATTATTAATAGTTCTAAATAATCAAAAAATTATAAAAATATAATATAAATATAAATCAAATTTACTCTATATTAATAACTAGTAAAAGTATCTTAAGTATATTTCCCTTTATATCCATTAAATATTAAATAGATATTTATAAAATAAATACAATTATAGAGTAACTTGGAACACTCAACTATATTTTTATAAAGGCTTCTCTAAATATTCTAAAATTCTAGTATAAATAACTTAAAACTATTAAAATAATCAAAACTTATAAAGCATAGAAACTATTCTGTTAATATTTAAGTAACTTAAATTTAGCAAATATAAATTATAGCAGAGAAATTAGTAAATCAACTTAATTTACATGCCTTCTTAAATAAGACACCATTTACGATTCTTTTCTTGTAAATTACTAAAAATCTAAATGTTTTGTCATAAAAGATTATACTTTTGAAGAAAAATACTTTTTAATATAAACTAAATAATATGAAAAGAAACTAAGGAAAGAACACAAATATTTGTATACAACTACAATAAAATTACCAAGTTTAGATAAATGTGACCGTAAATACAAAAGTGACTTGGATTGTTTAGAAGTAGATAAATTAAAATTAGCCTTAAGAGTTTTAATTAAGATGTGAAGAAGAATCAGAACTTAAGTCAAATCAAGTAATTTTTGAAAGTTTTCTGAATTAAGAAAATCAAATATCGTGGATATTTGAAAAGCCAGGAATATATAGATATTAATGTACTTTCAATCCAAATGTTTGTGGAGTTATTTCTGTAACTGATAATCTTATTCCTTAAGAAGAGTAAGATTAATCTCCTTCTATCAATTAAGAAGTCTAAAAAGGACTCAGCAATGTAAAAAGAAAATTAAGCAAGCTTAGTGAGAATACAGATTCCTTTTCTGAAAATCTCTCTACATGCCTTTCTCAATAGGATAATTTCTACATAGATTTTGAAGGTATTTGTCCTGAAGATACGTAAAAATATCAAGATAATTATGATAAAGAGTATTAAGGTAGTTAAGCATTTTAAGATTGAACTTAAGCAGAAAACTTTATTGAAAATCCAAATGAACCTTAAAGTTGCGAATTATAATAAAATATTTTCCAAGATAACCCTCAGACATTGTTTTCTGATTTTGAAATTGAAGGTTTCAAAACGTAAGAAAATTAAAAGCCTAACTAAGAAGAATAAAAGTTAAGCAAAAGTAAAATGAAGCTTGAGCAAAGATAATAGAAGTTAAAGGATTAATAAGAAGAGAAGTAAAAGGAAAGAAAATAAAAATATTCTGATGATATTAACAGAAAGATGTTAGAAATCTACGTTTATCAAACTTTACAAGCAGGAAATTAAGGTATAATTCTTAAAGGATACGAAAAATTAGCATCCTTTTAGAATAATTTAAAGCCTTTCATTGAAAAAGCTCAGAAAATATCTGAAAGCTTAGATGCATAAGAGATTCAAAATTTTTCAAAAGAAGAATAAAGTAAACTCTCTTATATGAACGAAAATATAAAGAAGGCAAAACAAGAAATAGAAGTTTATCAAATATAACTATTAAAAAGTTAAAAGCATAGTACAATGTTCAAAAAAAAAATAAAAGCGTTAGCTAAGGTAAGTCTTTAAGTCAGAATATTTAGGATTGAAATGATTAAAGAGAGTAAATTATAAAGTAGAAAGGTCAAGAAGTTGTCGATATATCTTCTCTTTTGGATTAACAAGAAGCAAAGAGTAAACAAAAAAAGCAGAAGAAGAAGAAAAAAAATGTAAAAGACAATTCCCAAAAATTTTAATAATTTTCCTGGAACTAAATGTGGGAAAAAAACAAGGATATAATAGAAATAAATACTTTTGAAAATTGGGAAGAAAGTAAACATAAAGCCTTTTAGTTAATGAATGATAGTAAGTTTTTAATTGCAGGATGGAATAATTTCAGAAGTACAACTTACATAGCTTAATAATTTATGTAAGCTTAATATTACTCTTAATGAATATAATTATAAAATATTCTGTTATATTTTAAATGTTTTAAATAAACCATCAAAGATTTATCTATTTAATACCAATCTAAAATATTCTTTTAAGTAATAGCATGTATTTTTTAAATATATTATGCATCTTATTTTATAATAATTAAAAGGTTTAAATTTAGATAGTTATCTTAATATAAAATTTATCTTTATACCTTATGTAGTTATAATTTCACTAAAGTATTTAATAAATAAAAAATAAAAAAACATTTTTAATAACTCTAATGTTTTTAGATAAATTCAAAATATGAAAATTAAGAAAATGATTCATATTTAAATAAAACGAAAAACAGAATAAACTTAAAAATTATAGAAGAAGAGATATGTATATTAGAAGATATTTTAGTGTTAACTACTTTTTAAAAATTTTAGATCAAACTAAATTTAAAATATACTCATATAAAAAAAATTAAAAATAGAAAGATTGTTGATTAAAATAATGAAAAAGATAAGGATAAATAGCAAAATATTATGAATTAAACAATTTTATAATAAAAAGATATTTAAAAATAAGAAAAGATAGTAGGTATTTAATAGAAAAGTTATTATTTAAAGAGAATTAAAATTAAATTATAAGAATATAAAGTCTCCTTATTTGAATAAAGATTCAAAATTAGACAAATTATTTGTATAAATTTATTAATTTGCTAGGAAATAAAAAAATCAACAAATTTATAAAAATGAATAATATAAAAATAAATAAGACATAATTATTATCTAGAGTTTTTAATAAATTTAGTAGGAATAGATTTACTTTTATCAACTAAAATTAAAAGGATAAGAACTTACAATTATAGTAAATTTAATTTGATTATTTTTAAAAGAAGTAGATTTATTAAATATTTTTATGTAATAAACCTGAAAAAGTAGATTGTAAAATTCATAAAATAAATTGAAAATCAACAATATTTAAAAAAATAGCAAGGTAAAATTTAGAAAAATATCAAATAAATAAGCTAAATTTATAAATAAAGCTGTAAAAAATCATTTCAAGTATATGGTAAAATTTATATGGTAGAACTTAAAATAAAGGTGTTTTTTTGAAAAAAGAAAAGAAAATTAGAATGATAAAATAAATCAAAAAATTTAAAAGTATGAATATAAGATTGAATATAATATAAAATCTTTAAATTATTTATTTAAATCTAAATCATTTGGGATATTATAAAAAGGTTAAATTTGAAATAAATGTGATAAAATTAAATAATTAATATTTTTTCAAAATGTTTCATGTTTGCATATTCGATATACATAAATAACTTCTATATATTTATACTTTAAGAAAGAACATTTAAGAATAGGTGTAATATTCCTTCTTTTAAATAAGCATGATATAGCTTTTGCAAAATTAGGAATATTTTTCAGTTTTTTTATCAATTTTAAAAATTAAAATGCATTTATAAATTTAGAATAACTCCTTTAATATGCATAATGTTTTAACTGAAATAAATATAAATAAGAGATATAGCTTTTTCTTATCTTAATAACTCCGAAAGTGATTAAATTAAAAATAAAATAATTTACATTTTTAAAGTCGTAAAATCTAAATTTGCTTTCATTTAGAAAATTCATGATAAAACATTCTTTTAGAATGAAACATAAATTTATCTTAAATTAATAGAAAATTCTAGATTGTGTCAAATGAATCTAAAAATTTTTAATATCTATAATTCTATCTTAAAGCTAACCTTTTACCGTTAAGTTTATAGCTAATGTAATTTAAATATTAAACATGAAAAATTATAATATTAAAGTATAAATACAATGAAATGTATTAATGTAAATTCAGAATAAAATACCTTAGCCAAAATTATCTATTTACAGTTTTGAAAATTTAAATGTTTCTAAATCAACTGAAAGAAAGTTTTTATCTTTAAAAATATTTTTGCTATACAGTATCAAATGGGAATAATTATAAAATTTTAAAATTACATCTGATTTAATACTTTATTATAAGATTAGAAAGTTCTTGATATAAGGGTCTTCAAGATATCTAAGGAGTATCTTATGCTTGAATTAAATTTTGTGTATATTTCTTATTTTAATAATTTATTAATGTATTACCTAGCAAAAATATTATAAACAAGCAAAATAAAATTAATTATTTAATATTTATTAGGAAACTAATAATAATTCAATATTTTAGATTAAATTTAATCATTTTATGATGTTCTGCTTGATTTATACATTAAATTTATAATATATTTTAAATTAAAATTTAAAAAATAAAGATATTAACAAATTATAATATTTAGTTAGTTACTCTTATATATTAAATAAATAAAATTAATATTTTATATATTTTACTTTTAAGCATCTATATTATTTTAAATTTTTATATATATCTATATACTTAATTTTATCATTATTAGTTTATTTTTACGCTAAACTTATAAAATTCTCTTTTATTTTTATAAATATAATCTCTTTCTTCCAGTTATTTTAAAATATTAATTATCTTTCATAGTTACTTCATATTATGCTTCTACGTAAATATATCCTTTAATTTGTTCGATTAAGTATTTCCTCAATTAAATTCTTAAGTGTTATTGGTTATTTCTAAGTTAACTATTTTATTATAAATTAACTAGATAAAGTTATTATATAACTTAACTTTATCCTATCTTTCATAAGATAATTACTAATGTTAATACAGAAACCTCTTAATCAGTATTAAAAATATGTTTAACTTTATAAAATATTTTAAAACATATTAATGAGTAAAAGTTAAATGATCAATCAAGATTGAAGTGTTTATGATAATCAAATTTTAACATATTGTCTTTAAACATACTCAGTATGCTTCTTTGAAATTTTTACTCTGTAATTCTTACATTGCATTTTCATTAATACAGTTGCCTTTGGAACTCATATTCCCTTAATCTTATCTTCCGTTACTAATTTCTTTTATCACTTGATCTTCGTCTATTTATACTTCCTTTCTACTTTTATAATAGTTCTGTAAGTAGCACACTTAGCACTTTCCTTTTGCATAATGAGGTTTTTATTTATGTTCACATTTCCACGCTTTTTTGTTTCTTCCTCTAATTTGATAGCAACTATGACACATGGACTTAGCGAAAGCTTTTTTATTAGTATGAGGACAAGCTCGAACTTGAGAATTCTTTTTAAACTATTTCTTGCTAGTGCCCGCCAATTCTTCGGCAATTCCTGAAGAAGAATTTATCTATAAAGGAGGTAGGACGAGATTTAAAGGTCATTCACTTCCGAAGTAAAGTTTGGAAGGAGAAATAATAAGACTTGGCATTTGAGTAAACACGTTGGGGACACGAAGACTCATATTTTATATTAAGCACGTAATAATTGAATTTAAATGGTATTAATGAAAAAGGAATTAAAGGATTAAGCAAAGAAATAACTATAATTTCCTAAGTAAAATGAAAGAACTAAGTATATTTAAATAAATGGTTTGATAATAAAATTTAATAAAATTTAATAAAATAAATAAAAATGATAAGCAAAGCTATTTTTATTTAAGTACCATGAAAATAGTAGTTACTTATCTAAATTTAATCATCTATGAAAAATGGTAAATGAACTATCTAATCATAAAGTTAAAGTTTATATTTATTTTTTTGCTAAAAATTGAAAATTTAATTTTTTAATTTTGGAAAGTTTTTATACCTTAGTTTAAAAGTTAAAGTAGATATATAAAATATTGCCAAGCTTATTTCTTTCAATGTTAATTTAAATATCTAAAATATATAAATATAATAATAATAAGGAGCTTAAGGAATATAATTGACTTCATCTGAAGTATATTTGTATATGATATTTAAAAAATAAATATCACATAAACCTAAATTTAAAAAATTTGAAATAGTAAAGAGTAATAATAATTTTATAGATTTCCAACTAATTTCTCTTTTATTTTAAATTTCTAGACTTATTAGATTTAGGTTTTTTGTTATAATTTACAAAAATGAAAACACATTTCAATTAAATTTTAGATTATACTAAAAAGAGGCTTCTTGTTTATGAAGCTTCATCGTGATTTTTAATGTAATAATTTTGAGATATGCTAAAGCTTGTGATTCTCAATATATTCTATTTAAATATAATAATTAAATCTCTTTTATAAGGAATTAAGCAGTCAAAAGTATGTATTTAAATTATAATTATTTTATAGTTGAATATTGCTTAAAAACAATACTTAAAATCACATTTTTAGATAAATTATTAGCATTAATAATTAAATAAAGGAAACAATAGCTTACTTTAATATTAGCAAACCAAATTATTTACCTAGTTTGATGTAAGGATATAATAATTAAATTCATAACTATTTTAGGATAAAGAATCTATTCTATTATAGAAGTAATTAATTACTTTATTTTCATTACAATTACTAATTTTTAATAGATATAAAAGAAAATTTAGCCTAAAATCTTTTTAATATCTTTATAAATACTAAACATGCAAAGTTAATAAAATTTTTGAAATAAAAAACAAAATTTAAAATCTATAAAGCATTTCTTAAGAGAATATAAATATATTAAAACTAATAAAAATACCTTAGTAGTGTATAAATAGCTTTAGTAATAAATTATCATTAAATTTAAGATAAGAGCAAGTTAAAAGTTAATTATTCAAATAACTTATTAAATATATTTTCTATATATTACATCTTAGAGTATACAGATGCTTCATACAATTAAATTAAAAATTAAAAAAATATTGCTTAATTTGGTATATCAATTTACATTAAATATAAAAAAATATGAATAAGTTCTTATAAGTTTTATGAAATAAGAGATATAAAACTTCTTTTGTATATAAAACTAAATTAAAATAAATTAAAGAATCTTAGTTTGTCAGAATACACTTAAAAGCTATTTTATCAAATTTTAATAACACAAATGAAAAAAATTGTTAATATTCTATCATCTAATTACTAAAAATAAAATTTTATTTAATCTAGAAGAATAAACATTTAAGATTTAATTATAAATTAATGAAAATAACAGTAAGTGTTATAATCATTACTAGTAATAAAACTTAAAACATAAAATTGTATTACACTGATTTGTATAAATTTAGATAGAGATAATTACTAAATCTGATTTTCTTTCTTAATTATTTTTTTGCTCCTTTTAATAAAATAATCTATTAATATGAAGGAAAGTTTTGATTACTTATTAACTATTAATTTTTTTAAAGCAGCTAGAATCTTATGACAATTTTGCTTAAACGATAATTTACAGGAGCCTATTAGTATAGTAGCAGGAAATTATTGAGATAAAGCTAAATTGTTTTTAAAATTTAAGAAAATATCTAAAAAATACAATAAGCTTTGCTGCTAATGAAATTTAGAGTGATATTAATAAATAGATTAACTTTTGGTGTTATAGAAATTGCCCTTAATAACTAGTTATTTCATAAGATAAATTAGGTTGAAAATGCTATCTAATTAAGGGGGTAGTTTAATTAAATATTATGAAAAGAAGAAATTAAATGTATTATGAAAACTATACAACTCTTATAAATTATAATAAATATAATACTGTATATTCAAGCATACACTTATATTTTTATAGATCATCAATTAATTATAATATTCCAAATTCTCATTTAAAATTTAGATATTATTGAAAATATTAAATTTAGTTAGAAGAGAAATATAATTGATAGAAATGTAACAATCAGATTTATAGAAATTTTTTGTAATAAGAATATAATTAAAAATATTAAAATAATTTAAGAAAAATAAATTTTATTAATACTAAAGTTTAAATATTTGCATCTATTTGATAACTAAACAAACCTTAATAATTCATCTTAGCAAATCAATTGAAAAAAGAAAGAACTAGATAAAGACGTAATCAAATGCAAATAAATAAAAATATTTTAAACTTAAGAATTTATGAAAAATGTTGCAAATGCTTATTTAAGCTAAACAAGCTAAAATAATTAAAAAATGTATTTTCTTTTGTTTATCAGCTTATAAACAAATTTTAAATTAGTTTTACTCTTTAGTTATCTAATTTTAAGCAATTTATAAAAAATATATAGATAAATATAGCTCATCATTAGTAATCATAATAAGATAGTAAAAACTTATTAACTAAATAAATAATTTCTTACTTAAATTTATTAAAGAAAAAAGCATTTCTTTCAAATATTTGTTTTGTTAAAAATATACGCAAATTTCCTTGAAAGATTAATTACTCTTAATATAAATAAGATCTATAAATATGTTTATCATAAATTTTAATTATAAAAAATTATAAAGGAATTTTTAGAGTGAATTAAAGGGAATCTGAATAATTGAATTATACTTAAAGATAAAATTCTAAAAAATTTAATCTATAACACTAAAGCACAATAGAAAAATAGTTATTTGATTATGAAATATTATTAATTAAATGAATAAACATTCTCAGTTTTTTTACTCAAAGTAAATTATAGTAATTTTAATATAAATATTAAAACTCTCAACTCTAAAAATTAATTTATATAAATCAGTTCAGAAATAAAATTAAAATTTATTACTAATGTCTTTCATTTATAATAAAGACAGTTGTATGAGAAAAGATAAAAAGTAAAGGTATATTAAATATAAACTAATTAATAGTGTATAATTTACAATAATATTCATACCTGAAGTTTTTATTAAAGTTAATTTTTAGTTTCTTTATCTCTTTTTATTTTATTAAATAAAATTTTAATTGTTTAAATTTAGTAAACTTCATAAGAATATTTAATAAAGTGAGTTTAGTATTAAATCTGCAATAAGAGTTAGAATATTATATTTATCTTAATTTATTTCAACTATATAAATAACTTTAAGATACAATCCAATAGAATAAAAGCTTTCTGTCTAGCAAAATTTAAATAAGTTTTGCTTACCTATTAAATCTAGAAAATAAGTTATTTAAGATTTTAATATTATTTTTAAAATAACAAATATTTAATTATTTTAAATTATCTTAAATGTATTTTATTTTATATTTTTTACGCTAAATAAATATAATGTGCTTACCTTTCAAATTTTGAGATAAAAAATGGTAAAAACCTTAATAAAATAAGTGGAATGAAGTTTAAATAGGAAAAAGGGAAATATAAGCATATCTTCTCACCCTTTTGGCTAAACTCAAGTGTAGTATCTGATCATATCAGTGTGAAAACTGGTATCCACTCATGAAGTTGATTTTTTTCGCAGTCTATTTTTCTTTGGGGACGAAGGGTATTTCAACATACGCATTCCTTGCTAATCTGCTTGCTTTTTCGAAATCTTTCATTACTTCATAGTAAAATACCGAAAAGTTTAAGACAAGACCTAAACGAAGACTATCATATTATGGTATGTTTGCTGTAGCTATTACTGTCGCCTAATAATAAAACTTCAATATCTTTTCAGCAAATTCAAATTCTTTATATTTTATTTTACTCTCTTCAGAAGTTAACAACTCAGCAAGTCATCTTTAGTAATCTCCCTTTGTTTTTAGATAATAAACTTTTTCTCAACTTGAAATAGCGTTCTTTATTAAAAAATTATCTACTATATATATAATTTCTTCACATACTTAAATTAACTCTTACTCTAGTTTTTCTTTATAATGTATTATGATTTATTATCTTTATCCTGCTTAATCTTAATTTAAGTTTATTCTGTATGATGCTCTTAAATGACTGATAATATTTTAGAATCCAATTCAAATAATTATATTTATTCTTTTGATAAGTATGGATTAATGCAAATATTAGCTTTTATAATTTTGTCATATTTTTATAAGTTCTAGTTATTCTGTTTTTTTTAACTGCTTCTAAATTTTGTTTTTGCTTAAAGAGAGTGAATCTATTAAAAAGATGCTTTGCTATAAAGAGTTTTAATTCTCGTCCTATCTATGTTGGTTCGGAAAAATTAATTTCACTTCATTGAATATAGATTTTTCTTGTGATTATGCTGATTAAACATTTATAAAATTTTACTTTTACAATTATAACTAAAGAGGTTATATTCCAATACTTTCTACGTTTTAATCGGTTAAATCATTTAGATAGGATAAATAAGTAGCTCCATAATAATAAAGAAGGTATAAAATAGTTGAAGAATTACATGAACTATTTTAAAAAGTTTAAAAACAAAAGGTTTAAAATATTCTTGCATTAAATTATTTCTATTTTCTATTTATATAACAAATAAAGTTTAACTTAATCTTTTAGATAAATAATAAATTAAAATTATGGTTTAATTATAATATATACTTAACTAAAGTTACTATAATTTATTTATATTAATTAATATAATATAAACAACTAACTAATTTAAAATATAAATTAAGTTAATATTCATCTATCATTAATTAAATTTTTAGAAAATTATATTATTATATATAAAATTTAATTTAATTTATAATTATAGAATAAGAATACTAAATATTTTAAGACTTATTTTCTATTTATTGAAAAATGAAGATTCTAAATTTATTTACTTTATATTTAAATAAATTTAATTAAATAAATTTACAATTACTATTTATTTAAATTTACTATAAATTAGATTAATAATTTATTTTTCCTTTATTAAAATTGAATCAAAGTTTGTATACATTTGATTATTCAATCATTTTTTATGTTTTTTAAATTAAAAAAAATCTTAGCTAAGCTATTTTTAATATAATCCTTTTACTAAAAATGTTTAAAATTATAAATCAAAATTAATTTAAGATAAAAATACTTAGCATAAACATTATATTTCTGAATATTAATATTCAAATAAAAATATTTTTTCTTCATTAAAATTATTAAAAATCTTTTATAATTTGTAAAATAACTAAACTACATTTGCATAAAAATATATAATTTAGAATATTAAATTAAATATCTCTTAAAGATTCCATCAAAACTTATTTAAATTTTTATTTATTAATCATTTTAAACTAAATATTTAAATTATTTAATTAAAATTATTCTTTAATGAAATTATTAAAAAAAAAGAAATTTTTAAAGAAATCAAATATATTATTTAAATAACTAAAGTGATTTATTTTTTTATTTATAGTCCATATAAATTTATAATGCTTAAATATATTCTTTCTCTTTCTTTAAAGAAACAATGCTGATTTTTAAGCAATTTTCTTTGAAACTAAAAATATTACCATATGGGATTATTACTTATTTTAAAATGATTGGTTTCTATTTTAACCAGATACCAAAAACTAAATAATACCTACAGAGTCACTGTTTAAAGTTACAAAGAGTAAAGTTTATCCAAACTTATTAACTTAATTTTTCAATTTAATTTCTTTTAAATTTTGAAGCATGCAACTTAATTTTAACTAGAATCTTAAAGTTTTCCTAAATGTATTGAAATTAAATATCTATTATTAACTTTTTCTTGCTTGTTTATTATCTAATGTAAGTCTGTACATAATAAGAATTTCTTGAAAAAGTTAAATAAAATATTTAATTTAACTATTAAGCAAACACTATATTTATTTTAATTTAATAAATTTAAATATTTAGGAACTTTAATTTAAATGCTTTCTTAAGATGATAAATTTATTTAAGCATTTTATCTAATTTAATAGTTTTATTACTAAAACATTTTAAAGAGAGGCATAAATGAAATGTTCTTATTTAAATTTTAGGCTTAATTTGTATGCTTAAATTATATAAAACTAAATTATTTGTTATGCTTTAAGTTATTATTTTAATTTATTATTTACTAGTTAAAAAATATTTAAATTTTATATTTCTTAAATAAGCTGCTTGCTAGGTTTAATATTATGCAAATTCTAATATAATATAATATAATATAATGACTAAAAGGAAAGCATTTAATTTAAATTATTTATAATTTCTTTAAGTTTAAAATAAAATAAGTTTAAATAAATAATTTAAATAGTTTACCATAGTTATTTAATCAGTAAATCAATAACTTTTCAGTGATTATTTTAACTCAAAACGCTATCTTTTTTAATTTAAATATGCTGTTTATATAATCAAGCTTTTATATTTCATTAATAAAATGAAAACAGCTTAGTGGTCGTAAGATGAGAAGATAAAGCTTTAGAAACTTTACAAGCTATATAAAAGAGAGTGGAGCATTATAGCTAAGGAACTTAGCAAAGAGTTTAATAATAGCAGAACAAGTGCTCAATGTCGTTATCAATTCATTAAAATTAATAAGGAATGGAAATAAAAGGATATAGAACTGCTTATATTTAAGAGATTATAAGGAATGGAATGGAGTGAAATAGTATATTTATTCCCAGGGAGAAAAGAAATTTAATTAAAGGCGAAATACAGCTAGTTAATAAATACAGAAATATACGAAAGAATAAATAAACAGTTAAAAGAAGAAAAGGAATAAGAAATATAAATAAAGACAGTTAAATAAGTTTTAACTGTGGAAAAGATAGCAAGTTTAAAATACAAGCATATATAAACTCCTCATTTATAAAATTTCGATATAATAACTAGTAGAAAAGAAATACTAAACGAGTTCAATGTGTGAGATATGCTTATATTAGATAACTATTTTTATTTTATGTTTGTAGTGTTTAAATTTGATATATTTTATTGATTTATCATTAAATAATTAATAAATAGATAAAAATAAATGAAAATTATTTTTAAATAATAAATTTTAGAGGATAAATAATTATAGCTATTTGTATTAAATTAATTTTCTTAAGTTAATTTTTAATTATTTTATATATTATAAAATTATTTTAAATTTTAAGAAAACTTTTTATTTTAGGACAAAAATGTTTTGCTTTAGTACACTTATCTCTTTTAAATTTTAGAAAAAAAATTTATTTTTAGGTTATGATTATTTGTGAAGATTTATAAAATCATAAAGGAATTTGATTTCTTTAGATTTTTTTCTAAATTTTTTATCTAATTTAGTTATATGATTATCAAAACCTATAAATTCCCATGAAAAAGTATTATTTCTATTATTACATAATTTAAACAGAATTTTTAAACGAACTTATGATTTTTAAATAAAAAATGAAATAAGAAGAATAATTTAGCAATCTATGAAATTTTATGAGTTCAATCAAAGAGTATCTCTTTATCTTTTCATTCTACATTTTAAATTAATAATAATTGTTTCCTTATTTTTTATATTTAACTAATATAATAAATTATTTTATTAATTAAGCAAAGAAAAAATTGATTTAATTTAAATCTAAATAATCTAAATGGCTTTATTAATTTTATTTGATTGCTTGTAAATAACTTAATTTAATAATTCCTAATTTTTAATTTTGTTTTGGCTTCTAATTATAATTTTCACTATTGACCAATTTAAATTAATAAAAAATAGACTCCTTTTTTATATACCTTTAGAATGAATGAATTAAAATGTTTTACCTAGCATACAAATTTAAATTTTTTCCCTTTTAAAGATAAATAATTTTTTTCCAAATTATAGGATATGTGGATGTTGATCTTAGATTTTTAAAAGGTTTTAAAAAATAAAAAATTGTAGAAATTCTTAAAAATAAGAAATTAATAATTTTAAATAGATCCTAAATACATTAAAAAATGGATATCACTAACAATGTAATTTTCCTTAATAAATTCTAAGTTTAGTTATATAATTAAAAATGCATCTACTTTATAGGATGAATTTCCTTTTTAAAGATTTGTATTTAAAATTAATTTCTATAATTTTTAGTTTAAGCTACAAAATTTAATTTATCCTTAAATTTATTTTATAATTAAAATCTTAAATGAATTGCATATCCCTTTTTAAAGTAATTGAATTAAATCATAAAAGAAAATAATAAATATAGTGCTAAAAGTTTATAAAATAACTTTCTCTAAATATTTTATATAAATGTATTAATATACCTAAGAAATAGAGATATAACTAAAGCAACCCTTAAAGTTATTTCATTTTAATTGTATAAATGTATAATAATAGTTAAATATTGCTATTATCAACATTTATTTATTTTAATCTAAGTACCTTAATACTTTAAATTATATTCCCTTACAATTCATTTACACTATCTACTTAAAAACAACAACCTATAATTCAGTTTATTTTTTCCCAAAATTGCCACTTAGAATTTAATTAAATACAGGATAGAAATTAAAGCTAGATATATAAGCCTACTATCTATAGTAAAAAAGGATATTGTAAAGTGATTTGAAGATATACAGCTCTTTAAACTTAATACTTTAAATTATTTAAAATGAATAACCTAATTAAGATATATATCTCTTTCTAATAAAGATAAATAATAAAATTAAAACCTTTTAATTCTCTTAATTTTATAACTAAACTAATAATCAAAAATGGTTAAACTATTAAGTTTTAATAAAAATACTTTTAGTTTGCTATGAAATGTAATAAATGCTAATTACTATGAAGATAGGTTTATTACAATCATCTTACTCATAATTATATCTAGCTATTATATTTTTATGAAGCATTTATTTTAAATACCTTAAGAACTGTGAAATTTATAAAGAGTGCTAATTAAAAGTACTCTAGATCATAAATTTAAACTTAAGAAATTAATAATTATAAAATATTCCCCTTTATAATAAATTAATATACTCTAATAGCTTAAATTAGCAATATTAGCTGAAAGTAAGGAATACATAAGTAGAAATAATTAAGAAATAGTAAACAAATATATTATTTTTATATATTTGGTATTTTATTAAGAATATTAATACATCCTTTCTTTTTATTTTCTTAATAAGATAAACTCCTATTTTTAATAAACTTCAAATACATTTCCATAAAACCCCATTTCATATAGCTATTTGATTATTTTCATAATATATCATTTCTCTAATATTTAAAAACTTACATATGAAAATAAGAAAGAAATCTTACAGCAATATGAATTATATTAAAAATTAAATCTTTTAGTAAATAGATTTTTAATTTCTTTAAAATGAGAAGATGAAATGATAATTCTCCTTATTTAATTAATAAAACATCATTCTGCTTAGCTAAATAAATTAAAACTTAATAAATAATTAAAATAATTACATTTTTAATTAATAAATCTTAAAATTAACTTAAACTAATATTTTCAATTATTTAAGTTTTGACTCCCGAAATATTAATTTATTAATAGATTATTAGACTCATTCAATTTGTAGAATTTGAAAATTAAGAGTTCTTAAAAAATTAGCAAGTTACTCTATACAAAAATAATCATTTAAAGGTCTATTAGTTATTCCTTAATAATAGTAAAAGAAAAGAAAATAGCATATAGAATCTATTTATCACAGTTATGCGAAAGATAAAATTATTTTAATAAAATTTTAGGAACTAAAAATTAAATAAATATATAAGTATTTTACATTAATATGACTTTCTTAAAATTTAATTTTTTAATTTTTATTAAAGAAGAAAATAAAAAACTTAAGTTGCCTTTTAAAAATAATTATTATTTAAGCAATATAAAAAATAAATTAAGGTATTTTATAAATATATAGATAATTATGGGATTTATTATAAAATTAATTGCATAAGCATTCAGAAGATAAATCTTCTTTTAGTAATTAAAGCTGTGAAAATTAGAATTATTTTTAATGAGATATAATGCTCAAATGACTAATACTTTTAAAATTAAAAATTTTATTTTTCATTAAATGAAAATTAAAAAAGATTTAATCTATATAATCAAACAAATAGATATATTTAAAGAAAAAATAAGAATTTTTAAATTTTCTTTCTCAATCTTAAGTTATTTTAGCTTCATGTGATGATATATTAATTTAGTTTTAAATGTTTTCTGAAATTCTACTATATACATTTATTAAAGATTTGATATTATTAAGTTATAGTTATTTTAACTAAATAAAAACCTTAGTAATTAAATTTTTTAATATTAATAACTGAAATATTCTGACTAAATAAAAAACGAATATATTTTATAATTAAATTTACTTTATTTATAATTTAATATACATTTAATTTTCTAAATCATTACGGAATGAAGATTAACACTGTTGAGTGGTCATATGAAGAAGTTCTAAACCTTTAGAAACTTTAAAAACTATACAAAAAATAGTGGAGCATTATAGCTAAGGAGCTTAACAAAGAGTTTAATAATAACAGAACAAATGCTCAATGTCGTTATTAATTCATTAGAATTAATAAAGAATGGAAATAAAAGGATATAGAACTTCTTATATTTAAGAGATTAATAGGAACAGAATGGAGTGAAATAGCATATTTATTCCCAGGGAGAAAAGAAATCTAACTAAAAGCAAAATATAACTAGTTAATAAACTCTGAAATATACGAAAGAATAAATAAACAGTTAAAAGAAGAAAAGGAATAAGAAATATGAATAAAGACAGTTTAATTACAAAAGGTTTTAAAATAGATAACAAGTTTTTAATGTATGAACTAAATGGCACCTGGACTACCAAATATACAAAATTAGATGAAAAGAGAAATAAGATTCATATTAAATGACTTCAAAGTTTGATACTTTTATTTATACATTTATACACTTATTATTATTATTATTATTATTATATATTTAATATATTTAATATATTTAATATATTTAATAACTTAAATTAAGTTCAATTATAATTAAATATCTTGGATCTTCGTTCGAACACTTTTTTATTTTATAATAAACTTAAATCAGAGTCTGAAAAATAATAAAAATATTTAGGCATTTTATAACTAAACTTTCAAAGTGGGATGTATTAGGATTAAGTTTGCTTTTGATTATTAATATAATTTAGATAATTAGGTTTATAAGAAAAATTTGAGGAAATTTAAATTGAGAAATTATATAATAATCAATAAGACATTATGCAAAATTATCTATAAATATAGCTTTTTATTTGTGAAGGGAATTCATGTGAATATGAATATTTTAAAACTGTAGAAATAAAAAATTATTTAGGTATATAAACAATATTTTCAAGATTTGGATTTAAATTTTAATTTGTAGATATAATGCAATAAAACTTTGAATAACCCTTTACATTTTTTCTTAAAAGTACATTTCCAGCTAGAAAATCAAGTTTGCTTTGCTGTTTAAATAGCATAATTTTATTTAATCCCAAATATTTTTTTAAGATCTCCCAGATTAATTTTAGTTATCTATCAATTTTTTTAATTTTATAAGACAAAACTTTAGCATAAGATTTATGCTAATAATATATTTCAGTGAGTTATTTAGAAGATTTTACTAAAAATTTTAAATAAAAATATAGAAATATTATATATTACAGCATTGAAATATAAAAGATAATAATTATAACTTTAGTTATAAGTTCTTAACCTTTAATCCTAAATTTTCTAAGTGAAAATAATTTTATATTAAATATAGTTATTTTTAATACATGCTATTTAACTCTAATATACCCTTTTTTATTTAATCTTTATATCTGCAAAAGGTTATATGATAAAATTACTATATTAATTTATTTCTTAAACAAAGCATAAGAGTATTAGTTAAACTTTTTATTTTATCTTTATTTTAAATTATGGGAAAATTAAAAATAATATTATCCTTTATAGCTAAAATTTATATTGTAAACAATTAAGAATAATAAAGCTTTTCAAGTTTATTTTGATTTTTAAAATTTATACCTTTATTCAAATATTTAGAAACATATTTAGGTAATATAAAATTTAATTCTAGCGAAAAATATTGTAGCTAACAGTTAATAAAAAGTACTTAGAAATAGGAGAATCTTAAAGGCATACGCTTATAAATTCTAAGAAACAAAGAAGATTTGGGAAAATTATTCCAATAGAATTAAACTGAAGTAAATTATTATGAAGAAATTATAAATTAACTTTCGTCATTATTTTATGTAAATCATTGATATATGAGATAACTAAAGGAGGGAAAGCAAAAAATGTATAAATATGAAAAGGGATTAGATGTCTTAATCATAATGATTTATTATTATAATGGTTTCAAACATTAATAGATAAATATTATTAATTTTATTTCTAAAATTTCTTAAAATTTTCCTTTTTACTGAGATTGCAAGTTCTTTCAATAAGTACTTGAAAATATCACATTCTTCTTATAAAGCTCCGTAAACTAACATTCTTTTACCTGGCTAATCTCAAAGTGTTATATCTTTATGTTTTTTGTTTACGCACATAACTTTTATGAAAAAAAATGCTTTAAAATTTGTTTTTCCTATATATTCATAACAATTTCTCAATAATTTTACATAGAATATACATCTTTTTTCTCTAGTCTTTAATTTCTTTTAAAGACCTGCAGTTTCTTGCTTGGTGTCTTATTTTGATGCAATAGCAGTATCTCTTAAGCCTCTTTCTTTTTATGCTGCAAGTTGGAATTTAAGATTAATTAATCGTAGGATAACTGAAAGCAATTTAAATTTCGGATTATTAACTTGCTTTATTTTAGTTTTGCCATTCTAGTGAATAGTTTAAATACTTTTTACCTGAGTCTCTAATTTACTACACAAGATTTTAAACAACAAGTGATTTTCTTAGACTCTCAGATCCCTTTTAGTGAAGATCATATAAGATTTATATCTTTTTGTTTGTGAATTAAAAAGTAAAGACATTCATTGACTTTCCATTTATTGATATATAGCTTTAAAAATTTATGGCTTTAATTAGATTAGAGTTAACGCTTCTGAAGGCTAAATTTAATTCTAATAAAATTTAAACCTGTTTTAGGAACAATCTTATAATAAATAAAATTTATATTTCATATTTTTAATTTTTTAACTTTTAGTAGCCAAAGACTCTTTATCTGACCCTTTGCTATATCTTAGTTTAATCCTTTTAATTTTATCAAGTTTTATTCATTTTATATTAAGTTACTTAATTTTATTTGACTTAAATCTATTTCTTCTAAATGACATTTTTATTTTTTCATTTTATGATGAGTGTTAGTTTAAATAATTTAAAGATAAAAAAATGTTCAAATTTGTTTAGATTTTTAATTTAGTTTACCTTTAACTGAAAATAAACTAGCAATTTGGAAGGGTTTATCTTATATTAAGATAACTAACAATTATATGATTAAAATTGAATATAAATGATTTAATAGTTAATTTGCATATGAAATAAGTGTTATTATTTGATTTATATTAGATAAGGTTTGCAATGATCTATTTTTAATAGGATAAGTTTTATCTGTCTTATATAAAGAAATAGTATTTTTTATTTGTGATTTAAATATAATTAATATTAAAAGATATATGATTACTCATAATAAACTATATGAGGAGTTTATAATTATTTAGGATATACAATTATTGTATATCATTAAACAAAACTTAATTTTATTTATTTTAGTACTTTATATTCCATTCTCTTTAAAACCAATAGTTGTTCCAGTTTAGATAGGATTTTAGATTATAGCTTGATGAAAAAAGCTATAAGGTAAAAATGAATAATTAGGTGAAATTCCAAAAATAAATATAATAATCTTTTAATAATTAATTCTTTATAAAACTAAAAGGAATTTTAAATAATTCAAATATCTTTAACTCAAGTACTATTTATAGCTATATCTCAATTATAAAATTTAGAAATAAGCGTTAAAATGTTTTTCTTAGAAACTGCATTTGAATGATATTTCGAACAAATAGCTAATAAATTTAGTGCAAGAATAAAATAGAATTAAAATAATTATAGAGATATAAAGTTAAAGGAATATAATTTTAATTAAGTTTAATATATATTTCTAAGTATACATTTATACATTTACTAATATAGTACTGCTATATATTTTAAGTCTTTACTATTTTTTATATAATATTAATCCATTTTCGTACAATTATGTATTTATTTAGATGGTTGCTCTATCAATGCTCATTTTAGAAACTTGGTTATAATATATTTAAATTTCTAGTAAAGTAAAAAGCACATAAATCTAAATTTAGTTTGTTTAATAAAATTAGGAAGTTTATTAATAGATTCTATTAAATTAATTTAGAGATTTAACTATAGGGGTATATAGTAAATTAATATCTAGCTTTAAATAATTTAGTTATTTGTTTTAAGTATATAAATATATTTAAAGCTTTATCTCTTAGATGTCTTTTTTATTTAAAAATGATTACGAAAAAATAAGCTCTAAATTTAATAAGATTTATAGCAATCTGATAAAATAATAGATTATTATTACATACTTAGGTTGAATAATGATAATATGAAAAAATACTAATTTTTACATTATTTTTATTTATTTTTCTTTGAGATTTTTTAATTAAATTTATCTATTTTCTGTTCTACTTTACGAATATATTTCTAAAGCTACTATTTATAATGATTTTGACTTTAATTATTTAAAATATTCATTAAGCTATTTAATATAAAATAAGAGAAATATTAAAAGTAGAAGAATGCTATTAAATAAGAAAATTTAGATTTGTATATAAAGTATTATATAAACTATAAAATAGACTATAATCAGATATATGAAATAATAGGAACAATAACTTAAAATAATATACCTATTTACTAAAAATTATAAAGTTTAGTTTAATTAAATAATTAGAAGAAGCTATTATTATCTAATTATGTCATTTCAATTTTCATATCATGAGGAATTATGATATAATATTACAGAATAGAATTGTATTTCTCGTTATTTTCAATTAAATTACAAATATTTCCAGCTTTTAAATATTTTAGACCAAATAAGCAATAGCTTTATAATAGTTATTTTAAAGATTTATCTATACTTTTTACTGATAAACTTAATTTCTTTAATAACTAATTATATTCGCTTATATTAGAATTAAGGAAATATTAGGTTTTTATAAAGTCATTCATAAATTATTTAATTTAACTTAAAAAGATAAGCGAATTTTAAAATATCTTATAAAATACTCATTCATTCGCTGATCAAATAAAAACTTATATTCAAACTTTTTAATTTCATTATATAGTATGTTTTATATTACAACCTTTGTATCAAATTATACTATTCATCCATTAGCTTGATAATTAAATCAAGGGCTAGATATTAAATATCAAATCGCAGTTTAAAATATAATAAAATTCATCAATAAATACATTCGGAAAAATTTATAAATGTTAATTAATAAAAAACATTTTATTTGATTAATTTTTATTTACAAAGATAAAAATTATAGAAATTCTTTTTAAAATATTATTTTACAGAGTAAAGTTTGAAATAGAAAAATAACCATACTATTTTATTTTAAGATATTTTACGCTTTGTATGATTTCTTAAATATCATTTTATGTTATGAAGACTTTTACAAATTTAGTTAATATAGATTCAAACACTTTTTAATTCTAACTTGTTTCTTTTTTATAAATATTAAAATTATACAACTGATATAAGCATGTTTAGCAATGTTTGGTTATTATAAAATAATCTTATCGAATATAATATCTTTAAATAAATAGATATTTTTAAAATTAATTTAATCTCTTTTTTATTTAAGTGAAAGAGATTGTAAATTTACTAGAGTAACCTCAATTTCTTTTTATTACTTTAATGTAATTTATACAATTTCACTTGCAAGTAATTTTTAAATTAGTAATTGATAATTATTAAATATTTTTATTTTTAATTGATATAAAAATTAGATAAATAAAATAAAGGCCCTATATTTATGAATGACTTTATCATTAAAATAATCTAGGAATCTGAACTATTATAATTATTAATCCTTTTATAGCTTTAAACATTTAATCTAATATATTTATTCATTGCTTTAAAGCTTTTTTCAATTATCTAAATTACGATTACTATCAAGATTATAGAATTATAAATTAATTTTTTGTCTTAGGTTATTAATGCTTTCTAATAATTTTTTAATAAAATTAAAATAAAGTTTATTAATTAAATAATCTTAGTTTTATAATCTTTTATATTTAGTAAATAAATCATAACATTATTTACGAAATTTAGTGATCAAATTAAGAAATTTTTAATTTAAAAAACATTATAAGATGCACAAAAGAGAGTAGAGTATTATTAAAAAAGAACTAAATTTAGAATTATCAGTAAAAAATAAGCGCTCAGTGTCTTTGTCAGTGGCAGTTTATTTAAAAAAAGAATAGAAACAAAAATAAATAGAACAATTTTTTTAAATTATAAGATAATGAGGAACAAGAAGTTATTTAATTATTTATAGAAGAAATGAAAAATAGATAAATTCTAAATATAATTCCTTATAAAATACAAAAATATTCAAAAGGAAAAAATTCATACTAAGCTAAGAACCTTTACAAGAAATTTAGATTAAGACATTTTAATAAAATTAGCTTTGGAAGAATTTCCAAGTTTTAATTTAAATAATGAACAACATCAAATTTGAAAAATTTAGATAAAATGTTAAACAGAAGAAAAGATATAAAATAAAAAAATTCATCGTATAATTTCAATTGTTGATATGAACTTGCTAATTTTTTAACTATTCTATTTATAGATTAATTTAAATTTTATTCAAAACTTCTGATTTTTTAATTAAATTTAATATTTTACTTTGTTCAATCAGTCAAGTGCTAATTCATTTAATAATCAAAGATATTTTAGGAATTAAAAAAATATAAATACATAATTTTTATTCTATTTTATATGAAAATTTTATAATTGAGACTTCAAATAGAAATTAGTTAAAATTAAAATAAAATAGATTTTAAATAAGAAAATCTTTTGCTTTTAGATGTTTTTAAAAGAGATAATTTACAAATTCTTCAATTTATTAAATACTTTAGATAATTGAAACAGCATTAAATTTATTTTAGATATTCTAATTAATAAAGGACTAGCATTAGGAAAATTATTGCTTGAGATCGATATTAAAAGTGTTCAAGCAAATAATTATGCATACTCTTTTTATTCCTATTTATTTAAAAAAATTTAGAAATTGTATATAGTTAGAATAAGAAATAAAAGGATTTATAATTGAAAATGAATGCTAGTATCTAAATTTAATTTAAATTTATTAAATTAAAATTTTATCTATTTATACAAAGCATTTAGTATTTATAAATGCTTACAATATTTTTAAGAAAGTTTCAAACAGTGTAAACGAAATTGATTTAGTTCTAATATTCAAATTTTCAGATTATATGCATATTTTTGATTTTTCGTAGCTTATTAATTTTATTTAGCTTTTTTAATTAAAATCTTAAGATAAATTTGTTTAAATTAAAGTAAAAATATTTTTCTAATTTTTCAACTAAATTTAAAGAGTTTAAATCTATTAAAAAATTAAAATAAATAATTAATAAATAAAAGTTATTTTATATGCTTATCTTTAGAAAAAACTTCTTTAGATAATTAAATTATATAAATAATTTTAAATATAACTATACATAAAATAGTTTTCTTAATATCCTTATGCTCTTTAATTATAGATTAAACATTTAAAAATTTATTAAAAATTATTAAAAATTAAATTTATTTTATAATTGCAAAAATTGAATTCATATATTTCCTTAAAGCTAAATAGTAACTATATCTAGAAGTTTATAAAATAGCATCTTTTAATTAAAATAAATTTTTAAGTTCATTTTTTAAATAATGAAGAGGAAAAGGTTAAAGAAATTCTGAAACAATCTTATATTAAAATAAATTAAAAAAATCATAAATATAAAATAAACTAATAATTTCTAGGTTTATCTTGATAGAAAAGATTTTCTGATGTAATTTTTGGATTTAATTTTATAGATTCTATTATTTACTTTTCTCATTTTCTTTTTATTAATTTTTCAAATAATAATGATCTTATTTAGAAAAGATTTAAATAAAAACCATTTAACAATAATTTAAATCTTCAGATTTTACTCAAATATTTAAATATATTCCTTCAATATTTTCAAATTTTAAATAAAATTTTCATTTTAATAGCCAATTTATTTTTAACTAGCATTCTAAATAAATTTAACATATTATTAAATAAAAAAATATTTTGGTAAAGTTAAATTTATTTTCTCTAAATTTTTATTTTAGCTATTAGTTATCTAGCTTTAAAATATATTATTTTTAAATTTTTAAAATAAAACTTAATTTTAAAAACATTTCTAAATTTATAAAGTTTAAATAATTTTATAAATTTAAATATTTAAAGGAAAAACCTTAATAAAATAAATGGAATGAAGTTTAAATAGGAAAAAGGGAAATATAAACATACCTTCTCGGCCTTTTGGCTAAGATCAAGTGTAGTATCTGTTCTTATCAGTGTGAAAACTGGTATCCACTCATGAAGTGGGTTGTTTTCGCAGTCCAATTTTTCTTTGGGGACGAAGGGTAGCTCGGCATGCCGAGTCCTTTGTCTAAGGTCGCCTTAGCATTACACTCAAGCTTTGTGTGGCCTACCCAATCCCCTCCGGGGATATAGCTCTAACAGAAAATATTTTATCTTTTAACTTTAAGTTAGCAATAATATGTTTCTAAAACTTATTTTAGATATACTTTTACTTCTATATTAAATAATATAATTACTTTATTTATATAAAAATTAAAAAAATTAAAAATTCAAATTATTTGATAGATTTTACATTTTCTTCTTTTATAATATATCATAAATTTTATTAACCTAAAACTTTAAATTATTAAAATAAATTTATATTTTATTCATTAATTTAAAGTAACATAATTTAGATACGAACAAAGTTAAAATCATTGAAATTCATCTTAATAAATAAATGCTTTAAGCAAATTTTTAATATAATAACTATAATAATTAATTCTATTTTATAAAGTTAAATAGCCCTTTTATGAATTACTATTAAAATAATTAAAAGTTATTTTTATAAAGATTAATAAAAATTATTGGCTCTAAAGTACATTTTAAAAAAACACTAAAATTTTCTGTTAAAACTATATCCCCGGAGGGGATTGGGTAGACCACACAAAGCTTGAGTGTAATGCTAAGGCGACCTTCGACAAAGGACTCGGCATGCCGAGCTACCCTTCGTCCCCAAAGAAAAATTGGACTGCGAAAACAACCCACTTCATGAGTGGATACCAGTTTTCACACTGATAAGAACAGATACTACACTTGATCTTAGCCAAAAGGCCGAGAAGGTATGTTTATATTTCCCTTTTTCCTATTTAAACTTCAATCCATTTATTTTATTAAGGTTTTTCCTTTAAATATTTAAATTTATAAAATTATTTAAACTTTATAAATTTAGAAATGTTTTTAAAATACAAGATATAACAGTAGTTTATATTATAATAGCTAGATATAATTAATTATTTACAAGATAATAAGAGTTATGAAACATTCTTAGAAATTTCTCTAAATTAAAATTGTAAAACTTATTGAAAAATAAATAATTTCACTTAGGTCGCTTAAAAGAAGCTTTATTGTAGAATCTGATGTATATAACAAGCGAAAAATTATTTTGAGTATTCTGTAGTTGTCTTTTTTAAGATTTTTACTTAATAATAATTTTAAAATTTTGCATAAAAACATTTATTTTAAAAGTGTGGTTTAGATTTTTCTAACAAGAATAAGTATATATAAATTTAATTAAGCTTTATAAATTATTTATTAAGTAAATCTTTCTTATTTGATAATTATAATTATTTATAATATCAATTAAATTTTAAATTAAATTATATTCTTTAAAGTAATTAATAAGATCATAATTTTAGTTAAATTTAAATTATTTATTTAGTATTAAGAATAATAGAATTATTTAATACCCTAATTATTAAATCTAAAGCTATTTCATATTTTTCAAAAGAAAAATTTCCTAGAAACAAGTAGCAATAATGAAAATTATTTACAGAGTTCCTATTTCTTAAGGATATATTTTTTAATTGGAAAATAAACTATTAGAAAAAAATCATAATTTCAGATATCATATTTCAAAAGATTAAGAGGAGACTTCTCATTATTATTAAAATATTTTTCTTACAAATATCTATTTAATAAAAATAACTCTATAAAATAATTGTAAAAGCTTAAAAAAAATGGATTAATCTCTTCGACTCCCAAAGAATTAACTTAGAAACCTAAAGAGAAAAGCGGCAAAAGAAATTTAGAAAAAACAATAGCAACGAGAGGAGTTAAGTTCGTCATCAGAAGGTAAAGTGATGGTAGGATCTATAGAGATAAGATAACCTAAGAACAAATATGATCAAAAACTTTAAATTTAACTAGATCAAATGTAAAAATTAATTTCAAAGTATGAAGAAATAGCTTATAACTAAGGAGAAAAAATAAGGGAATTAATGAGTAATATAGAAGATTAGAACAACGAATTACTAATACTTAGAAGATAACTTATTTGTAGCAAATTAATAACGGAAGAATAACTCTGAACTTAATCATAATAAAATTTTAAATGCGACACAAAAATGGAAATAGAAAAAATACCAATAGAATTAAAAACAGAATTGAATCCAGAAAAAGAAATGATTGCTACAAGTTTCATTAAAAGATTAGAAAATATAGAAAATAAATTATCATAAAAAAGAACGAAATAAAGACAATAATACAAACTTTGTTGATGTTGCAAATCAAATCAACATATTTTAAAAAACTGTTGATAATGAAAGAAAATAAACGAATAAGAGCAGAAAAGAACATGGAAACAACTCAATAAACTATGAATAACTCCAACAGAGATCTACAAATAAAAGCTTTTTGCAAGACCACTTGAACGGTTACAGTGGTAACCTTCCACTTAATAAAAAGGTCGTGGATCACACCCACGTTAAAAAAACTGTCCGCAGGAACTGGTTGCAATTCCAGAGAATGCAAAACTCTACTAACTTTAAGTATATTATTATTATTATTAAAATAACTCTATAATAAATTATTTACATATTTTCCCTTTTTAATATTGTTATTTAGAAATGAAAATAATCTCTTTATTTTTATTATAATTATTTTATAATAATTATTATATATTTAATAGCTTTATGTTTTAAATTAAAATAGATATAGATTATTATATTTCTAATACAAAATACAATGCTTTTTTGTACTATAATATTTTATCTTTTTAAATTGTTATTTTTTAAATAAATTGATGTGGATTTTAGTAAAAATTAATTTAACTTTAATAGAAAATTTAAAAATTTAAAATTTAAAGAAATAATTTATTAAAGCATTTATAATTTATTAGTGTAGTTATTGACATTCATTACATTACATTAATAAAAAAAATAAAGTTTATCTAGAAGCAAAAAAATGGATTAATCTCTTCGACTCTCAAAAAATTAACTTAGAAACCTAAAGAGAAAAGCGGCAAAAGAAATTTAGAAAAAATAATAACAATAGGAGGAGTCAAGCTCTTCTTCAGAAGGTAAAGTTATGGTAGGATAAATAGAGATAAGTTAACCTAAAAACGAAACTAATCAAAAACTTTAAATTTAATTAGACCAAATGTAAAAAGTAATCTCAAATTATGAAGAAACAACTTACAACTTAGGCGAAAAAATACGGGAACTAATGAGTAATATAGAAGATTAGAACAACGAATTACTAATACTTAGAAGATAACTTATTTGTAGCAAATTAATAACGGAAGAATAACTCTGAACTTAATCATAATAAAATTTTAAATGCGACACAAAAATGGAAATAGAAAAAATACCAATAGAATTAAAAACAGAATTGAATCCAGAAAAAGAAATGATTGCTACAAGTTTCATTAAAAGATTAGAAAATATAGAAAATAAATTATCATAAAAAAGAACGAAATAAAGACAATAATACAAACTTTGTTGATGTTGCAAATCAAATCAACATATTTTAAAAAACTGTTGATAATGAAAGAAAATAAACGAATAAGAGCAGAAAAGAACATGGAAACAACTCAATAAACTATGAATAACTCCAACAGGGATCTACAAATAAAAGCTTTTTGCAAGACCACTTGAACGGTTACAGTGGTAACCTTCCACTTAATAAAAAGGTCGTGGATCACACCCACGTTAAAAAAACTGTCCGCAGGAACTGGTTGCAATTCCAGAGAATGCAAAACTCTACTAACTTTAAGTATATTATTATTATTATTACATTATATTAATAAAAGCTATTATATTTATTCTTTTTTAATTTAAACCATTCAAATTGTTTCTACTTTAATTTTGATAAATTCATTTTAAGATAATACAAATTTATTGATTGAAAATAATTAAAGATTTTTACACATTTTTTATGTTTGATTGAAGTTGTAAGTTTAATGAAAAAATTCTTAGAATCTCCTTTTCGAAAAAATTTCAAAATAAAAATTTTATAAAATTATCATTAAATAATCAGATTTTAAAATCATAAATATCTTTAATCACTCATTTATTCTTAAATTATAAAAGATTCTGATATAATATCCCTATGCATATAAGCTTCCGTTTATTTTTAAATAAATATAAAAAACTAAATTTATATTTCATGATTTAGCATTTTTTCTAATTATATTTTCTATCTATTTTAATTATCTACAGCATTCAATTTTTATATTGATCTACTAATTTTTCTATATTTATAGATTTTTTTAATAATTGTGCTTATATTTTATAATTTAGTTTATTTTTTAAGATTAAAATTATCTTTGAACAACTTAAATAGATTTTAACTTATATAAGATAATTTATTTGCTAGAGTTGATAAATTATTTTTATTTAATCAAATAATTAGATTTTTTATACTGAAATCAAGCATTTATTTTCAATTTCTTTAAAATTAAATGAAGAAGCCATCCAATATTTACTTTAGAAGCAATCCTTATTTTATAAATTCTATATTTGAAATTTTTTAACTTAACTTTAAAAAAATTTGCAGACAAATAGACTGAATAAGACTTAATTTGATAATAATTGATTTAATGTAAATTTGATATTATCTCTTCTTATAAACTCTTATATTTAATAAAGATTTATTAGTTATTATTTTTTGCTTCAAGTAAAAATATTTCTCTAGCAAATTCAAATTGATTTGGATAAACATGATCTGAATTATTTGCTTCAATTACTTTTAGATTAATGTAGGTAGATGCAATAAAATTTATTAATCACTATAATTTACAAATTTCATACATTTAATTAAATATTTTCCTTATATTAAATTTAATTTTAGTATCTTATTCCATGTTATATCGTTTCTTGCTATATAATGCTTTATCTCTATCATTATAACTAATTAATTTTAAATCTATCTATATACTTAATTTATCAAATATGCTTTATTATAATTTATAAAAACCATCATCTTTTTCAGGAACTGAATTATAATTTTTTAATTTATACAAATATAAGAGTTTAGTAATAAAATAAGAAGCATAATTTATTAACTAAATGAAATATGAAACAATTACTAAAAATAATTACAATAGTAGTTAAAATTGTAATATCTTAGAAATAAATACCACTGCAAAAAGTAATATACTTCGTTGCTATTATAATGATTCCTTGCATGTAAAGTATATTAAAATTATGTTTTCTTTTAATTTTATTTTTTAATATTTTCTAAAATTAATTTTTCTGTTGTTCTTTTATTTTCTTAATTAAGCTTTATCAAATATTTTTATAATTAATATTCTTTAAAATTAAATAAATAAACACAATCATTATAACTCAATAAATTTTAGATTTTATTTCATTATTTTTCTACCAAATTAAATACTTTTAAATATATATAATCATCAACCACTCTAGTGGATACTAGCTTTTAATTCACTGAGTCTAGCTAATAATTCGTATAACTATAATCAGAATTCTTTTATTTATTCCTCAATCTAATATTAAATTTAGATAAGTAATTACTATTTTCATGGTACTTAAATAAAAATAGCTTTGCTTATCATTTTTATTTATTTTATTAAATTTTAATAAATTTTATTATCAAACCATTTATTTAAATATACTTAGTTCTTTCATTTTACTTAGGAAATTATAGTTATTTCTTTGCTTAATCCTTTAATTTCTTTTTCATTAATACCATTTAAATTCAATTATTACGTGCTTAATATAAAATATGAGTCTTCGTGTCCCCAACGTGTTTACTCAAATGCCAAGTCTTATTATTTCTCCTTCCAAACTTTACTTCGGAAGTGAATGACCTTTAAATCTCGTCCTACCTCCTTTATAGATCAATTCTTCTTCAGGATTTGCCGAAGAATTGGCTGGCACTAGCAAGAAATAGTTTAAAAAGAATTCTCAAGTCCGAGCTTGTCCTCATACTAATAAAAAGGCTTTCGCTAAGTCCATGTGTCATAGTTGCTATCAAAATAGAGGAAGAAACAAAAAAGCGTGGAAATGTGAACATAAATAAAAACCTCACTATGCAAAAGGAATGTGCTAAGTGTGCTACTTACAGACCTATTATAAAAGTAGAAAGGAAGTATAAATAAACGAAGATCAAGTGATAAAAGAAATGAGTAACGGAAGATAAGATTAAGGGAATATGAGTTCCAAAGGCAACTGTATTAATGAAAATATAATGCAAGAGTTACAGAGTAAAAATTTCAAAGAAGCATACTGAGTATGTTTAAAGACAATATGTTAAAATTTGATTATCATAAACACTTCAATCTCTATTGATTATTTAACTTTTGCTCATTAATATGTTTTAAAATATTTTATAAAGTTAAACATATTTTTAATACTGATTAAGAGGTTTCTGTATTAACATTAGTAATTATCTTATGAAAGATAGGATAAAGTTAAGTTATATAATAACTTTATCTAGTTAATTTATAATTAAATAGTTAAACTTAGAAATAACCAATAACACTTAAGATTTGATTGAGGAAATACTTAATCGAACAAATTAAAGGATATATTTACGTAGAAGCATAGTATGAAGTAACTATGAAAGATAATTAAAATATGAGAATTTTATAAGCTTCGCGTAAAAGAGACGGATAATGATAAAATTTTTTGTATAGATATATATAAAAATTTAAAATAATATAGATGCTTAAAAGTAAAATATATAAAATATTAATTTTATTTGTTTTAGCTTTATCTTAATTATTAAAATATTTTATAAATGCTTTATATAAAATTAATAAATAATTTAAAAAAATCTAAAAAGCTAACGGTAAAAGTTAACTAAAATTAATTTGTCTATCACTTAAATTTATTTTATTTTTAATATAAAATCTTAACAATTAAAGCAAAATTTATAAAATTTAATTTATTAATGATTCCATATAATTAAATTTATTAATTTATAAATATATTACAATTTAAATATATTAAAGTATTTTAAATTAAAAAAAATTTAATTTCATATCCTTTAAGAAAAAAATATAAATGTCACTATTTTTTTAATTTCATAAAAGATATTCTAAATTATTAAAAAACTAAATTTATTTCCAAGATTTAGAAAAGTTTTTAATTTTTTACTAAGAGGAAAAAATCAAATTTTTAGAAAAATATATCGCTCTACTTTGTAGAAATTTTTTAAGTTTAGATGATTTTAAAGTTTTATAGCAAATATTATCAATTTTTGACTAAATTGTTTTTTAATATTTTTATAAAGCTAAAATGCCTTTCATATTTGATGCTTTTATATATAAATTTTCTCCTTTTTCTCAAATTTTTCCTTTTTATAAAAATTGTTTTGTATAAAAAGTTATTATATACTCTATTATATAAGTAGTTATAAATATTTATTTGTATATCTGTATATGCAAAGTAAATAAAATGAATTTATTAAAAATAAATGATAAATCTACTTATTTAAAAAGAATAAAAGTAATAAATCATATAGTTAAATCTTAAAAATATTGCTATATTATTTCTAATTTAAATTTTAGAAATAGGAATTTTTATTTATTTTAGAGAATTAAAATGATACAAAAAATATTCTAAAATATCCAAACATTTTCCAAAAAAAATTTTTAAGTTTTGGCATCAGCCAAATTAAAACTGGATATTAAATTAATAAATTTGTTTAGTATATATTATATAATTCTGTATAATTAAATTTTAAATTAAAAATATTTTACTAAGTTTAGAGTATATTTAAAATTTCTCTGTCTTTAATTTTAAATTAAACAAAGAATGAAAAATTTGATATAATTATTTAAATCAAAAAGATGCTTTAAGGTTAAAAAATGAAATGTTTAATTTTTAGCTAGCAACAATCTTTATAAATTAGGAAATTTAGCATCCTTAATAGTTTTTTTAGATTTTTCTTCATATGTGATTGTTAAGCTAAATGAATAAATTTGTTTACAATTATATTAATTTTTTAGTCTTTATGAAGTTTTAATAATTTGATACATTTTATAAATAGAAGAAAAGGTAAATTGTAACTAAATAAAGATCTATGTAGGATGGATAATGATTAAGTTTCTTATAGAGCTAATTTATTTTGCTATTTATCTTATTTATACAATGTAATTATATAATTTTTAGTAAACTTTTAATTTTTCTATCTTAAGTTAATTATTAATAGTTCTAAATAATCAAAAAATTATAAAAATATAATATAAATATAAATCAAATTTACTCTATATTAATAACTAGTAAAAGTATCTTAAGTATATTTCCCTTTATATCCATTAAATATTAAATAGATATTTATAAAATAAATACAATTATAGAGTAACTTGGAACACTCAACTATATTTTTATAAAGGCTTCTCTAAATATTCTAAAATTCTAGTATAAATAACTTAAAACTATTAAAATAATCAAAACTTATAAAGCATAGAAACTATTCTGTTAATATTTAAGTAACTTAAATTTAGCAAATATAAATTATAGCAGAGAAATTAGTAAATCAACTTAATTTACATGCCTTCTTAAATAAGACACCATTTACGATTCTTTTCTTGTAAATTACTAAAAATCTAAATGTTTTGTCATAAAAGATTATACTTTTGAAGAAAAATACTTTTTAATATAAACTAAATAATATGAAAAGAAACTAAGGAAAGAACACAAATATTTGTATACAACTACAATAAAATTACCAAGTTTAGATAAATGTGACCGTAAATACAAAAGTGACTTGGATTGTTTAGAAGTAGATAAATTAAAATTAACCTTAAGAGTTTTAATTAAGATGTGAAGAAGAATCAGAACTTAAGTCAAATCAAGTAATTTTTGAAAGTTTTCTTAATTAAGAAAATCAAATATCGTGGATATTTGAAAAGCCAGGAATATATAGATATTAATGTACTTTCAATCCAAATGTTTGTGGAGTTATTTCTGTAACTGATAATCTTATTCCTTAAGAAGAGTAAGATTAATCTCCTTCTATCAATTAAGAAGTCTAAAAAGGACTCAGCAATGTAAAAAGAAAATTAAGCAAGCTTAGTGAGAATACAGATTCCTTTTCTGAAAATCTCTCTACATGCCTTTCTCAATAGGATAATTTCTACATAGATTTTGAAGGTATTTGTCCTGAAGAAACGTAAAAATATCAAGATAATTATGGTAAGGAGTATTAAGGTAGTTAAGCATTTTAAGATTGAACTTAAGCAGAAAACTTTATTGAAAATCCAAATGAACCTTAAAGCTGCGAATTATAATAAAATATTTTCCAAGATAACCCTCAGGCATTGTTTTCTGATTTTGAAATTGAAGGTTTCAAAACGTAAGAAAATTAAAAGCCTAACTAAGAAGAATAAAAGTTAAGCAAAAGTAAAATGAAGCTTGAGCAAAGATAATAGAAGTTAAAGGAATAACAAGAAGAGAAGTAAAAGGAAAGAAAATAAAAATATTCTGATGATATTAACAGAAAGATGGTAGAAATCTACGTTTATCAAACTTTACAAGCAGGAAATTAAGGTATAATTCTTAAAGGAAACGAAAAATTAACATCCTTTTAGAATAATTTAAAGCCTTTCATTGAAAAAGCTCAGAAAATATCTGAAAACTTAGATGCATAAGAGATTCAAAATTTTTCAAAAGAAGAATAAAGTAAACTCTCTTATATGAACGAAAATATAAAGAAGGCAAAACAAGAAATAGAAGTTTATCAAATATAACTATTAAAAAGTTAAAAGCATAGTACAATGTTCCAAAAAAAAATAAAAGCGTTAGCTAAGGTAAGTCTTTAAGTCAGAATATTTAGGATTGAAATGATTAAAGAGAGTAAATTATAAAGTAGAAAGGTCAAGAAGTTGTCGATATATCTTCTCTTTTGGATTAACAAGAAGCAAAGAGTAAACAAAAAAAGCAGAAGAAGAAAAAAAATGTAAAAGACAATTCCCAAAAATTTTAATAATTTTCCTGGAACTAAATATGGGAAAAAGGCAAGGATATAATAGAAATAAATACTTTTGAAAATTGGGAAGAAAGTAAACATAAAGCCTTTTAGTTAATGAATGATAGTAAGTTTTTAATTGCAGGATGGAATAATTTCAGAAGTACAACTTACATAGCTTAATAATTTGTGTAAGCTTAATATTACTCTTAATGAATATAATTATAAAATATTCTGTTATATTTTAAATGTTTTAAATAAACCATCAAAGATTTATCTATTTAATACCAATCTAAAATATTCTTTTAAGTAATAGCATGTATTTTTTAAATATATTATGCATCTTATTTTATAATAATTAAAAGGTTTAAATTTAGATAGTTATCTTAAAATAAAATTTATCTTTATACCTTATGTAGTTATAATTTCACTAAAGTATTTAATAAATAAAAAATAAAAAAACTTTTTTAATAACTCTAATGTTTTTAGATAAATTCAAAATATGAAAATTAAGAAAATTATTCATATTTAAGTAAAACGAAAAGCAGAATAAACTTAAAAGTTATAGAAGAAGAGATATGTATATTAGAAGATATTTTAGTGTTAACTACTTTTTAAAAATTTTAGATCAAACTAAATTTAAAATATACTCATATAAAAAAAAATTAAAAATAGAAAGATTGTTGATTAAAATAATGAAAAAGATAAGGATAAATAGCAAAATATTATGAATTAAACAATTTTATAATAAAAAGATATTTAAAAATAAGAAAAGATAGTAGGTATTTAATAGAAAAGTTATTATTTAAAGAGAATTAAAATTAAATTATAAGAATATAAAGTCTCCTTATTTGAATAAAGATTCAAAATTAGACAAATTATTTGTATAAATTTATTAATTTGCTAGGAAATAAAAAAATCAACAAATTTATAAAAATGAATAATATAAAAATAAATAAGACATAATTATTATCTAGAGTTTTTAATAAATTTAGTAGGAATAGATTTACTTTTATCAACTAAAATTAAAAGGATAAGAACTTACAATTATAGTAAATTTAATTTGATTATTTTTAAAAGAAGTAGATTTATTAAATATTTTTATGTAATAAACCTGAAAAAGTAGATTGTAAAATTCATAAAATAAATTGAAAATCAACAATATTTAAAAAAATAGCAAGGTAAAATTTAGAAAAATATCAAATAAATAAGCTAAATTTATAAATAAAGCTGTAAAAAATCATTTCAAGTATATGGTAAAATTTATATGGTAGAACTTAAAATAAAGGTGTTTTTTTGAAAAAAGAAAAGAAAATTAGAATGATAAAATAAATCAAAAAATTTAAAAGTATGAATATAAGATTGAATATAATATAAAATCTTTAAATTATTTATTTAAATCTAAATCATTTGGGATATTATAAAAAGGTTAAATTTGAAATAAATGTGATAAAATTAAATAATTAATATTTTTTCAAAATGTTTCATGTTTGCATATTCGATATACATAAATAACTTCTATATATTTATACTTTAAGAAAGAACATTTAAGAATAGGTGTAATATTCCTTCTTTTAAATAAGCATGATATAGCTTTTGCAAAATTAGGAATATTTTTCAGTTTTTTTATCAATTTTAAAAATTAAAATGCATTTATAAATTTAGAATAACTCCTTTAATATGCATAATGTTTTAACTGAAATAAATATAAATAAGAGATATAGCTTTTTCTTATCTTAATAACTCCGAAAGTGATTAAATTAAAAATAAAATAATTTACATTTCTAAAGTCGTAAATTTAAATTTGTTTTCATTTAGAAAATTCATGATAAAACATTCTTTTAGAATGAAACATAAATTTATCTGAAATTAATTGAAAATTCTAGATTGTGTCAAATGAATCTAAAAATTTTTAATATCTATAATTATATCTTAAATCTAACCTTTACCATTAAGTTAATAGCTAATGTAATTTAAATATTAAACATGAAAAATTATAATATTAAAGTATAAATACAATGAAATGTATTAATGTAAATTCAGAATAAAATACCTTAGCCAAAATTATCTATTTACAGTTTTAAAAATTTAAATGTTTCTAAATCAACTGAAAGAAAGTTTTTATCTTTAAAAATATTTTTGCTATACAGTATCAAATGGGAATAATTATAAAATTTTAAAATTTACATCTGATTTAATACTTTATTATAAGATTAGAAAGTTCTTGATATAAGGGTTTTCAAGATATCTAAGGAGTATCTTATGCTTGAATTAAATTTTGTGTATATTTCTTATTTTAATAATTTATTAATGTATTACCTAGCAAAAATATTATAAACAAACAAAATTAAATTAATTATTTATTATTTATTATTTATTAGGAAACTAATAATAATTCATTATTTTAGATTAAATTTAATCATTTTATGATGTTCTGCTTAATTTATACATTAAATTTATAATATATTTTAAATTAAAATTTTAAAAATAAAGATATTAACAAATTATAATGTTTAGTTAGTTACTCTTATATATTAAATAAATAAAATAAATATTTTAAATATTTTACTATTTAAGCGGCTATATTATTTTAAATTTTTATAATTATCTATATACTTAATTTTATCATTATCAGTTTCTTTTACGCTAAACTTATAAAATTCTCTTTTATTTTTATAAATATAATCTCTTTCTTCCATTTATTTTAAAATATTAATTATCTTTCATAGTTACTTCATACTATGCTTCTACGTAAATATATCCTTTAATTTGTTCGATTAAGTATTTCCTCATTCAAAATATTAAGTGTTATTGGTTATTTCTAAGTTTAACTATTTAATTATAAATTAACTAGATAAAGTTATTATATAACTTAACTTTATCCTTATTTCATAAGATAATTACTAATGTTAATACAGAAACCTCTTAATCAGTATTAAAAATATGTTTAACTTTATAAAATATTTTAAAACATATTAATGAGTAAAAGTTAAATGATCAATAGAGATTGAAGTGTTTATGATAATCAAATTTTAACATATTGTCTTTAAACATACTCAGTATGCTTCTTTGAAACTTTTACTCTGTAGCTCTTGCATTATATTTTCATTAATACAGTTGCCTTTGGAACTCACACTCGCTTAATCTTATCTTCCGTTACTAATTTCTTTTATCACTTGATCTTCGTTTATTTATACTTCCTTTCTACTTTTATAATAGGTCTGTAAGTAGCACACTTAGCACATTCCTTTTGCATAATGAGGTTTTTATTTATGTTCACATTTCCACGCTTTTTTGTTTCTTCCTCTATTTTGATAGCAACTATGACACATGGACTTAGCGAAAGCCTTTTTATTAGTATGAGGACAAGCTCGGACTTGAGAATTCTTTTTAAACTATTTCTTGCTAGTGCCCGCCAGTTCTTCGGCAAGTCCTGAAGAAGAATTGATCTATAAAGGAGGTAGGACGAGATTTAGAGGTCATTCACTTCCGAAGTAAAGTTTGGAAGGAGAAACAATAAGACTTGGCATTTGAGTAAACACGTTGGGGACACGAAGACTCATATTTTATATTAAGCACGTAATAATTGAATTTAAATGGTATTAATGAAAAAGGAATTAAAGGATTAAGCAAAGAAATAACTATAATTTCCTAAGTAAAATGAAAGAACTAAGTATATTTAAATAAATGGTTTGATAATAAAATTTAGTTTATAAAATTTAATAAAATAAATAAAAATGATAAGCAAAGCTATTTTTATTTAAGTACCATGAAAATAGTAGTTACTTATCTAAATTTAATCATCTATGAAAAATGGTAAATGAACTATCTAATTATAAAGTTAAAGTTTATATTTATTTCTTTGCTAAAAATTGAAAATTTAATTTTTTAATTTTGGAAAGTTTTTATACCTTAGTTAAAAAGTTAAAGTAGATATATAAAATACTTCAAAGCATATGCCTTTCTTTGTGTTAATTTAAATATCTAAAATGTATAAATATAACAATAATAAGTTGATTAAGGAATTTAATTGACTTCATCTGAAGTATATTTGTATATGATATTTAAAAAATAAATATCACATAAACCTAAATTTAAAAAATTTGAAATAGTAAAGAGTAATAATAATTTTATAGATTTCCAACTAATTTCTCTTTTATTTTAAATTTCTAGACTTATTAGATTTAGGTTTCTGTTGATAATTTACAAAAATGAAAACACATTTCAATTAAATTTTAGATTATACTTAAAAGAGGCTTCTTGTTTATGAAGCTTCATCGTGATTTTTAATGTAATAATTTTGAGATATGCTAAAGCTTGCGATTCTCAATATATTCTATTTAAATATAATAATTAAATCTCTTTTTTGAGGAATTAAGCAGTCAAAAGTATGTATTTAAATTATAATTATTTTATAGTTGAATATTGCTTAAAAACAATACTTAAAATCACATTTTTAGATAAATTATTAGCATTAATAATTAAATAAAGGAAACAATAGCTTACTTTAATATTAGCAAACCAAATTATTTACCTAGTTTGATGTAAGGATATAATAATTAAATTCATAACTATTTTAGGATAAAGAATCTATTCTATTATAGAAGTAATTAATTACTTTATTTTAATTACAATTACTAATTTTTAATAGATATAAAAGAAAATTTAGCCTAAAAGAGCTTTCTAAAGAATTTATAAATACTAAACATGCAAAGTTAATAAAATTTTTGAAATAAAAAATAAAAATTTAAAATCTATAAAGCATTTCTTAAGAGAATATAAATATATTAAAACTAATAAAAATACCTTAGTAGTGTATAAATAGCTTTAGTAATAAATTATCATTAAAATTAAGATAAGAGCAAGTTAAAAGTTAATTATTCAAATAACTTATTAAATATATTTGCTATATATTACATCTTAGAGTATACAGATGCTTTTATACAATTAAATTAAAAAAAGAAAGAAATATTGCTTAATTTGGTATATCAATTTACATTAAATATAAAAAAATATGAATAAGTTCTTATAAGTTTTATGAAATAAGAGATATAAAACTTCTTTTGTATATAAAACTAAATTAAAATAAATTAAAGAATCTTAGTTTGTCAGAATACACTTAAAAGCTATTTTATCAAATTTTAATAACACAAATGAAAAAAGTTGTACATATTCTATCATCTAATTACTAAAAATAAAATTTTATTTAATCTAGAAGAATAAACATTTAAGATTTAATTATAAATTAATGAAAATAACAGTAAGTATTATAATCATTACTAAACATTAGTTTTTAGTTTAGTAATAAAACTTAAAACATAAAATTGTATTACACTAATTTGTATAAATTTAGATAGAGATAATTACTAAATCTGATTTTCTTTCTTAATTATTTTTTTGCTCCTTTTAATAAAATAATCTATTAATATGAAGGAAAGTTTTGATTACTTATTAACTATTAATTTTTTTAAAGCAGCTAGAATCTTATGACAATTTTGCTTAAACGATAATTTACAGGAGCCTATTAGTATAGTAGCAGGAAATTATTGAGATAAAGCTAAATTGTTTTTAAAATTTAAGAAAATATCTAAAAAATACAATAAGCTTTGCTGCTAATGAAATTTAGAGTGATATTAATAAATAGATTAACTTTTGGTGTTATAGAAATTGCCCTTAATAACTAGTTATTTCATAAGATAAATTAGGTTGAAAATGCTATCTAATTAAGGGGGTAGTTTAATGAAATATTATGAAAAGAAGAAATTAAATGTATTATGAAAACTATACAACTCTTATAAATTATAATAAATATAATACTGTATATTCAAGCATACACTTATATTTTTATAGATCATCAATTAATTATAATATTCCAAATTCTCATTTAAAATTTAGATATTATTGAAAATATTAAATTTAGTTAGAAGAGAAATATAATTGATAGAAATGTAACAATCAGATTTATAGAAATTTTTTGTAATAAGAATATAATTAAAAATATTAAAATAATTTAAGAAAAATAAATTTTATTAATACTAAAGTTTAAATATTTGCATCTATTTGATAACTAAACAAACCTTAATAATTCATCTTAGCAAATCAATTGAAAAAAGAAAGGACTAGATAAAGACGTAATCAAATGCAAATAAATAAAAATATTTTAAACTTAAGAATTTATGAAAAATGTTACAAATGCTTATTTAAGTTAAACAAGCTAAAATAATTAAAAAGTGTATTTTCTTTTGTTTATCAGCTTATAAACAAAATTTAAATTAGCTTTACTCTTTAGTTATCTAATTTTAAGCAATTTCTAAAAAATATATAGATAAATATAGCTCATCATTAGTAATCATAATAAGATAGTAAAAACTTATTAACTAAATAAATAATTTCTGACTTAAATTTATTAAAGAAAAAAGCATTTCTTTCAAATATTTGTTTTATTAAAAATATACGCAAATTTCCTTGAAAGATTAATTACTCTTAATATAAATAAGATCTATAAATATGTTTATCATAAATTTTAATTATAAAAAATTATAAAGGAATTTTTAGAGCGAATTAAAGGGAATCTGAATAATTGAATTATACTTAAAGATAAAATTCTAAAAAATTTAATCTATAACACTAAAGCACAATAGAAAAATAGTTATTTGATTATGAAATATTATTAATTAAATGAAGAAACATTCTCAGTTTTTTTACTCAAAGTAAATTATAGTAATTTTAATATAAATATTAAAACTCTCAACTCTAAAAATTAATTTATATAAATCAGTTCAGAAATAAAATTAAAATTTATTACTAATGTCTTTCATTTATAATAAAGACAGTTGTATGAGAAATAGATAAAAGTAAAGGTATATTAAATATAAACTAATTAATAGTGTATAATTTACAATAATATTCATACCTGAAGTTTTTATTAAAGTTAATTTTTAGTTTCTTTATCTTTTTATTTTATTAAATAAAAATTTTAATTGTTTAAATTTAGTAAACTTCATAAGAATATTTAATAAAGTTAGTTTAGAATTAAATCTGCAATAAGAGTTAGAATATTATATTTATCTTAATTTATTTCAACTATAAATAACTTTAAGATACAATCCAATAGAATAAAAGCTTTCTGTCTAGCAAAATTTAAATAAGTTTTGCTTACCTATTAAATCTAGAAAATAAGTTATTTAAGATTTTAATATTATTTTTAAAATAACAAATATTTAATTATTTTAAATTATCTTAAATGTATTTTATTTTATATTTTTTACGCTAAATAAATATAATGTGCTTACCTTTCAAATTTTGAGATAAAAAATGGTAAAAACCTTAATAAAATAAGTGGAATGAAGTTTAAATAGGAAAAAGGGAAATATAAGCATATCTTCTCACCCTTTTGGCTAAACTCAAGTGTAGTATCTGTTCTTATAAGAGTGAAAACTGGTATCCACTCATGAAGTGGGTTGTTTTCGCAGTACAATTTTTCTTTGGGGACGAAGGGTATTTCAACATACGCATTCCTTGTTAATCTGCTTGCTTTTTCGAAATCTTTCATTACTTCATAGTAAAATACCGAAAAGTTTAAGACAAGATCTAAACGAAGACTATCATATTATGGTATGTTTGCTGTAGCTATTACTGTCGCCTAATAATAAAACTTCAATATCTTTTCAGCAAATTCAAATTCTTTATATTTTATTTTACTCTCTTCAGAAGTTAACAACTCAGCAAGTCATCTTTAGTAATCTCCCTTTGTTTTTAGATAATAAACTTTTTCTCAACTTGAAATAGCGTTCTTTATTAAAAAATTATCTACTATATATATAATTTCTTCACATACTTAAATTAACTCTTACTCTAGTTTTTCTTTATAATGTATTATGATTTATTATCTTTATCCTGCTTAATCTTAATTTAAGTTTATTCTGTATGATGCTCTTAAATGACCGAAAATATTTTAGAATCCAATTCAAAATAATTATATTTATTCTTTTGATAAGTATGGATTAATGCAAATATTAGCTTTTATAATTTTGTCATATTTTTATAAGTTCTAGTTATTCTGTTTTTTTAACTGCTTCTAAATTTTGTTTTTGCTTAAAGAGAGTGAATCTATTAAAAAGATGCTTTGCTATAAAGAGTTTTAATTCTCGTCCTATCTATGTTGGTTTGGAAAAATTAATTTCACTTCATTGAATATAGATTTTTCTTGTGATTATGCTGGTTAAACATTTATAAAATTTTACTTTTACAATTATAACTAAACAGGTTATATTCCAATACTTTCTACGTTTTAATCGGTTAAATCATTTAGATAGGATAGTTAAGTAGCTCCATAATAATAAAGAAGGTATAAAATAGTTGAAGAATTACATGAACTATTTTAAAAAGTTTAAAAACAAAAGGTTTAAAATATTCTTGCATTAAATTATTTCTATTTTCTATTTATATAACAAATAAAGTTTAACTTAATCTTTTAGATAAATAATAAATTAAAATTATGGTTTAATTATAATATATACTTAACTAAAGTTACTATAATTTATTTATATTAATTAATATAATATAAACAACTAACTAATTTAAAATATAAATTAAGTTAATATTCATCTATCATTAATTAAATTTTTAGAAAATTATATTATTATATATAAAATTTAATTTAATTTATAATTATAGAATAAGAATACTAAATATTTTAAGACTTATTTTCTATTTATTGAAAAATGAAGATTCTAAATTTATTTACTTTATATTTAAATAAATTTAATTAAATAAATTTACAATTACTATTTATTTAAATTTACTATAAATTAGATTAATAATTTATTTTTCCTTTATTAAAATTGAATCAAAGTTTGTATACATTTGATTATTCAATCATTTTTTATGTTTTTTAAATTAAAAAAAATCTTAGCTAAGCTATTTTTAATATAATCCTTTTACTAAAAATGTTTAAAATTATAAATCAAAATTAATTTAAGATAAAAATACTTAGCATAAACATTATATTTCTGAATATTAATATTCAAATAAAAATATTTTTTCTTCATTAAAATTATTAAAAATCTTTTATAATTTGTAAAATAACTAAACTACATTTGCATAAAAATATATAATTTAGAATATTAAATTAAATATCTCTTAAAGATTCCATCAAAACTTATTTAAATTTTTATTTATTAATCATTTTAAACTAAATATTTAAATTATTTAATTAAAATTATTCTTTAATGAAATTATTAAAAAAAAAGAAATTTTTAAAGAAATCAAATATATTATTTAAATAACTAAAGTGATTTATTTTTTTATTTATAGTCCATATAAATTTATAATGCTTAAATATATTCTTTCTCTTTCTTTAAAGAAACAATGCTGATTTTTAAGCAATTTTCTTTGAAACTAAAAATATTACCATATGGGATTATTAATTATTTTAAAATGATTGGTTTCTATTTTAACCAGATACAAAAACTAAATAATACCTACAGAGTCACTGTTTAAAGTTACAAAGAGTAAAGTTTATCCAAACTTATTAACTTAATTTTTCAATTTAATTTCTTTTAAATTTTGAAGCATGCAACTTAATTTTAACTAGAATCTTAAAGTTTTCCTAAATGTATTGAAATTAAATATCTATTATTAACTTTTTCTTGCTTGTTTATTATCTAATGTAAGTCTGTACATAATAAGAATTTCTTGAAAAAGTTAAATAAAATATTTAATTTAACTATTAAGCAAACACTATATTTATTTTAATTTAATAAATTTAAATATTTAGGAACTTTAATTTAAATGCTTTCTTAAGATGATAAATTTATTTAAGCATTTTATCTAATTTAATAGTTTTATTACTAAAACATTTTAAAGAGAGGCATAAATGAAATGTTCTTATTTAAATTTTAGGCTTAATTTGTATGCTTAAATTATATAAAACTAAATTATTTGTTATGCTTTAAGTTATTATTTTAATTTATTATTTACTAGTTAAAAAATATTTAAATTTTATATTTCTTAAATAAGCTGCTTGCTAGGTTTAATATTATGCAAATTCTAATATAATATAATATAATGACTAAAAGGAAATAATTTAATTTAAATTATTTATAATTTCTTTAAGTTTAAAATAAAATAAGTTTAAATAAATAATTTAAATAGTTTACCATAGTTATTTAATCAGTAAATCAATAACTTTTCAGTGATTATTTTAACTCAAAACGCTATCTTTTTTAATTTAAATATGCTGTTTATATAATCAAGCTTTTATATTTCATTAATAAAATGAAAACAGCTTAGTGGTCGTAAGATGAGAAGATAAAGCTTTAGAAACTTTACAAGCTATATAAAAGAGAGTGGAGCATTATAGCTAAGGAACTTAGCAAAGAGTTTAATAATAGCAGAACAAGTGCTCAATGTCGTTATCAATTCATTAAAATTAATAAGGAATGGAAATAAAAGGATATAGAACTGCTTATATTTAAGAGATTATAAGGAATGGAATGGAGTGAAATAGTATATTTATTCCCAGGGAGAAAAGAAATTTAATTAAAGGCGAAATACAGCTAGTTAATAAACTCTGAAATATACGAAAGAATAAATAAACAGTTAAAAGAAGAAAAGGAATAAGAAATATAAATAAAGACAGTTAAATAAGTTTTAACTGTGGAAAAGATAGCAAGTTTAAAATACAAGCATATATAAACTCCTCATTTATAAAATTTCGATATAATAACTAGTAGTAGAAAAGAAATACTAAACGAGTTCAATGTGTGAGATATGCTTATATTAGATAACTATTTTTATTTTATGTTTTTAGTGTTTAAATTTGATATATTTTATTGATTTGTCATTAAATAATTAATAAATAGATAAAAATAAATGAAAATTATTTTTAAATAATAAATTTTAGAGGATAAATAATTATAGCTATTTGTATTAAATTAATTTTCTTAAGTTAATTTTTTATTATTTTATATATTATAAAATTATTTTAAATTTTAAGAAAACTTTTTATTTTTAAACAAAAATGTTTTGCTTTAGTACACTTATCTCTTTTAAATTTTAGAAAAAAAAATTTATTTTTAGGTTATGATTATTTGCGAAGATTTATAAAATCATAAAGGAATTTGATTTCTTTAGATTTTTTTCTAAATTTTTTATCTAATTTAGTTATATGATTATCAAAACCTATAAATTCCCATGAAAAATTATTATTTCTATTATTACATAATTTAAACAGAATTTTTTAACGAACTTATGATTTTTAAATAAAAAATGAAATAAGAAGAATAATTTAGCAATCTATGAAATTTTATGAGTTCAATCAAAGAGTATCTCTTTATCTTTTCATTCTACATTTTAAATTAATAATAATTTTTTTCCAAAATTTAGAATGCTTAAATAATTGTTTCCTTATTTTTTATATTTAACTAATATAATAAATTATTTTATTAATTAAGCAAAGAAAAAATTGATTTAATTTAAATCTAAATAATCTAAATGGCTTTATTAATTTTATTTGATTGCTTGTAAATAACTTAATTTAATAATTCCTAATTTTTAAATGTGTTTTGGCTTCTAATTATAATTTTCACTATTGACAAATTTAAATTAATAAAAAATAGACTCCTTTTTTATATACCTTTAGAATGAATGAATTAAAATGTTTTATCTAACATACAAATTTAAATTTTTCCCTTTTAAAGATAAATCACTCTTTTTTGCAATTATAGGATATGTGGATGTTGATCTTAGTTTTTAAAAGGTTTTAAAAAATAAAAAATTGTAGAAATTCTTAAAAATAAGAAATTAATAATTTTAAATAGATTCTAAATACATTAAAAAATGGATATCACTAACAATGTAATTTTCCTTAATAAATTCTAAGTTTAGTTATATAATTAAAAATGCATCTACTTTATAGGATGAATTTCCTTTTTAAAGATTTGTATTTAAAATTAATTTCTATAATTTTTAGTTTAAGCTACAAAATTTAATTTATCCTTAAATTTATTTTATAATTAAAATCTTAAATGAATTGCATATCCCTTTTTAAAGTAATTGAATTAAATCATAAAAGAAAATAATAAATATAGTGCTAAAAGTTTATAAAATAACTTTCTCTAAATATTTTATATAAATGTATTAATATACCTAAGAAATAGAGATATAACTAAAGCAACCCTTAAAGTTATTTCATTTTAATTGTATAAATGTATAATAATAGTTAAATATTGCTATTATCAACATTTATTTATTTTAATCTAAGTACCTTAATACTTTAAATTATATTCCCTTACAATTCATTTACACTATCTACTTAAAAACAACAACCTATAATTCAGTTTATTTTTTCCCAAAATTGCCACTTAGAATTTAATTAAATACAGGATAGAAATTAAAGCTAGATATATAAGCCTATTATCTATAGTAAAAAAGGATATTGTAAAGTGATTTGAAGATATACAGCTCTTTAAACTTAATACTTTAAATTATTTAAAATGAATAACCTAATTAAGATATATATCTCTTTCTAATAAAGATAAATAATAAAATTAAAACCTTTTAATTCTCTTAATTTTATAACTAAACTAATAATCAAAAATGGTTAAACTATTAAGTTTTAATAAAAATACTTTTAGTTTGCTATGAAATGTAATAAATGCTAATTACTATGAAGATAGGTTTATTACAATCGTCTTACTCATAATTATATCTAGCTATTATATTTTTATGAAGCATTTATTTTAAATACCTTAAGAACTGTGAAATTTATAAACAGTGTTAATTAAAAGTACTCTAGATCATAAATTTAAACTTAAGAAATTAATAATTATAAAATATTCCCCTTTATAATAAATTAATATACTCTAATAGTTTAAATTAGCAATATTAGCTGAAAAGTAAGGAACACATAAATAGAAATAATTAGGAAATAATAAACAAATATATTATTTTTATATATTTGGTATTTTATTAAGAATATTAATACATTCTTTCTTTTTATTTTCTTAATAAGATAAACTCCTATTTTTAATAAATTTCAAATACATTTCCATAAAACTCTATTTCATATAGCTATTTGATTATTTTCATAATATATCATTTCTCTAATATTTAAAAACTTACATATGAAAATAAGAAAGAAATCTTACAGCAATATGAATTATATTAAAAATTAAATCTTTTAGTAAATAGATTTTTAATTTCTTTAAAATGAGAAGATGAAATGATAATTCTCCTTATTTAATTAATAAAACATCATTCTGCTTAGCTAAATAAATTAAAACTTAATAAATAATTAAAATAATTACATTTTTAATTAATAAATCTTAAAATTAACTTAAACTAAAATTTTCAATTATTTAAGTTTTGACTCCCGAAATATTAATTTATTAATAGATTATTAGACTCATTCAATTTGTAGAATTTGAAAATTAAGAGTTCTTAAAAAATTAGCAAGTTACTCTATACAAAAATAATCATTTAAAGGTCTATTAGTTATTCCTTAATAATAGTAAAAGAAAAGAAAATAGCATATAGAATCTATTTATCACAGTTATGCGAAAGATAAAATTATTTTAATAAAATTTTAGGAACTAAAAATTAAATAAATATATAAGTATTTTACATTAATATGACTTTCTTAAAATTTAATTTTTTAATTTTTATTAAAGAAGAAAATAAAAAACTTAAGTTGCCTTTTAAAAATAATTATTATTTAAGCAATATAAAAAATAAATTAAGGTATTTTATAAATATATAGATAATTATGGGATTTATTATAAAATTAATTGCATAAGCATTCAGAAGATAAATCTTCTTTTAGTAATTAAAGCTGTGAAAATTAGAATTATTTTTAATGAGATATAATGCTCAAATGACTAATACTTTTAAAATTAAAAATTTTATTTTTCATTAAATGAAAATTAAAAAAGATTTAATCTATATAATCAAACAAATAGATATATTTAAAGAAAAAATAAGAATTTTTAAATTTTCTTTCTCAATCTTAAGTTATTTTAGCTTCATGTGATGATATATTAATTTAGTTTTAAATGTTTTCTGAAATTCTACTATATACATTTATTAAAGATTTGATATTATTAAGTTATAGTTATTTTAACTAAATAAAAACCTTAGTAATTAAATTTTTTAATATTAATAACTGAAATATTCTGACTAAATAAAAAACGAATATATTTTATAATTAAATTTACTTTATTTATAATTTAATATACATTTAATTTTCTAAATCATTACGGAATGAAGATTAACACTGTTGAGTGGTCATATGAAGAAGTTCTAAACCTTTAGAAACTTTAAAAACTATACAAAAAATAGTGGAGCATTATAGCTAAGGAGCTTAACAAAGAGTTTAATAATAACAGAACAAATGCTCAATGTCGTTATTAATTCATTAGAATTAATAAAGAATGGAAATAAAAGGATATAGAACTTCTTATATTTAAGAGATTAATAGGAACAGAATGGAGTGAAATAGCATATTTATTCCCAGGGAGAAAAGAAATCTAACTAAAAGCAAAATATAACTAGTTAATAAACTCTGAAATATACGAAAGAATAAATAAACAGTTAAAAGAAGAAAAGGAATAAGAAATATGAATAAAGATAGTTTAATTACAAAAGGTTTTAAAATAGATAACAAGTTTTTAATGTATGAACTAAATGGCACCTGGACTACCAAATATACAAAATTAGATGAAAAGAGAAATAAAATTCATATTAAATGACTTCAAAGTTTGATACTTTTATTTATACATTTATACACTTATTATTATTATTATTATTATTATTATTTTAATATATTTAATATATTTAATATATTTAATATATTTAATAACTTAAATTAAAAGTTCAATTATAATTAAATATCTTGGATCTTCGTTCGAACACTTTTTTATTTTATAATAAACTTAAATCAGAGTCTGAAAAATAATAAAAATATTTAGGCATTTTATAACTAAACTTTCAAAGTGGGATGTATTAGGATTAAGTTTGCTTTTGATTATTAATATAATTTAGATAATTAGGTTTATAAGAAAAATTTGAGGAAATTTAAATTGAGAAATTATATAATAATCAATAAGACATTATGCAAAATTATCTATAAATATAGCTTTTTATTTTTGAAGGGAATTCATGTGAATATTAATATTTTAAAACTTTAGAAATAAAAAATTATTTAGGTATATAAGCAATATTTTCAAGATTTGGATTTAAATTTTAATTTGTAGATATAATGCAATAAAACTTTAAATTACCCTTTAATTTTCTTCTTAAAAGTACATTTCCAGCTAGAAAATCAAGTTTGCTTTGCTGTTCAAATAGCATAATTTTATTTAATCCCAAATAATTTTTAAGATCTCCCAGATTAATTTTAGTTATCTATCAATTTTTTAAATTTTATAAGACAAAACTTTAGCAAAAGATTTATGCTAATAATATATTTCAGTGAGTTATTTAGAAGATTTTACTAAAAATTTTAAATAAAAATATAGAAATATTATATATTACAGCATTGAAATATAAAAGATAATAATTATAACTTAGTTATAAGTTCTTAACCTTTAATCCTAAATTTTCTAAGTGAAAATAATTTTATATTAAATATAGTTATTTTTAATACATGCTATTTAACTCTAATATACCCTTTTTTATTTAATCTTTATATCTGCAAAAGGTTATATGATAAAATTACTATATTAATTTATTTCTTAAACAAAGCATAAGAGTATTAGTTAAACTTTTTATTTTATCTTTATTTTAAATTATGGGAAATTAAAAATAATATTATCCTTTATAGCTAAAATTTATATTGTAAACAATTAAGAATAATAAAGCTTTTCAAGTTTGTTTTGATTTTTTAAATTTATACCTTTATTCGAATATTTAGAAACATATTTAGGTAATATAAAATTTAATTCTAGCGAAAAATATTGTAGCTAGCAGTTAATGAAAAGTACTTAGAAATAGGAGAATCTTAAATACATACGCTCATAAATTCTAAGAAACAAAGAAGATTTGAGAAAATTATTCCAATAGAATTAAACTGAAGAAAATTATTATGAAGAAATTATAAATTAACTTTCGTCATTATTTTATGTAAATCATTGATATATTAGATAACTAAAGGAGGAAAAGCAAAAAATGTATAAATATGAAAAGGGATTAGATGTCTTAATCATAAGGATTTATTATTATAATGGTTTCAAACATTAATAGATAAATATTATTAATTTTATTTCTAAAATTTCTTAAAATTTTCCTTTTTACTGAGATTGCAAGTTCTTTCAATAAGTACTTGAAAATATCACATTCTTCTTATAAAGCTCTGTAAACTATCATTCTTTTACCTGGTTAATCTCAAAGTGTTATATCTTTATGTTTTTTGATTATACACATAACTTTTATGAAAAAAAATGTTTTAAAATTTGTTTTTCCTATATATTCATAACAACTTCTCAATAATTTTACATAGAAGATACATCTTTTTTCTCTAGTCTTTAATTTCTTTTAAAGACCTGCTGTTTCTTGCTTGGTGTCTTATTTTGATGCAATAGCAGTATCTCTTAAGCCTCTTTCTTTTTATGCTGCAAGTTGGAATTTAAGATTAATTAATCGTAGGATAACTGAAAGCAATTTAAATTTCGGATTATTAACTTGCTTTATTTTAGTTTTGCCATTCTAGTGAATAGTTTAAATACTTTTTACCTGAGTCTCTAATTTACTACACAAGATTTTAAACAACAAGTGATTTTCTTAGACTCTCAGATCCCTTTTAGTGAAGATCATATAAGATTTATATCTTTTTGTTTGTGAATTAAAAAGTAAAGACATTCATTGACTTTCCATTTATTGATATATAGCTTTAAAAATTTATGGCTTTAATTAGATTAGAGTTAACGCTTTTGAAGGCTAAATTTAATTCTAATAAAATTTAAACTTGTTTTAGGAACAATCTTATAATAAATAAAATTTATATTTCATATTTTTAATTTTTTAACTTTTAGTAGCCAAAGACTCTTTATCTGACCCTTTGCTATATCTTAGTTTAATCCTTTTAATTTTATCAAGTTTTATTCATTTTATATTAAGTTACTTAATTTTATTTGACTTAAATCTATTTCTTCTAAATGACATTTTTATTTTTTCATTTTATGATGAGTGTTAGTTTAAATAATTTAAAGATAAAAAAATGTTCAAATTTGTTTAGATTTTTAATTTAGTTTACCTTTAACTGAAAATAAACTAGCAATTTGGAAGGGTTTATCTTATATTAAGATAACTAACAATTATATGATTAAAATTGAATATAAATGATTTAATAGTTAATTTGCATATGAAATAAGTGTTATTATTTGATTTATATTAGATAAGGTTTGCAATGATCTATTTTTAATAGGATAAGTTTTATCTGTCTTATATAAAGAAATAGTATTTTTTATTTGTGATTTAAATATAATTAATATTAAAAGATATATGATTACTCATAATAAACTATATGAGGAGTTTATAATTATTTAGGATATACAATTATTGTATATCATTAAACAAAACTTAATTTTATTTATTTTAGTACTTTATATTCCATTCTCTTTAAAACCAATAGTTGTTCCAGTTTAGATAGGATTTTAGATTATAGCTTGATGAAAAAAGCTATAAGGTAAAAATGAATAATTAGGTGAAATTCCAAAAATAAATATAATAATCTTTTAATAATTAATTCTTTATAAAACTAAAAGGAATTTTAAATAATTCAAATATCTTTAACTCAAGTACTATTTATAGCTATATCTCAATTATAAAATTTAGAAATAAGCGTTAAAATGTTTTTCTTAGAAACTGCATTTGAATGATATTTCGAACAAATAGCTAATAAATTTAGTGCAAGAATAAAATAGAATTAAAATAATTATAGAGATATAAAGTTAAAGGAATATAATTTTAATTAAGTTTAATATATATTTCTAAGTATACATTTATACATTTACTAATATAGTACTGCTATATATTTTAAGTCTTTACTATTTTTTATATAATATTAATCCATTTTCGTACAATTATGTATTTATTTAGATGGTTGCTCTATCAATGCTCATTTTAGAAACTTGGTTATAATATATTTAAATTTCTAGTAAAGTAAAAAGCACATAAATCTAAATTTAGTTTGTTTAATAAAATTAGGAAGTTTATTAATAGATTCTATTAAATTAATTTAGAGATTTAACTATAGGGGTATATAGTAAATTAATATCTAGCTTTAAATAATTTAGTTATTTGTTTTAAGTATATAAATATATTTAAAGCTTTATCTCTTAGATGTCTTTTTTATTTAAAAATGATTACGAAAAAATAAGCTCTAAATTTAATAAGATTTATAGCAATCTGATAAAATAATAGATTATTATTACATACTTAGGTTGAATAATGATAATATGAAAAAATACTAATTTTTACATTATTTTTATTTATTTTTCTTTGAGATTTTTTAATTAAATTTATCTATTTTCTGTTCTACTTTACGAATATATTTCTAAAGCTACTATTTATAATGATTTTGACTTTAATTATTTAAAATATTCATTAAGCTATTTAATATAAAATAAGAGAAATATTAAAAGTAGAAGAATGCTATTAAATAAGAAAATTTAGATTTGTATATAAAGTATTATATAAACTATAAAATAGACTATAATCAGATATATGAAATAATAGGAACAATAACTTAAAATAATATACCTATTTACTAAAAATTATAAAGTTTAGTTTAATTAAATAATTAGAAGAAGCTATTATTATCTAATTATGTCATTTCAATTTTCATATCATGAGGAATTATGATATAATATTACAGAATAGAATTGTATTTCTCGTTATTTTCAATTAAATTACAAATATTTCCAGCTTTTAAATATTTTAGACCAAATAAGCAATAGCTTTATAATAGTTATTTTAAAGATTTATCTATACTTTTTACTGATAAACTTAATTTCTTTAATAACTAATTATATTCGCTTATATTAGAATTAAGGAAATATTAGGTTTTTATAAAGTCATTCATAAATTATTTAATTTAACTTAAAAAGATAAGCGAATTTTAAAATATCTTATAAAATACTCATTCATTCGCTGATCAAATAAAAACTTATATTCAAACTTTTTAATTTCATTATATAGTATGTTTTATATTACAACCTTTGTATCAAATTATACTATTCATCCATTAGCTTGATAATTAAATCAAGGGCTAGATATTAAATATCAAATCGCAGTTTAAAATATAATAAAATTCATCAATAAATACATTCGGAAAAATTTATAAATGTTAATTAATAAAAAACATTTTATTTGATTAATTTTTATTTACAAAGATAAAAATTATAGAAATTCTTTTTAAAATATTATTTTACAGAGTAAAGTTTGAAATAGAAAAATAACCATACTATTTTATTTTAAGATATTTTACGCTTTGTATGATTTCTTAAATATCATTTTATGTTATGAAGACTTTTACAAATTTAGTTAATATAGATTCAAACACTTTTTAATTCTAACTTGTTTCTTTTTTATAAATATTAAAATTATACAACTGATATAAGCATGTTTAGCAATGTTTGGTTATTATAAAATAATCTTATCGAATATAATATCTTTAAATAAATAGATATTTTTAAAATTAATTTAATCTCTTTTTTATTTAAGTGAAAGAGATTGTAAATTTACTAGAGTAACCTCAATTTCTTTTTATTACTTTAATGTAATTTATACAATTTCACTTGCAAGTAATTTTTAAATTAGTAATTGATAATTATTAAATATTTTTATTTTTAATTGATATAAAAATTAGATAAATAAAATAAAGGCCCTATATTTATGAATGACTTTATCATTAAAATAATCTAGGAATCTGAACTATTATAATTATTAATCCTTTTATAGCTTTAAACATTTAATCTAATATATTTATTCATTGCTTTAAAGCTTTTTTCAATTATCTAAATTACGATTACTATAAAGATTATAGAATTATAAATTAATTTTTTGTCTTAGGTTATTAATGCTTTCTAATAATTTTTTAATAAAATTAAAATAAAGTTTATTAATTAAATAATCTTAGTTTTATAATCTTTTATATTTAGTAAATAAATCATAACATTATTTACGAAATTTAGTGATCAAATTAAGAAATTTTTAATTTAAAAAACATTATAAGATGCACAAAAGAGAGTAGAGTATTATTAAAAAAGAACTAAATTTAGAATTATCAGTAAAAAATAAGCGCTCAGTGTCTTTGTCAGTGGTAGTTTATTTAAAAAAAAGAATAGAAACAAAAATAAATAGAACAATTTTTTTTTATTATAAGATAATGAGGAACAAGAAGTTATTTAATTAATTCCAGAAGAAATGAAAAATAGATAAATTCTAAATATAATTCCTTATAAAATACAAAAATATTAAAAAGGAAAAAATTCATACTAAGCTAAGAACCTTTACAAGAAATTTAGATTAAGACATTTTAATAAAATTAGCTTTAGAAGAATTTCCAAGTTTTAATTTAAATAATGAACAACATCAAATTTTAAAAATTTAGATAAAATGTTAAACAGAAGAAAAGATGTAAAATAAAAAAATTCATTGTATAATTTCAATTGTTGATATGAACTTGCTAATTTTTTAACTATTCTATTTATAGATGAATTTAAATTTTATTCAAAACTTCTGATTTTTTAATTAAATTTAATATTTTACTTTGTTCAATCAGTCAAGTGCTAATTCATTTAATAATCAAAGATATTTTATGAATTAAAAAATATAAATACATAATTTTTATTCTGTTTTATATGAAAATTTTATAATTGAGACTTCAAATAGAAATTAGTTAAAATTAAAATAAAATAGATTTTAAATAAGAAAATCTTTTGCTTTTAGATGTTTTTAAAAGAGATAATTTACAAATTCTTCAATTTATTAAATACTTTAGATAATTGAAACAGCATTAAAATAATTTTAGATATTCTAATTAATAAATGACTAGCATTTTGGAAAATTATTGCTTGAGATCGATATTAAAAGTATTCAAGCAAATAATTATGCTTACTCTTTTTATTCCTATTTATTTAAAAAAACTGAGAAAGTATATTTAGTTAGAATAAGAAATAAAAGGATTTATAATTGAAAATGAATGCTAGTATCTAAATTTAATTTAAATTTATTAAATTAAATTTTTATCTATTTATACAAATCATTTAGTATTTATAAATGCTTACAATATTTTTAAGAAAGTTTCAAACAGTGTAAACGAAATTGATATAGTTCTAATATTCAAATTTTCAGATTATATGCATATTTTTGATTTTTCGTAGCTTATTAATTTTATTTAGCTTTATTAATTAAAATCTTAAGATAAATTTGTTTAAATTAAAGTAAAAATATTTTTCTAATTTTTCAACTAAATTTAAAGAGTTTAAATCTATTAAAAAATTAAAATAAATAATTAATAAATAAAAGTTATTTTATATGCTTATTTTTAGAAAAAACTTTCTTTAGATAATTAAATTATATAAATAATTTTAAATATAACTATACACAAAATAGTTTTTTTAATATCCTTATGCTCTTTAATTATAGATTAAACATTTAAAAATTTATTAAAAATTATTAAAAATTAAATTTATTTTATAATTGCAAAAATTGAATTCATATATTTCCTTAAAGCTAAATAGTAACTATATCTAGAAGTTTATAAAATAGCATCTTTTAATTAAAATAAATTTTTAAGTTCATTTTTTAAATAATGAAGAGGAAAAGGTTAAAGAAATTCTGAAACAATCTTATATTAAAATAAATTAAAAAAATCATAAATATAAAATAAACTAATAATTTCTAGGTTTATCTTGATAGAAAAGATTTTCTGATGTAATTTTTGGATTTAATTTTATAGATTCTATTATTTACTTTTCTAATTTTCTTTTTATTAATTTTTCAAATAATAATGATCTTATTTAGAAAAGATTTAAATAAAAACCATTTAACAATAATTTAAATCTTCAGATTTTACTCAAATATTTAAATATATTCCTTCAATATTTTAAAATTATAAATAAAATTTTCATTTTAATAGCCAATTTATTTTTAACTAGCATTCTAAATAAATTTAACATATTATTAAATAAAAAATATTTTGGTAAAGTTAAATTTATTTTCTCTAAATTTTTATTTTAGCTATTAGTTATCTAGCTTTAAAATATATTATTTTTTAATTTTTTAAATAAAACTTAATTTTTTCTAAAACATTTCTAAATTTATAAAGTTTAAATAATTTTATAAATTTAAATATTTAAAGGAAAAACCTTAATAAACTAAGTGGAATGAAGTTTAAATAGGAAAAAGGGAAATATAAACATACCTTCTCGGCCTTTTGGCTAAGATCAAGTGTAGTATCTGTTCTTATCAGTGTGAAAACTGGTATCCACTCATGAAGTGGGTTGTTTTCGCAGTCCAATTTTTCTTTGGGGACGAAGGGTAGCTCGGCATGCCGAGTCCTTTGTCGAAGGTCGCCTTAGCATTACACTCAAGCTTTGTGTGGCCTACCCAATCCCCTCCGGGGATATAATTTAAACAGAATAAAATTTTATCTATAAAAATTTAACTTAAATATTAAAAAATTGAATATAATTTCTCTCTTTATTTTCTTTAAAATGTAATAGAAATTTTTTAATTTTGGAAAGGTGAGAAAATATAATTAAATCAAATTACTTGAATGTTAATATTTTAGAATGTTTGAAAAGTTATAAAAAAGATTCTATAAAACCTTTCAGATGAAATAATTAATTTTTAAATTTATTAAATATTAAAATTCTTTATTATATGAATTAAGATGGTTTTTAAAAATTTTCTTTAAATTTAAAGCACCCTTGATATTTGGGGCTATTACAGAGTTTATAAGAATATCTTTCAATCTTAATACAAATAATCTGAATACAGTAAGAATAAGACAAACTAATTCGTAGTTTAATAAGCATATAATATATAAAATAGAATTATTGAAATATAAATTTATAAATTTTTAACTTTAAATATAATTAATAAAATCCTTATACTATGATAGTAGGAAAATATTTACTTTTAGTTAGATAATACTCTTAAGTAGAGAATTCCATACAGCTATTTCATAGCAATATGTTAACAAGATTAAAATTTTTCAAATTTAGAAATATAATTAAAATATTTAATATGGAAAAAATAAATAAATAAAATAATTAAAAATATCTATGAGAGATAAATAAAAAATCTAGGAAAGTTTAAAATTACATTATTAGCATCATTAATATGAATTTAATAATTATGATGTAAATTTTTATAACTTTAGAATTTTTAAAGTTTATAATTATTAAATTTTATAGAATGTGATTTATTATACTTTATCATTTAAAATAAGGAGGATATTTTTTTATTTTACTAGCATTTAAAAGTTTTTCCATCTTAAGAAATTATATTTTTATCCAAAAATAATTACTTAATCTCTAAATTAATTCCTCTCAATCAAGTATTTGTAATTTATGGTTCTCTTTTTAATAAAAATTTAGACTGATGGATTCGTTTTTTTTTAAATATTGGAGATTGGCATTTATTAATGGAGATGAATAAGATAAAAATGTTTAAGATAAAAGAATAGGAAAGTAACTTTTGTAAAAAAAAGATAAAAAATCTTAAAATTGAGACATTTAAGAAAATTTTCCTTTCAATTTAATTTATTATAACTTTTAGTCTAATATAATTATAGCTGATATAAATAATTAAAGCTAAATAGAATTATTTTTATTAAAAATATGGATTAATTTACATTATATTTCAATTTTTTAATTATTTTATCTAAATTTTATTCTGTTTAAATTATATCCCCGGAGGGGATTGGGTAGGCCACACAAAGCTTGAGTGTAATGCTAAGGCGACCTTCGACAAAGGACTCGGCATGCCGAGCTACCCTTCGTCCCCAAAGAAAAATTGGACTGCGAAAACAACCCACTTCATGAGTGGATACCAGTTTTCACACTGATAAGAACAGATACTACACTTGATCTTAGCCAAAAGGCCGAGAAGGTATGTTTATATTTCCCTTTTTCCTATTTAAACTTCATTCCACTTATTTTATTAAGGTTTTTCCTTTAAATATTTAAATTTATAAAATTATTTAAACTTTATAAATTAGAAATGTTTTTAAAATACAAGATATAACAGTAGTTTATATTATAATAGCTAGATATAATTAATTTTTAAATATTATTTACAAGATAATAAGAGTTATGAAACATTCTTAGAAATTTCTCTAAATTAAAATTGTAAAACTAATTGAAAAATAAATAATTTCTCTTTAGAATATTTAAAAGAATCTTGATTGCATAATTGATGCATATTACAAGCGAAAAATTATTTTGAGTATTCTGTAGTTGTTTTTTTTTAAGGATTTTACTTAATAATAATTTTAAAATTTTGCATAAAAACATTTATTTTAAAAGTGTGCTTTAGATTTTTCTAGCAAGAATAAGTATATATAATTTAATTAAGCTATATAAATTATTTATTAGGTAAATCTTTCTTATTTGATAATTATAAATATTTATAATATCAATTAAATTTTAAATTAAATTAAATTATATTCTTTAAAGTAATTAATAAGATCATAATTTTAGTTAAATTTAAATTATTTATTTAGTATTAAGAATAATAGAATTATTTAATACCTTAATTATTAAATCTAAAGCTATTTCATATTTTTCAAAAGAAAAATTTCCTAGAAACAAGTAGCAATAATGAAAATTATTTACAGAGTTCCTATTTCTTAAGAATATATTTTTTAATTGGAAAATAAACTATTAGACAAAAAATCATAATTTCAGATATCATAATTCAAAAGATTAAGAGGAGACTTCTCATTATTATTAAAATATTTTTCTTACAAATATCTATTTAATAAAAATAACTCTATAATAAATTATTTGCATATTTTCCTTTTTTAATATTGTTTTTGGAAATGAAAATAATCTCTTTATTTATATTATAATTATTTTATAATAATTATAATATATTTAATAGCTTTATGTTTTAAATTAAAATAGATATAGATTATTATATTTTTAATACAAAATACAATGCTTTTTTGTACTATAATATTTTATCTTTTTAAATTGTTATTTTTTAAATAAATTGATGTGGATTTTAGTAAAAATTAATTTAACTTTAATAGAAAATTAAAAAATTTAAAATTTAAAGAAATAATTTATTAAAGCATTTATAAATTATTAGTGTAGTTATTGACATTCATTACTTTACATTAATAAAAGCTATTATATTTATTCTTTTTTAATTTAAACCATTCAAATTGTTTCTACTTTAATTTTGATAAATTCATTTTAAGATAATACAAATTTATTGATTGAAAATAATTAAATATTTTTACACATTTTTTATGTTTGATTGAAGTTGTAAGTTTAATGAAAAAATTCTTAGAATCTCCTTTTCAAAAAAATTTCAAAATAAAAATTTTATAAAATTATCATTAAATAATCAGATTATAAAATCATAAATATCTTTAATCACTCATTTATTCTTAAATTATAAAAGATTCTGATATAATATTCCTATGCATATATGCTTCCGTTTATTTTTAAATAAATATAAAAAACTAAATTTATATTTCATGATTTAGCATTTTTTCTAATTATATTTTCTATCTATTTTAATTATCTACAGCATTCAATTTTTTATATTGATCTACTAATTTATCTATATTTATAAATTTTTTTAATAATTGTGCTTATATTTTATAATTTAGTTTATTTTTTAAGATTAAAATTATCTTTGAACAACTTAAATAGATTTTAACTTATATAAGATAATTTATTTGCTAGAGTTGATAAATTATTTTATTTAATCAAATAATTAGATTTTTTATACTGAAATTAGCTATTTATTTTCGATTTCTTTAAAGTTAAATGAAGAAGCCATCCAATATTTACTTTAGAAGCAATCCTTATTTTATAAATACTATATTTGAAATTTTTTAACTTAATTTAAAAAAAATTTGCAGACAAATAGACTGAATAAGAATTAATTTGATAATAATTGATTTAATGTAAATTTGATATTATCTCTTCTTATAAACTCTTATATTTAATAAAGATTTATTAATAATTGTTTTTTGCTTCAAGTAAAATTATTTCTCTAGCAAATTCAAATTGATTTGGATAAACATGATCTGAATTATTTGCTTCAATTACTTTTAGATTAATGTAGGTAGATGCAATAAAATTTATTAATCACTATAATTTACAAATTTCATACATTTAATTAAATATTTTCCTTATATTAAATTTAATTTTAGTATCTTATTCCATGTTATATCGTTTCTTGCTATATAATGCTTTATCTCTATCATTATAACTAATTAATTTTAAATCTATCTATATACTTAATTTATCAAATATGCTTTATTATAATTTATAAAAACCATCATCTTTTTCAGGAACTGAATTATAATTTTTTAATTTATACAAATATAAGAGTTTAGTAATAAAATAAGAAGCATAATTTATTAACTAAATGAAATATGAAACAATTACTAAAAATAATTACAATAGTAGTTAAAATTGTAATATCTTAGAAATAAATACCACTGCAAAATGTAATATACTTCGTTGCTATTATAATTATTCCTTGCATGTAAAGTATCTTAAAATTATCTTTTCTTTTAATTTTATTTTTAAATATTTTCTAAAATTAATTTTTCTGTTGTTCTTTTATTTTCTTAATTAAGCTTTATCAAATATTTTTATAATTAATATTCTTTAAAATTAAATAAATAAACACAATCATTATAACTCAATAAATTTTAGATTTTATTTCATTATTTTTCTACCAAATTTTATACTGTTAAATATATATAATCATCAACCACTCTAATGGAAACTAGCATTTAATTCATCTGAATCTAACTAATAATTCGTATAACTATAATCAGAATTCTTTTATTTATTCCTCAATCTAATATTAAATTTAGATAAGTAATTACTATTTTCATGGTACTTAAATAAAAATAGCTTTGCTTATCATTTTTATTTATTTTATTAAATTTTAATAAATTTTATTATCAAACCATTTATTTAAATATACTTAGTTCTTTCATTTTACTTAGGAAATTATAGTTATTTCTTTGCTTAATCCTTTAATTTCTTTTTCATTAATACCATTTAAATTCAATTATTACGTGCTTAATATAAAATATGAGTCTTCGTGTCCCCAACGTGTTTACTCAAATGCCAAGTCTTATTATTTCTCCTTCCAAACTTTACTTCGGAAGTGAATGACCTCTAAATCTTGTCCTACCTCCTTTATAGATCAATTCTTCTTCAGGACTTGCCGAAGAACTGGCGGGCACTAGCAAGAAATAGTTTAAAAAGAATTCTCAAGTCCGAGCTTGTCCTCATACTAATAAAAAGGCTTTCGCTAAGTCCATGTGTCATAGTTGCTATCAAAATAGAGGAAGAAACAACAAAAAGCGTGGAAATGTGAACATAAATAAAAACCTCATTATGCAAAAGGAATGTGCTAAGTGTGCTACTTACAGAACTATTATAAAAGTAGAAAGGAAGTATAAATAAACGAAGATCAAGTGATAAAAGAAATTAGTAACGGAAGATAAGATTAAGGGAATATGAGTTCCAAAGGCAACTGTATTAATAAAAATGCAATGCAAGAGCTACAGAGTAAAAATTTCAAAGAAGCATACTGAGTATGTTTAAAGACAATATGTTAAATTTGATTATCATAAACACTTCAATCTTGATTGATCATTTAACTTTTACTCATTAATATGTTTTAAAATATTTTATAAAGTTAAACATATTTTTAATACTGATTAAGAGGTTTCTGTATTAACATTAGTAATTATCTTATGAAAGATAGGATAAAGTTAAGTTATATAATAACTTTATCTAGTTAATTTATAATAAAATAGTTAACTTAGAAATAACCAATAACACTTAAGATTTGATTGAGGAAATGCTTAATCGAACAAATTAAAGGATATATTTACGTAGAAGCATAGTATGAAGTAACTATGAAAGATAATTAAAATATAAGAATTTTATAAGCTTCGCGTAAAAGAGACGGATAATGATAAAATTAAGTGTATAGATAATTATAAAAATTTAAAATAATATAGATGCTTAAAAGTAAAATATATAAAATATTAATTTTATTTGTTTTAGCTTTATCTTAATTAATAAAATATTTTATAAATGCTTTATATAAAATTAATAAATAATTTAAAAAAATCTAAAAGCTAATGGGTAAATTTAACTAAAATAAATTTGTCTATCCTTTAAAATTATTTAATTTTTAATATAAAATCTTAACAATTAAAGCAAAATTTATAAAATTTAATTTATTAATGATTCCATATAATTAAATTTATTAATTTATAAATATATTACAATTTAAATATATTAAAGCATTTTAAATTAATAAAAATTTAATTTCATATCCTTTAAGAAAAAAATCTAAATGTCACTATTTTTTTAATTTCATAAAAGATATTCTAAATTATTAAAAAACTAAATTTATTTCCAAGATTTAGAAAAGTTTTTAATTTTTTACTAAGAGGAAAAAATCAAATTTTTAGAAAAATATATCACTCTACTTTGTAGAAATTTTTAAGTTTAGATGATTTTAAAGTTTTATAGCAAATATTATCAATTTTTGACTAAATTGTTTTTTAATATTTTTATAAAGCTAAAATGCCTTTCATATTTGATGCTTTTATATATAAATTTTCTCCTTTTTTCCCAAATTTTTCCTTTTTATAAACATTTTTTTGTATAAAAAGTTATTATATACTCTATTATATAAGTAGTTATAAATATTTATTTGTATATCTGTATATGCAAAGTAAATAAAATGAATTTATTAAAAATAAATGATAAATCTACTTATTTAAAAAGAATAAAAGTAATAAATCATATAGTTAAATCTTAAAAATATTGCTATATTATTTCTAATTTAAATTTTAGAAATAGGAATTTTTATTTATTTTAGAGAATTAAAATGATACAAAAAATATTCTAAAATATCCAAACATTTTCCAAAAACAATTTTTAAGTTTTGGCATCAGCCAAATTAAAACTGGATATTAAATTAATAAATTTGTTTAGTATATATTATATAATTCTGTATAATTAAATTTTAAATTAAAAATATTTTACTAAGTTTAGAGTATATTTAAAATTTCTCTGTCTTTAATTTTAAATTAAACAAAGAATGAAAAATTTGATATAATTATTTAAATTAAGAAGATGCTTTAAGGTTAAAAAATGAAATGTTTAATTTTTAGCTAGCAACAATCTTTATAAATTAGGAAATTTAGCATCCTTAATAGTTTTTTTAGATTTTTCTTCATATGTGATTGTTAAGCTAAATGAATAAATTTGTTTACAATTATATTAATTTTTTAGTCTTTATGAAGTTTTAATAATTTGATACATTTTATAAATAGAAGAAAAGGTAAATTGTAACTAAATAAAGATCTATGTAGGATGGATAATGATTAAGTTTCTTATAGAGCTAATTTATTTTGCTATTTATCTTATTTATACAATGTAATTATATAATTTTTAGTAAACTTTTAATTTTTCTATCTTAAGTTAATTATTAATAGTTCTAAATAATCAAAAAATTATAAAAATATAATATAAATATAAATCAAATTTACTCTATATTAATAACTAGTAAAAGTATCTTAAGTATATTTCCCTTTATATCCATTAAATATTAAATAGATATTTATAAAATAAATACAATTATAGAGTAACTTGGAACACTCAACTATATTTTTATAAAGGCTTCTCTAAATATTCTAAAATTCTAGTATAAATAACTTAAAACTATTAAAATAATCAAAACTTATAAAGCATAGAAACTATTCTGTTAATATTTAAGTAACTTAAATTTAGCAAATATAAATTATAGCAGAGAAATTAGTAAATCAACTTAATTTACATGCCTTCTTAAATAAGACACCATTTACGATTCTTTTCTTGTAAATTACTAAAAATCTAAATGTTTTGTCATAAAAGATTATACTTTGAAGAAAAATACTTTTTAATATAAACTAAATAATATGAAAAGAAACTAAGGAAAGAACACAAATATTTGTATACAACTACAATAAAATTACCAAGTTTAGATAAATGTGACCGTAAATACAAAAGTGACTTGGATTGTTTAGAAGTAGATAAATTAAAATTAGCCTTAAGAGTTTTAATTAAGATGTGAAGAAGAATCAGAACTTAAGTCAAATCAAGTAATTTTTGAAAGTTTTCTGAATTAAGAAAATCAAATATCGTGGATATTTGAAAGGCCAGGAATATATAGATATTAATGTACTTTCAATCCAAATGTTTGTGAAGTTATTTCTGTAACTGATAATCCTATTCCTTAAGAAGAGTAAGATTAATCTCCTTCTATCAATTAAGAAGTCTAAAAAGGACTCAGCAATGTAAAAAGAAAATTAAGCAAGCTTAGTGAGAATACAGATTCCTTTTCTGAAAATCTCTCTACATGCCTTTCTCAATAGGATAATTTCTACATAGATTTTGAAGGTATTTGTCCTGAAGATACGTAAAAATATCAAGATAATTATGGTTAAGGACTATTAAGGTAGTTAAGCATTTTAAGATTGAACTTAAGCAGAAAACTTTATTGAAAATCCAAATGAACCTTAAAGCTGCGAATTATAATAAAATATTTTCCAAGATAACCCTCAGGCATTGTTTTCTGATTTTGAAATTGAAGGTTTCAAAACGTAAGAAAATTAAAAGCCTAACTAAGAAGAATAAAAGTTAAGCAAAAGTAAAATGAAGCTTGAGCAAAGATAATAGAAGTTAAAGGAATAACAAGAAGAGAAGTAAAAGGAAAGAAAATAAAAATATTCTGATGATATTAACAGAAAGATGGTAGAAATCTACGTTTATCAAACTTTACAAGCAGGAAATTAAGGTATAATTCTTAAAGGAAACGAAAAATTAGCATCCTTTTAGAATAATTTAAAGCCTTTCATTGAAAAAGCTCAGAAAATATCTGAAAGCTTAGATGCATAAGAGATTCAAAATTTTTCAAAAGAAGAATAAAGTAAACTCTCTTATATGAACGAAAATATAAAGAAGGCAAAACAAGAAATAGAAGTTTATCAAATATAACTATTAAAAAGTTAAAAGCATAGTACAATGTTCCAAAAAAAAATAAAAGCGTTAGCTAAGGTAAGTCTTTAAGTCAGAATATTTAGGATTGAAATGATTAAAGAGAGTAAATTATAAAGTAGAAAGGTCAAGAAGTTGTCGATATATCTTCTCTTTTGGATTAACAAGAAGCAAAGAGTAAACAAAAAAAGCAGAAGAAGAAAAAAAAATGTAAAAGACAATTCCCAAAAATTTTAATAATTTTCCTGGAACTAAATATGGGAAAAAAGCAAGGATATAATAGAAATAAATACTTTTGAAAATTGGGAAGAAAGTAAACATAAAGCCTTTTAGCTAATGAATGATAGTAAGTTTTTAATTGTAGGATGGAATAATTTCAGAAGTACAACTTACATAGCCTAATAATTTGTGTAAGCTTAATATTACTCTTAATGAATATAGCTATAAAAATATTCTGTTATATTTTAAATGTTTTAAATAAACCATCAAAGATTTATCTATTTAATACCAATCTAAAATATTCTTTTAAGTAATAGCATGTATTTTATATTATGCATTTTATTTTATAATAATTAAAAGGTTTAAATTTAGATAGTTATCTTAAAATAAAAATTTATCTTTATATCTTATGTAGTTATAATTTCACTAAAGTATTTAATAAATAAAAAAAAAAAAAATTTTTAATAACTCTAATGTTTTTAGATAAATTCAAAATATGAAAATTAAGAAAATGATTCATATTTAAGTAAAACGAAAAGCAGAATAAACTTAAAAGTTATAGAAGAAGAGATATGTATATTAGAAGATATTTTAGTGTTAACTACTTTTTAAAAATTTTAGATCAAACTAAATTTAAAATATACTCATATAAAAAAAAATTAAAAATAGAAAGATTGTTGATTAAAATAATGAAAAAGATAAGGATAAATAGCAAAATATTATGAATTAAACAATTTTATAATAAAAAGATATTTAAAAATAAGAAAAGATAGTAGGTATTTAATAGAAAAGTTATTATTTAAAGAGAATTAAAATTAAATTATAAGAATATAAAGTCTCCTTATTTGAATAAAGATTCAAATATTAGACAAATTATTTATATAAATTTATTAATTTGCTAGGAAATAAAAAAGTCAATAAATTTATAAAAATGAAGAATATAAAAATAAATAAGACATAATTATTATCTAGAGAATTTAATAAATTTAGTAGGAATAGATTTACTTTCATCAACTAAAATTAAAAGGATAAGAACTTACAATTATAGTAAATTTAATTTGATTATTTTTAAAAGAAGTAGATTTATTAAATATTTTTATGTAATAAACCTGAAAAAGTAGATTGTAAAATTCATAAAATAAATTGAAAATCAACAATATTTAAAAAATAGCAAGGTAAAATTTAGAAAAATATCAAATAAATAAGCTAAATTTATTAATACAGCTGTAAAAAATCATTTCAAGTATATGGTAAAATTGATATGGTAGAACTTAAAATAAAGGTGTTTTTTGAAAAAAAATAGAAAATTAGAAATGATAAAATAAATAAAAAAATTTAAAAGTATGAATATAGGATTGAATATAATATAAATCTTAAAATTATTTATTAAAATCTAAATCATTTGAGATATTATAAAAGGTTAAATTTGAAATAAATGTATTAAAATTAAATAATTAATATATTTTCAAAATGTTTCATGTTTGTATATTGAGTATATGCATAAATAAATATATCATTATGCTTTAAGAAAGAACATTTAAGAATAAAATATAATATTCCTTTTTTAAATAAGCATATCATAGCTTCTGCAAAGTTATGAATATTATTCAGTTTTTATCAATTTTATAAATTACTCTTGGACTGATTAAGATTAGAAAAGGATATATCCCTTATTTACATTTATTTAATTTAAAAGATTGAGCATATTAAAAGAAATAATTAAAAAATTAAAGATTTATTTTAATTAAATAAAAATAAAAATAATTTACATTTTTAAAGTCGTAAAATTTAAATTTGCTTTCATTTAGAAAATTCATGGTAAAACATTCTTTTAGAATGAAACATAAATTTATCTGAAATTAATTGAAAATTCTAGATTGTGTCAAATGAATCTAAAAATTTTTAATATCTATAATTATATCTTAAATCTAACCTTTACCATTAAGTTAATAGCTAATGTAATTTAAATATTAAACATGAAAAATTATAATATTAAAGTATAAAATACAATGAAATGTATTAATGTAAAATTCAGAATAAAATACCTTAGCCAAAATTATCTATTTACAGTTTTAAAAATTTAAATGTTTCTAAATCAACTGAAAGAAAGTTTTTATCTTTAAAAATATTTTTGCTATACAGTATCAAATGGGAATATTATAAAATTTTAAAATTACATCTGATTTTATACTTCATTATAATCATAGAAAATTTCAGGTGTAAACATTTTCAAGATATCTAATGAATACCATATATTTCTTGAATTAAAATTTGAGAATATTTCTTATTTTAATAATTTATTAATATATTACCTAGCAAAAATATTATAAACAAACAAAATTAAATTAATTATTTATTATTTATTAGGAAACTAATAATAATTCAATATTTTAGATTAAATTTAAGCATTTTATGATGTTCTGCTTAATTTATACATTAAATTTATAATATATTTTAAATTAAAATTTTAAAAATAAAGATATTAACAAATTATAATATTTAGTTAGTTACTCTTATATATTAAATAAATAAAATTAATATTTTATATATTTTACTATTTAAGCATCTATATTATTTTAAATTTTTATATATATCTATACACTTAATTTTATCATTATCAGTCTCTTTTTACGCTAAAACTTATAAAATTCACTTTTATTTTTATAAATATAATCTCTTTCTTCCAATTATTTTAAATATTAATTATCTTTCATAGTTACTTCATACTATGCTTCTACGTAAATATATCCTTTAATTTGTTCGATTAAGCATTTCCTCAATCAAATCTTAAGTGTTATTGGTTATTTCTAAGTTAACTATTTTATTATAAATTAACTAGATAAAGTTATTATATAACTTAACTTTATCCTATCTTTCATAAGATAATTACTAATGTTAATACAGAACCTCTTAATCAGTATTAAAAATATGTTTAACTTTATAAAATATTTTAAAACATATTAATGAGTAAAAGTTAAATGATCAATCAAGATTGAAGTGTTTATGATAATCAAATTTTAACATATTGTCTTTAAACATACTCAGTATGCTTCTTTGAAATTTTTACTCTCTGTAGCTCTTGCATTGCATTTTTATTAATACAGTTGCCTTTGGAACTCATATTCCCTTAATCTTATCTTCCGTTACTAATTTCTTTTATCACTTGATCTTCGTTTATTTATACTTCCTTTCTACTTTTATAATAGTTCTGTAAGTAGCACACTTAGCACATTCCTTTTGCATAATGAGGTTTTTATTTATGTTCACATTTCCACGCTTTTATGTTTCTTCCTCTATTTTGATAGCAACTATGACACATGGACTTAGCGAAAGCCTTTTTATTAGTATGAGGACAAGCTCGGACTTGAGAATTCTTTTTAAAACTATTTCTTGCTAGTGCCCGCCAGTTCTTCGGCAAGTCCTGAAGAAGAATTGATCTATAAAGGAGGTAGGACGAGATTTAGAGGTCATTCACTTCCGAAGTAAAGTTTGGAAGGAGAAACAATAAGACTTGGCATTTGAGTAAACACGTTGGGGACACGAAGACTCATATTTTATATTAAACACGTAATAATTGAATTTAAATGGTATTAATGAAAAGAATTAAAGGATTAAGCAAAGAAATAACTATAATTTCCTAAGTAAAATGAAAGAACTAAGTATATTTAAATAAATGGTTTGATAATAAAATTTAGTTTTATAAAATTTAATAAAATTAATAAAAATGATAAGCAAAGCTATTTTTATTTAAGTACCATGAAAATAGTAGTTACTTATCTAAATTTAATCATCTATGAAAAATGGTAAATGAACTATCTAATTATAAAGTTAAAGTTTATATTTATTTCTTTGCTAAAAATTGAAAATTTAATTTTTTAATTTTGGAAAGTTTTTATACCTTAGTTTAAAAGTTAAAGTAGATATATAAAATATTGCCAAGCTTATTTCTTTCAATGTTAATTTAAATATCTAAAATATATAAATATAATAATAATAAGGAGCTTAAGGAATATAATTGACTTCATCTGAAGTATATTTGTATATGATATTTAAAAAATAAATATCACATAATAGCTAAATTAAAAAAATTTGAAATAGTAAAGAGTAATAATAAATTTATAGATTTCCAACTAATTTCTCTTTTATTTTAAATTTCTAGACTTATTAGATTTAGGTTTTTTGTTATAATTTACAAAAGTGAAAACACATTTCAATTAAATTTTAGATTATACTAAAAAGAGGCTTCTTGTTTATGAAGCTTCATCGTGATTTTTAATGTAATAATTTTGAGATATGCTAAAGCTTGCGATTCCTCAATATATTCTATTTAAATATAATAATTAAATCTCTTTTTTGAGGAATTAAGCAGTCAAAAGTATGTATTTAAATTATAATTATTTTATAGTTGAATATTGCTTAAAAACAATACTTAAAAATCACATTTTTAGATAAATTATTAGCATTAATAATTAAATAAAGGAAACAATAGCTTACTTTAATATTAGCAAACCAAATTATTTACCTAGTTTGATGTAAGGATATAATAATTAAATTCATAACTATTTTAGGATAAAGAATCTATTCTATTATAGAAGTAATTGATGACTTAATTTTCATTACAATTACTAATTTTTAATAGATATAAAAGAAAATTTAGCCTAAAAGAGCTTTCTAAAGAATTTATAAATACTAAACATGCAAAGTTAATAAAATTTTTGAAATAAAAAATAAAAATTTAAAATCTATAAAGCATTTCTTAAGAGAATATAAATATATTAAAACTAATAAAAATACCTTAGTAGTGTATAAATAGCTTTAGTAATAAATTATCATTAAATTTAAGATAAGAGCAAGTTAAAAGTTAATTATTCAAATAACTTATTAAATACATTTGCTATATATTATATCTTAGAGTATACAGATGCTTCATACAATTAAATTAAAAATTAAAAAAATATTGCTTAATTTGGTATATCAATTTACATTAACTATAAAAAAATATGAATAAGTTCTTATAAGTTTTATGAAATAAGAGATATAAAACTTCTTTTGTATATAAAACTAAATTAAAATAAATTAAAGAATCTTAGTTTGTCAGAATACACTTAAAAAGTTATTTTATCAAATTTTAATAACACAAATGAAAAAAGTTGTACATATTCTATCATCTAATTACTAAAAATAAAATTTTATTTAATGCTAGAAGAATAAACATTAAGATTTAATTATAAATTAATGAAAATAACAGTAAGTGTTATAATCATTACTAAACATTAGTTTTTAGTTTAGTAATAAAACTTAAAACATAAAATTGTATTACACTGATTTGTAGAATTTTAGATAGAGATAATTACTAAATCTGATTTTCTTTCTTAATTAATTTTTTTGCTCCTTTTAATAAAATAATCTATTAATATGAAGGAAAGTTTTGATTACTTATTAACTATTAATTTTTTTAAAGCAGCTAGAATCTTATGATAATTTGCTTAAACGATAATTTACAGGAGCCTATTAGTATAGTAGCAGGAAATTATTGAGATAAAGCTAAATTGTTTTTAAAATTTAAGAAAATATCTAAAAAATACAATAAGCTTTGCTGCTAATGAAATTTAGAGTGATATTAATAAATAGATTAACTTTTGGTGTTATAGAAATTGCCCTTAATAACTAGTTATTTCATAAGATAAATTAGGTTGAAAATGCTATCTAATTAAGGGGGTAGTTTAATGAAATATTATGAAAAGAAGAAATTAAATGTATTATGAAAACTATACAACTCTTATAAATTATAATAAATATAATACTGTATATTCAAGCATACACTTATATTTTTATAGATCATCAATTAATTATAATATTCCCAAATTCTCATTTAAAATTTAGATATTATTGAAAATATTAAATTTAGTTAGAAGAGAAATATAAATTGATAGAAATGTAACAATCAGATTTATAGAAATTTTTTGTAATAAGAATATAATTAAAAATATTAAATAATTTAAGAAAAATAAATTTTATTAATACTAAAGTTTAAATATTTGCATCTATTTGATACTAAACAAACCTTAATAATTCATCTTAGCAAATCAATTGAAAAAAGAAAGAACTAGATAAAGACGTAATCAAATGCAAATAAATAAAAATATTTTAAACTTAAGAATTTATGAAAAATGTTGCAAATGCTTATTTAAGCTAAACAAGCTAAAATAATTAACAAATGTATTTTCTTTTGTTTATCAGCTTATAAACAAAATTTAAATTAGTTTTACTCTTTAGTTATCTAATTTTAAGCAATTTCTAAAAAATATATAGATAAATATAGCTCATCATTAGTAATCATAATAAGATAGTAAAAACTTATTAACTAAATAAATAATTTCTTACTTAAATTTATTAAAGAAAAAAGCATTTCTTTCAAATATTTGTTTTATTAAAAATATACGCAAATTCCTTGAAAGATTAATTACTCTTAATATAAATAAGATCTATAAATATGTTTATCATAAATTTTAATTATAAAAAATTATAAAGGAATTTTTAGAGTGAATTAAAGAGAATCTGAATAATTGAATTATGCTTAAAGATAAAATTCGAAAAAATTTAATCTGTAACACTAAAGCACAATAGAAAAATAGTTATTTGATTATGAAATATTATTAATTAAATGAAGAAACATTCTCAGTTTTTTTACTCAAAGTAAATTATAGTAATTTTAATATAAATATTAAAACTCTCAACTCTAAAAATTAATTTATATAAATCAGTTCAGAAATAAAATTAAAATTTATTACTAATGTCTTTCATTTATAATAAAGACAGTTGTATGAGAAATAGATAAAAAGTAAAGGTATATTAAATATAAACTAATTAATAGTGTATAATTTACAATAATATTCATACCTGAAGTTTTTATTAAAGTTAATTTTTAGTTTCTTTTATCTTTTTATTTTATTAAATAAAAATTTTAATTGTTTAAATTTAGTAAACTTCATAAGAATATTTAATAAAGTTAGTTTAGAATTAAATCTGCAATAAGAGTTAGAATATTATATTTATCTTAATTTATTTCAACTATAAATAACTTTAAGATACAATCCAATAGAATAAAAGCTTTCTGTCTAGCAAAATTTAAATAAGTTTTGCTTACCTATTAAATCTAGAAAATAAGTTATTTAAGATTTTAATATTATTTTTAAAATAACAAATATTTAATTATTTTAAATTATCTTAAATGTATTTTAATTTTATATTTTTACGCTAAATAAATATAATGTGCTTACCTTTCAAATTTTGAGATAAAAAATGGTAAAAACCTTAATAAAATAAGTGGAATGAAGTTTAAATAGGAAAAAGGGAAATATAAACATATCTTCTCACCCTTTTGGCTAAACTCAAGTGTAGTATCTGTTCTTATCAGAGTGAAAACTGGTATCCACTCATGAAGTGGGTTATTTTCGCAGTCAAATTTTTCTTTGGGGACGAAGGGTATTTCAGCATTCACATTCCTTGCTAATCTGCTTGCTTTTTCGAAATATTTTCATTACTTCATAGTAAAATACCAAAAAGCTTAAGACAAGATCTAAACGAAGACTATCATATTATGGTATGTTTGCTGTAGCTATTACTGTCGCCTAATAATAAAACTTCAATATCTTTTCAGCAAATTCAAATTTTTTATATTTTATTTTACTCTCTTCAGAAGTTAACAACTCAGCAAGTCATCTTAGTAATCTCCCTTTGTTTTTAGATAATAAACTTTTTCTCAACTTGAAATAGCGTTCTTTATTAAAAAATTATCTACTATAATATATAATTTCTTCACATACATAAATTAACTCTTACTCTAGTTTTTCTTTATAATGTATTATGATTTATTATCTTTATCCTGCTTATCTTAATTTAAGTTTATTCTGTATGATGCTCTTAAATGACCGATAATATTTTAGAATCCAATTCAAAATAATTATATTTATTCTTTTGATAAGTATGGATTAATGCAAATATTAGCTTTATAGTTTTGTCATATTTTTATAAGTTCTAGTTATTCTGTTTTTTTTAGCTGCTTCTAAATTTTGTTTTTGCTTAAAGAGAGTGAATCTATTAAAAGATGCTTTGCTATAAAGAGTTTTAATTCTCGTCCTATCTATGTTGGTTTGGAAAAATTAATTTCACTTCATTGAATATAGATTTTTCTTGTGATTATGCTGATTAAAACATTTATAAAATTTTACTTTTACAATTTACTAAACAGGTTATATTCCAATACTTTCTACGTTTTAATCAGTTATATCATTTAGATCGGATAGTTAAGTAGCTCCATAATAATAAAGAAGGTATAAAATAGTTGAAGAATTAC